>CM031373.1:87052754-87381612 GCA_018208015.1 Medicago ruthenica | reverse complement strand
GACGTTAAATGTCGAAAGAATTTCGTTGGTCCCCGGTATTGCATCAGAGGACTCAAAACTTGAAGCTTTGCATCAGTCATTTTAAGACTCATGCTCTTCAGCAGAAACAAGTGCGTAGCTCACGACGCGTAAAACGCAAAGATCCCGGGTGTCGGAGGAAACAAATTTCCAAATAAAACTCACCCCCATACATCTTTTTCATCCACTAAGGCCGGATATCGATCATGCTTCCAAAATGATCCTTATATCCCCAGTGAGATCCCACCATAACCAAAAAGCCCGACCTCGCTCGGCAACCAACAAAAAGCCCGACCTCGCTCGGCAACCAACAAAAAGCCCGACCTCGCTCGGCAACCAACAAAAAGCCCGACCTCGCTCGGCAACCAACAAAAAGCCCGACCTCGCTCGGCAACCAAACAAAAGTCCAATAATCATTGGCGAACCAAAGTCCAATATTCATTGGCAAAGCAAAGAACTACGTAAGCTTTGAATTCTCCATCCTACCAGGAGATACGTAGGAGCAAGATCATCATCTTGTCAAGCACAACAAACCAAAGCCCAATATTCATTGGCCCACAATAAAGCCCAACTCTTATTGACATTCCCCAGGGAGTCTCAACCCCAAACAAAAGGTCCAATCATTATTGGCAAACCCACACAAATCTTCGGGCTTAGGCCCGAACTACACCGGTTTTGATCCCATTTGGGTATGTAGGCAAAGGACCTTGTCCTTCCAAACCGACCAACCAAAAAAAAAACCAACGAAAAAGAAAGCCCATTTGTCATTGGCACAACCACAACCAAGACCGACTTTGCTCGGCACCCCACCAACATCCCACACATCATTCATGCATCATGTCATTCATGCATGCATATACAAATTATTCATACACATGCATTTCATTTCATAAATCATGCATCCTCAACAAGGGTCCTCCAGTGAGTATCACATATTCACCAACATCCATCAACATTCAACCAGGGGCACCTATTTAGGGTAAGACCGCAACTCGTTAGGAATCGACATTCAGAAGCAGTGCCTGAATAAGATCACCTAGCTTAGGTATCGACCTCTAGAAGCAGTACCTAGAGTAGATCACCTACATCCATGTTCCCTCTCTAGAAGCAGTACCTAGAGTAAAACACCTACCTCAATGTTCCACCTCTAGAAGCAGTACCTAGAGTAAACTTCCGTCTTAGGTATCGACCTCTAGAAGCAATACCTAGAGTAGATCACCTCCATCAATGTTCCACCTCTAGTGACAGTGCCTAGAGTAAATCACCATCCTCAGGAATCGACCTCTAGAAGCAGTGCCTAGATAAGATTACCTTCATCCCCCAGTGGATCTACCTCCAGTGTTAGCGGCTGGATACGATCAACCTTTTCCAACCATTGCATTTGCATTTCGCGAAGGACAAAATTCGGGTCCTTCTTTTTACTTAATTGATCTCCGCAAAGAGTTCATGAGATGCCCTCGGCACTCACGCACTCTATGCGAAGACACAATTAAGTAGGGGCAGCTGTAGTACCCTAATTTTGTCCTACGCATTTTAAAATCAAAAATCAAAAAAATCAAAGAGGGGAAAAAGTCAAAAGTCAACAAAAGTCAACAGAAAAGTCAACATTTTAAAAATGATGACTTCGCACTGCGAAGGTCACTTCGCACTGCGAAGTCTGCGATTTTTCTGCAGATTTTTGGTTTCTTTGATTTAATTCCAGAATCTGTTGCATATCATTTCCATATTTATTTTAAGTAGCATTCATGGCTAATTGGGCCAAGCAAAGCCAGAGTTGAAGGACTTGCCATTAATGCCAAGGTTGGAAGCTTTTTCTTCCAACCTAGCATGTGACAAGCAAGTGGGCTTGCCCTTGGGCAGCTCTAGCCTCTCCCATGTGACCTGCTAACCACCACAAGGTTGCCAGCCACCTGCTTGAGGACTTTCCTCCTGCTTGCTCCTCCCAAAACCAGTCAAACCAGCTGGATTTTTCACTTGAAAAGCCATGAGTGCCTACTCTGTTTTTGCAGCAGCTTTTCACCCTCTCACACCAGCCAATTATAGCCTTTTTCATCCCTCAATCTCTGCACATCACAGTGCACGTTTTTATTGACCAACCATTGAGATTGCAAGGATTGATCCCCAAGCATTAGCCAATTGCAAATCAGCTTTGTTCTTCATAATTACCTTCTAGAATTGGTTGAATTTGTGGCTGAAATCAGGCTGGATCTTGCCCCTTGGTACAAGGCAAGGTTGCCTCTATCCATTAGCATTTAATGCAAAGGGATTCAGCTTGATCTTAGCCACAAATCAGCTGAATTTTAGGATTTTGTAATGATGACAAAGATTTGGTTTTGGCCTATAAATAGAAGGCAATGCCCAAGGATTCAAACACAGTTAACAACAGCATTTCAAGAGCAGAAACTCTACTCATTTTAGCCTACAAACCTCCACAAATAACCAGAAAAAAACCAATCCACACAAAGCTTTACAAAAGTTCAAAACCATCACCAATATTCAAAACCTTTGTGAAAGCCTTCAACCAAATCAAATCAAGTGCAGCTGGAGCTTTGCTAAGGAGTTCTGTAAGTTTCTAAGCACTTATCTTGCATTTACAATTGTGTTTGCATAGCTATTTTGGCTCAAAACCTCTTTGTCCTAAAAAACCCCTTTTGAATTCCAAAGAAATCCCAAGGTTTTCAAAACATCAAAACTGGTTTGTCCAGCCTTTTTCACCCCAAAAAACTCAAAGCTTTTCACCCACCTATAAGGTCCTGAGTGTGTTCAGAAGTTGTTTCTGAACAAAAGTTCAGAAACAGCTTCTGAACCCAAAATTTCGCATGCTTCGCAGTGCGAAGTCATGGTCGCAGTGCGACCATGACAGAACTCAGAACCTGAGTTTGTGTCAAAACAACCAATTTTTGAGGTTCTAGCCCCAGAGCTCAGAACCTAAGAGTTTTTAAACCCATGTTCTTCAAACCATAACAAGGTTTTTGCATATTTTTGGCAAAATCACAAGTTCGTATGACCATTTTGTGGATAACTTGCAAAGCAAGTTATGTTCCCAAACTTTCAAAACCACATGAACAAACAAGCTATGTTCATCTTTTCAATCTAAACTTGAACAATAAATATTGTTCATGATGTTCAAAACTCAAAGATGAACATACACCGTTTACGTTCGCATTTTCGCAAAATGAGACGAACTTGCGCGTTTTTAGCAAATTTGCTAAACCTTCCCATTTTGGGTTTTCAAACCATATGTTTTGTAACACCTTGGGATTTCTAAAGGATTCAACTCAAAAACATGAATGAAAAAGGGATGGTGTGACGTATGTCTCTCCATCGCCCCAATTGTACGAATGCGTGACGTATGTCTCGTCGCTCGGACAATCGTCATTCCCTTTTTTCAATATGAACAACCCTAACCAAACCAAATCTTGGCCCCTTGTGGTCAATCCAAACCTTTTGGTCCCCCGTTGGCCATTAGACTCAACCCCCTCGACTCGTTTGAGTCCACTCGGTCAATGTTCGACTCGTCCGAGTCCATTGTACCCGTTCTTGATCTCAGTGGATCAATCGAACAATCGCCCGACTCGTTTGAGTCCACTCGGTCAATGTTTGACTCGTTTGAGTCCATTGCACCTCCCTTGGTCCCATAGCGACCAATTCAACCCTTTACTCTAACGGACGTAACTTTTAACAATTCTAATGTGATTCACGAACAAACGCTTAATAAGTCTCCAAGAGCGAGCATACAAGCTACGTTTTAATCGCAAGAATTCGGTTTAAAACATCGTCCAATTAAAATCAACCAACACATGTACGTTTTTCTACCAAAGAACTACGTATGCTTTGAATTCTCCGACTACCGGGAGATACGTAGGAGCAAGATCGACATCTTGTCAAGCGCAATAATAAAAAAAACTTTTTTTTCTTCGTTTGTTTTTATCTCTTTTCCCCCCTTTATTATATTTTTAACATAAATAAACATGCGCGCAAAGTATTAAAAAACAATTCAAGCTTTGACCAAATAGAAGGTTCCCGTTGAGTACAACGGACGTGAGGGGTGCTAATACCTTCCCCTTGCGTAATCGACTCCCGAACCCGACAATGGTTGCGATGACCAAATCCTTATCCTCATCGTCAAAGGGTTTTATTATCGTTTCCCTTTAAACAAAAAAAAACTTAAGGGTTTATCAACGTTCCCTTTACACAAAAACTTTGGTGGCGGCTTCACAAAGGCCCTCCGAGCGTTTGCGAACGACCTCGGAGGATTTGCGCGTCTTTTTCCCTAGGAAAAAAACGAGGTGCGCACAGACCACATACATCTGAGTACACAACATTGAGTAGCTCCTTTGATCTACTAGCAGTACTTGAACTGAATGCATTTCTAGGTTGCTTTCCCAACAAACAAGTATCACAGGCTGTGTTAGGTATCTCAATTTTAGGTACACCAAGAATCATTTCCTTATCAACCAGTTGATTAAGACCTCTAAAATTAAGATGACCAAACCTATAATGCCATAACCAGCTATCTTCATCTTTTACAATTGCAGATAAGCAGTTCAACTCTAAAGCTTTCATATTGGTCTGAAATGTTCTATTTTTTGCAAGGGAAGTTTTCAAGACTAACCTTTGATGTTTATCAAACAACTTAAGAACATTATCCTTCATAGTAACTGAGTATCCTTTCTGAATGAGTTGACCAACACTAAGTAAATTGCACTCCATTCCAGGGACATACAGAACTTCTTCAATTATTGCTACTTTTCCATTCTTTCCTTCAATAGCAATCTTCCCCATACCTTCTGAAGTTAATGTACTATGATCTGCAAGTTTCACCTTTGTGTTCCTTCCATGATCAACTTCCCTCAACCATGCTTTGTTGCCAGTCATGTGATTAGAACAACCAGTATCTAAGAACCAACTTTCTGAATTGCAGCTCTCAGTACTAGTTGTTGTAACCATCAATAATAATGAATCATCTGAATCATCTTGTGCAATCTTAGCTTGTTCCTCATCATTCTAACCTTGTTTTCCCTTACCAGACCAACATTCAGAAGCAAAGTGTCCAAATTTCTCACATTTGCAACACTGAATCTTCTTCTTATCAAAATTTCTCTTCTTTTGATTAGAGTTTCTTTCTTTTGAAGATTCACTTTTGTCAGTTTCTTTGTTCTTGCCTTTAGACCAGTTTCCTCCCTTAGTGTTATTCTTCCCTTTCTTGTAGTTCTTCCTATCATAACCATCCTTCTTGATAGTTTGAACTTGTAAGGCTTGTTGAATTGATCTTTCACTGCTTCTTTCTGAAACCATCAATTCATGAGCTTCTAGTGAACTCTGCAGCTCCTCAATCTTCAAGGTTTTTACATCTTTTGATTCCTGAATTGCCACAACTATGAAATCAAACCTTGGTGATAGAGTCCTCATGGTCTTCTCAACAATTTGTTGATCAGACATAGTCTCTCCACAAGCCTTCATCTGATTCACAACACTGATGAGTTTGGAGATGTACTCTGCAATCTTTTGCTCATCTTCCATCTGCATCAATTCAAATTTCCTCCTCAATGATTGAAGCTTAATCAACTTCACCTTATCATCCCCTTCATGATACTTTGAAAGAATATCCCATGCTTCCTTTGAACTAACTGTTTTTGAGATTCTTTCAAAATTTGCTTCATCAAGACTGTGTTGAATCAAGAACAAAGCCCTGCAATCTTTCTTCCTCAATTCTTTATGTGCGTTCCTTTGCACTCTGTTGCATTCACAGCTAACTCACCAACTCCATTCTGCACAATTTCAAGCAAATCTTGTGCTCCAAACAGATTCTTCATCATTGCACTCCATCTTTCCCAATTGCGTGCTTCAAGAATTGGAAGACAAGTGTTGAAGCTGCTGCCATTCATGGTACTTCCTTCAGCGTTTCTTCTATGTAATTACGTGATTGAAGATCTTGATTACCCCTTGGAACGAAACCAAAGGCCCTAGATGCCAATTTGTTAGCGCAGCTATGAAGCTTAACTTTCTTAAGCAACTATTTTGATCTTTAGGGTTTTTCTGGTTTTGGTGAATTTAGAGAGAATGAGAAGAGAAGAATGAGAAAAGGAAATTGTGTTATTGATTGATTTTTTTTAATGTACAAGTGAATTGGCTTATATACAAAAACTATGCTAGATTGCTTGAAGCACAAGCTAAGTAACAACCTTAGACTCTGAAACCTCAGACTCTGAAATTTCAGACTCTGAAACTTCAGACTCTGAAATCTAATATGATTAACCAACTAAACATGATTACATCACTAACAAACTAACAACTCTTTCCTTTTGTTTTCCTCATGAATCCCTCCATTTTCCTATGTTTAGAAACCTTAACTCTCTTTGTGGATTCACTGTAAAAAGAGAGAAATGAATCCACAATTTTGAGAAAGGCTCTTTTGGGTCCAATCAAAATGAAAAAGACCCCATTTTGATCCCCACAAAATGAGAAAAGCACACTCTTACCCCTCTAGATCCATATTCAATAATAAAAATGCACATGGTTTAGATAAACATTCTTGTTAATCATGAACATCAACCTTTTGAGAAATAGCATAAACAAAAATTTATTATTTTAAAATAGGCTTACTAAAAGAAAGGTCTTTTTGAATTATTAATTGTGTGTGTTTATATGGCATACATATATATGGTTTTGTACAACAACACCTACCAATCAGAGGCAACAACATTTATCAAATTGTAACAATGCCCGAAGAACTCACACTCCAACTCATATCATGCTTGGAAGGTGATATATATAGGTATGTGACACTACTACAGAAATGACTTTTTACATCAGTTGAAAATGACTTTTTACATCAGTTGCCAACCGATGTAAGGTGGCTTGATGTAGTATGTGCACTACTTTTCACATCGGGTACGAACTGTTGTGAAAACTTATTTTCTACATCAGTTCTATCTTCCACTGTTGTAATAGACGCACTTTAAAATTTGACAACGGGGTTTTCACATCAGGTATAAGGTAAGGACTGATGTAAAATATGTATTTTTCACATCAGTTCTAAAATCCACTGTTGCGAAATCTATATTTTTTTTTTAAATTGCTTAATAAGCAAGCTTAACACTAGCTCTTTTCTTTTATATTAAAAATATAAAAACAAATATGGATAATTTTAATGCCAAAAAGGAAGTTATATTATCTAATTTGATATTACATAATCAATCCGCAACTTTTCACATCAATATTCCAAAATATATTAAAAAAAATACATATCAATACAATATATTAAAGAAAATACATATCAACTTAATTACAAAATGTTTTGTTAATCCTTCTAGTTTCTGAGCATGCTTGTGCTGCAATAGTCTTTTTCTATCCTCTTTCTTCTGAGCAAAATCAACATACAGTGGTTTGCCATGGAACATGCACCCTGTAGCATATAACATCAACTTAATCGATGCATAAGCACTAATATAACTTCTAACTTGGTAACATTTTTCTAATCCAAAAAAATAATAATGAAACTTAACCAAAGTAGTGTAGAGAACATGGACCTAAATGGACTTGTTACTTGGATAAAAATATTTTAATATCATTAAAAAGTTTCTTAAAAGGTAGTAAGGAACAAGGATGTAAATTTTCTAGATCAGAACTTCAATCAAAATTCAGTACACAGAAAATAACATTTAACATATATCCAATCTCTCAAATTATAATCCAATAAATATACATAACATGCAGTATTATTCGAACAACATAGTGAGCATTTTTCTCAAATTTCATAGTACTACTAATACATATCTAGGCAAAAAATGATACAAGGCCAAAACATTCTAATCTATCACCTTGGTGGCTTACAGATTCAAAGCAACTTAACTCACCATTAAAACTGTTCACAGACTTGTAAGCCTCCATCCAGGTAGAAAAACAGACAAAACCAAACCCCTTGCTAGTCCCTTTGTCATCTCGCATAACTTTTGCAGACAAGACTGTGCCACATGCACTAAAATGGTCCCGTAGTTCCTATGAGCAGTGGTTTTCTTTGTTAGTAAAGAGAAAAAAAAAATCAAACATCATCTCAAATAGTAAGACATAATCGCATTTTTTTGAATTATTAGCGAATAAGATTTCAGGAAATAAATTTTAAATTTAAAAACCTTATACCATAGATTTCAGGTAATAAATTTTAAAAACCTTATACCATAAAAAAATACCTTGAAATCCTTTGGGTTTGTTTGGGAAGATGTGATATGTTGATGAGTTGTAATTACTCTTCTACCTCTTCCGCTGCCTCTACCTCTACCTAACATCTGTGAACAATACAAAGTAAAAAAAAATCAAGTCAAGTTTAATTAAAATTGAAATAACACAAGTCATGCAAGAATAAGAGGGTAGAAAATTCAATAAATTACCTAGTCAGAGTATGTTTCATCATCATCATCATCATCATCTTCTTCTTCTTCAACATTGTCTTCTACTTCAATATCTTTATCCCATTCAAAGGTAACCTCATCCAAGAAAGGACCGTATAAGACCTGCACTAATCATACAGATTAATCAAATCAAATAATTAAGATCCAACAACAAACAATGCTATTTATACAATGCTCTATAATAGTAGCATCATCAAACAATGCTATTTATACAACATCTAGAAGCTTTGTTGTAACAACAAACAAAATTAGTAGTTACTAAACAAACAAGGATTTAATGAAGTTGGATAACATCTCTCTCATTTTGCCTATCTTTGCGCCAAGGCTACTTAAGTAGTACAACATGAGCTCATGGTGTCCTAACCAATGGAACATAGCCTCCTGGTTGTAGTTAAGTGGCCAAACTCATCTCTCAGTAGAAGGAAAGAAATTACCTTCAACAAGAAAACAAAAGAGTAGTTGATAATTTAAGCATTCGTTAGAAATTATTATGGACCTGATAAGACAATAAAATCCAGAATCACAACTATGTGGATTACTTTAACGGTCATCGACGTTTCTCCTGAGAATAGCACTCTAGTCTTTTAAATTGTAAAATTTGAAGCATGAAAAATCATTGCGAAATAAAGACGAGTTCAATACCTAATTTTGTTTTTCCTTGTATTCACTTATTATCACTTTCTTGTGAATTTGAAACCTGAAACCCATTAACACAAAGTTAGGGATCTGACATAAATAATCACTTTCTTATTATGGCAACAACCTTATTATAAGCTTATTACCTTAATTCAAAATTTCTCCAATTTCATTACCATATAAAGCAACTCAAAGCTTATAAGCACATCGACAACAGAACACAATTTCACGACAACAAGAAATGTAAAGGGAAGGAGAAAGTGTAAACCTGATTTGTTAAGATGTGGCGCGGGGACAACAACATAACACGGTTTAACAACAACAGAACACGGATTAACGGTGAAGGTAAGAGTGGGCGGTCAAGCCAATGGAGGCAACCAAGTGATTGTTTGACTCTCCTTCCACATTGATAATTTAAAGTAGTTTCTGTTGCAGTTAGGACTCGCAGTAGCTGTACAACATTTCGTCACAAACACAGTGGAAGATTAAATAGCATAACAAAACAAAAACTTATTCACCAAACAAAAGAAAGGGAAATCACCTGTTACTATTTCCTAATTCACAACACTGTCCTTTCATCTCAAAATGCATATCTTCTATTCCTCAACAACAATGACACAATTGATTCTTCTTCTTGCATCCTTGTTAACTTCACTCATGTTTCCATTATCAGCATCTCCAATATACAACTTCCACGTCTGCACTGAAACCTCATATTACCAGTCAAATTCAAATTTCCAAACCACTTTGAAAACCATTATCTCATCCCTCATCTCAAATTCCACCCTCCAAAATATTTTCTACACTACCCACATCCCTCTCTTCATTCCCCCAACGACTTAAAATGACTCTTCCTCTGCCACACCGACGAACGAAAGGAAGGGTTCAAGAAGAGCAGCAAGTGAGACAACATCCATGCAAAAAAGCATCCATTCAATCAAAATCCAAATTAATAATCAAATATAACATAAGTGAGAATATTCAGTGCTTATTTCAATGTGCATCTTATTTCTTCAACCTCTACTCCCTCACACATGGACAACTCTAACACTCACATAGTCACAACTCACAACTCTTTTTTGTCACATATCAGAGAGTATATGTATACAAGTACAACACTAAGTAATTCAATATATATGGCTACTGCAGATTCATTAATATTCAACTCTCACTTTAGTCATGTTTATGATGCAAAGTGAAGTTCATAAAGAAGTAGTATATATCGCTTCTTTGGATATGATTTCCAGCTCCCCAGGCTTAACTCCGTCTTTCACAAACTCCCTTGCTGCATAACCTTGCAAATTCAAAAAAACATCTTGATTATTCAATCCAAAAAGATAAACAGGTATGCACAAAAAGATAAACAGGTATGCACATCAAAGTATAAAAATTAAGTATAATAATTTTCATAATTTATCTTAAGACTCACAGATCACAGAATTCTCTTAATTTATCTATTATGGACGAAAAAGTAAAAGCCATGAAATCTTATCTAAATTACATCACTAAAAAGTTACATGGGTTTGCCAAAATTAGTACAAGATCAATATCACGGTTACGAGTCGCAACTGGAATATGCAAGCACCACAAATAAAAAATTGTTGAAGCAGTATTTCAAACAACAAAAGTAAGTATTTTCAATTATCGTCTCCTCAGGGATTGGTGCGTTACTTCGAACCGTTCAACAATCGATATTGTTTTGAGTTAAGGGTTTGTACGACTGGTTTCATAAAATGACGGAATGTAAATGCGGGAATTAAAATGACAAGTAATAGGGAATAAAAGCGTTGAGATTAGAGTTCATCAATCTTGCAAAGAATATAATTCATGAATCATGCATATGAATTTAAGCAGTATTTCATACAACAAAAGTAAGTATTTTCAATTATCGTCTCCACAGGGATTGGTGCGTTACTTCGAACCGTTCAACAATCGGTATTGTTTTGAGTTAAGGGTTTGTACTATTGGTTTCATAAAATGACGGAATGTAAATGCGGGAATTAAAACGAAAAGTAATAGGGAATAAAAGCGTTGAGATTAGAGTTCATCAATCTTGCAAAGAATGTAATAAATAAATCATGCATATGAATTTAGCGTTTTAGCATAAATATCACGTATCGCTCGACAACGTCATTGATTTCCCAAATGACATCGTGAGATCGATCGTATCATTTAATCGACGATTTCCCAATCAATCAAACGATCCGAAAGCATTACGATCCGAAACATAGTGCGATTATCAAAACCCAAATCCATTTCTAGATTTTCTTATTTTGATAGAAGATTATTCTTAAACATAGATTCAAAAGTATTTGTCAATATCATTTGAATCAATCATGAGAGTGAAAAGCAAGAATAACTTCATAAACACTTAAATTGCTAAATCATATATTCACATAATCATTTATTACATCAAAGCTAGAAAGATTACCTCTAATCCCAACAAAGGGATGTTAGTTGCTCATTTTCATGACAACTATACAAAAGATAAGAGAAAAGATGAAGATCATAACCCAAAGTCTTGATTTCCCAAAGCCCTTGGTTGATTCCACAATTCAATCCTTTTGCTCCTTGAAGATCATTACTTCTAGCCCTATTTACTAAGTCCTAAACTACTACTAAAGCAATCCTAACAATTGGAAGTAAAAATTCTCAAAGTTCTCCAACTGATTATATCTGAAAATGAGCTAAAAAATGCTTTTAATATCTGAATTTTTGCACGCTCGCTACAAGCGATGAGCTGGTCGCTTGTAGCGAGGAAGTTTTCTGGCCAATGGGAATCCTCCACGTCAGCATGGAGCCTTAAACCGCCCTTGGTCGCTTGAAGCGACCAGTCCATCGCTTGAAGCGATGAACCTCTAAAAATCCCTGCCTAGGCTCGCTTGAAGCATGGCAACTGGCGCTTGAAGCGATGAAGCCTTCAAATTCCCTGCCTATTCTCGCTTGTAGCGAGGAAGCGTGCGCTTGAAGCGATGGCTTTAATCAAAACTTCATTTTCTTTGCTCAGCATGTTCAAGCATGAATTTCCTGCAATAAAAACATGGAGTAAGACATAGGATCTCAAATATAGCATTTGAACCATAAATATGAGCTTATCCTAAGATAACTTGTAAAATAAGTTACATAAGTGCCTTAATTACATATGCTTTATATCCACTTTCTGGCACTTATCACACTCCCCAACTTAAATCTTTGTTTGTCCTCAAACAAAGGACACAACAAATAAGGAAACAAGCTTTAACCATGGCTTTGAGCAAGAATACAAAAGAATCAAAAGTTTGAAGCAAATAAGTGTCAGATGAATGATTCAGATGTGATTGCGCAAGCTAGGATTAGGTTTCTCATTAAACGAGATACATACTATAAATGTGAACTAGTTCTAAACACAAAGCATCTAATCACACAATTCTTAACAAGCAACATGTTTAAAATTGAACCAAACCTAACACACTTCTAAATAAAGTATATGAACAATTTGAAATCTATTGTGAGGGTATGAACACTCATCCACCAAACATGATAACATTCCAATTAAATTATGTGTCCATCTAATTATCATTTCTAAAAGCATAAAAGGCATTGATCAAAAGGTCTTTAAGGGTTGTAATTGGGCTAGGTTACAAAAGAATTGTCATATGTGGGATATTTGAATTCAAATGGCCAAGCAAAAGGAACATTCAATCTAATTACAAACTTCCTTCTTTTTCCAATACAACACTTGGTGAATTACATACATTCTTTTCTTGATTGATCTTGACAACTTTTTCTTTGAATTATTGCAAACCTTTTCATTTTTTTCTCTTTTCTTTTTCTTGGTTTGCTTTTCTTTCTTTTTTTCTTTTCTTTTCTTTTTCTTTTCCTTTTCTTGTTGTCAAGATCAATTATCACATTCACCATTACATTGACATAAACATAACCTCCCTTTCTCCCCAACTTATTTCAATGACACCCTAATCGAATGTTCCTTTATCATTATGGCAAAGGTCAATAAAAACGATGGATAAGGGTTCACAAGAAAACAACTATCAGAATTCAATAAAGAGTTAACTATGAACTGATTTTTTTTTTTAAACTCCGGAAATTTAAATAAGCAATTGAGCTTATTAAAATTGACAGTTCACAACTAACAATTCTGATTCAATAGGCTCAGCGGGGTTAACAGATACTCACTCTTCTCACAGGGTAGGTTTATTTGGTCAAGTATTTCACTCAATTTAAAAAAAAATGCCTTGATCATTTCAATGCTTTTATACAAATTAAAACAACAACAGATTTAACATAAAATAACTGAGTTAAACATGAAATGTTGGTCTCCTGCATATATATACAATGGTTGAGGATTCCTCACATTTTGGCTAGTTCTAAATTGGTTCAAAACTAAACAAATGCTTGCTTAAAACTGAATAAATTAACTTGTGTGTAAGAACTTATTCACATTCAAGAATATACCTAGAAAAACAAGAAAACGAGTACCTTAGCTGCGCGCTTTAACACTCATTCTATCATTATCACTCAAATGATTCTAAGCTCAAGCACTGGATTTTGAATCTTTCTTTCCAAATTGTTGGGATATTTTCAAAAAATTTAACCAAAAATAAATAGCAAAACATAAATAAAACATAAACTATACTAAACATGTTATAACCAAAATAAATAACATAATAGCCTAAGGTAACATCATCCATGGTACACAAAACATAAACAAAACAAAGTACAAAACATAATAAAATGTTATAAAAGTACAAAGCTTAATAAATAAAATGAAAGGGATGATAAAACAAAAGTCTGCAGCTCAGTCTGAATCATAATCTTCAGAATCCATCAAGTCTGCTGCCATACGGTCAATGCTCCTAGTAGCCGCCGAGGAGTCATCGCCAAGATCATCATCAACATCAGCATCGTCATCACCATCATCACCGGCATCCTCATCACCAACATCTGCTGCAGCTGCCCCTCCAGGAAAGAAAGGCATGTCCCCAGGCCAAGCTATGTGCTCTGAGAAGAAGGCTGGCGTCCATGTGCTTTGGCCACTGTCATGCAGATGACTCTGAATAGTCGTTAGAGCCCGGTGATTAGACGCATTCTGCGCCATGAGAAAAGAGCTCACCATAGAGGAGTCCCAACTAGAGAAATCCAGAGGTGGAAAGGTCGGGCCCTGAGGGTGGCTAGGGTGATGTGGTGGTGGTGGTGGTACACTAGAAGGTCCGGCTGATGAAGAAGGTCCGGCTGAGGAAGAAGGTGGGGCAGTAGGTATGGGGGTGGAGCAATACCTATTGATGTACCTGTCATCAATAGGATTCTTGATCTCTTCATCTACCTGGTTGGGCATGTGTACCCTAGCCCTTCTACATAGTCCCATAATCAAGCCAGGAAAGGTCAGTGGGCATTTGGGTTTGCCTGGGGGTAGGATGCCGCTCTCAGCTACAACCCGCATCTCATTGGCTATTATCCTTGCAACGTCAACCTGACGGTTGCTAAGGATATAGTGGAGAAGGGGTGTAACATCGAGTGTGGTAGAAGAAGTATATGATTTAGGCCGATATTATAAAGAATTAGGGTAAGGACTACCTGAGCAGGTGTGGTCATGTCGTCCCTGAATGCTCTAAAGGGCTTACCCGAAGCCTTGCTCACATCATAAGATCTTCCCTCTTGGAAGATTTCTCGTGCTATAAGATCGTGATCCCAATTCCCCGCTCTTTGATGCTCGTGATAAGCACACAACCGCTTATAATTAATTAGGTCATCCGGGAAAGTAAGGTCCAGGGGATTACCTAAGTATTCGCTGATTGCATCCCTATGAAACATGATAGTACGGCCTCGGACAAATGTTGTCCAGGTGAAGTCATCCGATGGGTCTGCTGGGATCGCGTTTGCGTAAAATTCTCGCACAACGTCATAGTTAATCTTCCTCGGCGGATTGCACAATATCCCCCATTTTCTTTCATTGAGCATGTGTGCTATCCCTCCGTATTCTCCCTCTTCTGAAATTTGGAATTGCTTCTCAGACCAGATTCTCCGTGTTTTCAGCTCCTCATACCGCTCTTGATTCCTCAAACTTAGGAAGCGGCTCGCGTCATGCGGTTGAGGGTTGGCTCTTGGTCGAGATGATGAACTCTCAACGTTCCTTTGTCTTTTGGATGAGGATTTTGGTGCCATTCCTACACAAGGATTAAAACAGACAAAAATAAGTAGGATACAAGTTAGGATCGAATCAATAGAAAAATAAAACAAATTCTGGGCTTCGTCGCTACAGCGACAGCTTGGTCGCTTGTAGCGAGCGAACCCAGAAATGCTGGATACCTGCGCTACAAGCGTACTGTAGCGAGGGCAACCCATTTTCAAAATTCATGATTTTCTGGATTTAAACCTACTTGTAGCATGCGAAATTAACCCTAAAGCTAATATAAATGAATAAAAATCACTTAAACTTCCTCATCATCAAAAAAGCCTAAATTATTTTGAAATTTTTACAAAAAAATTTTCAAAATACGAATTGAAAGAACAAGAGGATGAAAGGACAAGTTGCTAAGTGATTCTAGTTCATTTATAATGGCTTAATCTATGGCTAATCATGGGTATAGCAACAGGGCATGTCCAAAGTTTAAAAACAAAATTCCAAAACCCTAAACCCTAAAATTCGTAATAAGCATGCAAGCACATTCATCAAGTAAAAAACTACAATCAGCAACAGACAAGTACGAAAACATACCTGATTGATGTTAGGTTGAAAGATTGAAGATGATTCGCAAGAATTTGTGCAGAGAAACAAAGTGAAAATTGCAGAAATAAAATGCAAGATGGAATGGAGGATGTTTATGTGGGATGGGATGCGAAATGAGTAAGAATAACGGATAATACATTAAATGGGGTGGTTGGGGGGTAGGGGAAAGGTTAAGTGGCCTGGGAACTATTAAAAAATCAGTTTCTGCTATGGTCGCTACAAGCGCGCGACCTGTCGCTACAGTGACAGGCTTTAAGCCCATCGCTACAAGCGTTGGTGTGGCGCTACAGCGCAAAGCTTGGAAGTCTTCGCTACAAGCGACAAGTGCGCAAAGCTGTAGCGACCATGACAGGAAACAGAAAAATAAAATTTTTGAGTCTTAGCCACTATCCCTATATGCATGAATGAATGATAAAAACTAAAATACTAATTAAAAATAATAAACCTACACAGTTGGGTTGCCTCCCAACAAGCGCTTGTTTTACGTCGTTAGCTCGACGCCTGATTCGTTAGGGTGGCCAAAACGAGACGGAAAGCACATCAGCCTTTGTACTCCTTTGCTGCGGGAGGAATTCCATGAACTTGCAGAACAGCTGATGTGGAGTCCATAACCTCCCTAACCAAATTAAGCTGAGCAAGGTACACAAGCAATCTAAAACCAATTCCAATCCGGCCTTGCTCACTTTCACCCCCTTCTTTCCACAAGTTTCTTCCTTGTTAAGAAACGGTTCCGGCTCCTCAATCTCCATAATTTCTTCACTATCAACAACACTGGCCTCTTCAGAATTTGACCATTCTTGAGGAAGTTCTAAGTTGTGTGGTATTTCTAATTCTTCCACTAATGACTCTATACCACATCCTTTAAACATTGACTCTTCCTCACTCTTATCAACATCATCTTCAACAATCTCTCCACATTCCAAAGTGGATTGATTGTTGGTCTGAACATCCATGATTCTTGGTAGAAAATTGAATTGCACTCGCAAAATATCCAATTGGCATGATATAGCTCTCAATCTCTGGTTGGTATTTTGCATGTTGATCATGGATTGTTGCATGAACATATTCAGAATATTCTCTGTTCTTGCCATTGGTTCATCTCCAGACGGATATTGTTGATATTGTTGATAAGCTTCATACTCGTATGGATCATAGTAGTTGAAATAATCATGATGATCAGCCATGATTTCTTTCAATGAGAATCTGAAACACAAATAACTAACAAGAAACTTTTCTTTGCATAGCAAAGAGGGTTAATGCCAAACAGTTTAAAATACAAAAGAAATGAAAGAATATTAACAAGGTATATACAAAATCTCAAAACACTATCAATTATTGCAATGATCAAAATAACAAAACACTAATCCCCGGCAACGGCGCCATTTTGTTGAAGCAGTATTTCATACAACAAAAGTAAGTATTTTCAATTATCGTCTCCACAGGGATTGGTGCGTTACTTCGAACCGTTCAACAATCGGTATTGTTTTGAGTTAAGGGTTTGTACTATTGGTTTCATAAAATGACGGAATGTAAATGCGGGAATTAAAACGAAAAGTAATAGGGAATAAAAGCGTTGAGATTAGAGTTCATCAATCTTGCAAAGAATGTAATAAATAAATCATGCATATGAATTTAGCGTTTTAGCATAAATATCACGTATCGCTCGACAACGTTATTGATTTCCCAAATGACATCGTGAGATCGATCGTATCGTTTAATCGACGATTTCCCAATCAATCAAACGATCCGAAAGCATTACGATCCGAAACTTAGTGCGATTATCAAAACCCAAATCCATTTCTAGATTTTCTTATTTTGATAGATTCAAAAGTATTTGTCAATATCATTTGAATCAATCATGAGAGTGAAAAGCAAGAATAACTTCATAAACACTTAAATTGCTAAATCATATATTCACATAATCATTTATTACATCAAAGCTAGAAAGATTACCTCTAATCCCAACAAAGGGATGTTAGTTGCTCATTTTCATGACAACTATACAAAAGATAAGAGAAAAGATGAAGATCATAACCCAAAGTCTTGATTTCCCAAAGCCCTTGGTTGATTCCACAATTCAATCCTTTTGCTCCTTGAAGATCATTACTTCTAGCCCTATTTACTAAGTCCTAAACTACTACTAAAGCAATCCTAACAATTGGAAGTAAAAATTCTCAAAGTTCTCCAACTGATTATATCTGAAAATGAGCTAAAAAATGCTTTTAATATCTGAATTTTTGCACGCTCGCTACAAGCGATGAGCTGGTCGCTTGTAGCGAGGAAGTTTTCTGGCCAATGGGAATCCTCCACGTCAGCATGGAGCCTTAAACCGCCCTTGGTCGCTTGAAGCGACCAGTCCATCGCTTGAAGCGATGAACCTCTAAAAATCCCTGCCTAGGCTCGCTTGAAGCGTGGCAACTGGCGCTTGAAGCGATGAAGCCTTCAAATTCCCTGCCTATTCTCGCTTGTAGCGAGGAAGCGTGCGCTTGAAGCGATGGCTTTAATCAAAACTTCATTTTCTTTGCTCAGCATGTTCAAGCATGAATTTCCTGCAATAAAAACATGGAGTAAGACATAGGATCTCAAATATAGCATTTGAACCATAAATATGAGCTTATCCTAAGATAACTTGTAAAATAAGTTACATAAGTGCCTTAATTACATATGCTTTATATCCACTTTCTGGCACTTATCACACTCCCCAACTTAAATCTTTGTTTGTCCTCAAACAAAGGACACAACAAATAAGGAAACAAGCTTTAACCATGGCTTTGAGCAAGAATACAAAAGAATCAAAAGTTTGAAGCAAATAAGTGTCAGATGAATGATTCAGATGTGATTGCGCAAGCTAGGATTAGGTTTCTCATTAAACGAGATACATACTATAAATGTGAACTAGTTCTAAACACAAAGCATCTAATCACACAATTCTTAACAAGCAACATGTTTAAAATTGAACCAAACCTAACACACTTCTAAATAAAGTATATGAACAATTTGAAATCTATTGTGAGGGTATGAACACTCATCCACCAAACATGATAACATTCCAATTAAATTATGTGTCCATCTAATTATCATTTCTAAAAGCATAAAAGGCATTGATCAAAAGGTCTTTAAGGGTTGTAATTGGGCTAGGTTACAAAAGAATTGTCATATGTGGGATATTTGAATTCAAATGGCCAAGCAAAAGGAACATTCAATCTAATTACAAACTTCCTTCTTTTTCCAATACAACACTTGGTGAATTACATACATTCTTTTCTTGATTGATCTTGACAACTTTTTCTTTGAATTATTGCAAACCTTTTCATTTTTTTCTCTTTTCTTTTTCTTGGTTTGCTTTTCTTTCTTTTTTTCTTTTCTTTTCTTTTTCTTTTCTTTTTCTTGTTGTCAAGATCAATTATCACATTCACCATTACATTGACATAAACATAACCTCCCTTTCTCCCCAACTTATTTCAATGACACCCTAATCGAATGTTCCTTTATCATTATGGCAAAGGTCAATAAAAACGATGGATAAGGGTTCACAAGAAAACAACTATCAGAATTCAATAAAGAGTTAACTATGAACTGATTTTTTTTTTTTTTAAACTCCGGAAATTTAAATAAGCAATTGAGCTTATTAAAATTGACAGTTCACAACTAACAATTCTGATTCAATAGGCTCAGCGGGGTTAACAGATACTCACTCTTCTCACAGGGTAGGTTTATTTGGTCAAGTATTTCACTCAATTTAAAAAAAAATGCCTTGATCATTTCAATGCTTTTATACAAATTAAAACAACAACAGATTTAACATAAAATAACTGAGTTAAACATGAAATGTTGGTCTCCTGCATATATATACAATGGTTGAGGATTCCTCACATTTTGGCTAGTTCTAAATTGGTTCAAAACTAAACAAATGCTTGCTTAAAACTGAATAAATTAACTTGTGTGTAAGAACTTATTCACATTCAAGAATATACCTAGAAAAACAAGAAAACGAGTACCTTAGCTGCGCGCTTTAACACTCATTCTATCATTATCACTCAAATGATTCTAAGCTCAAGCACTGGATTTTGAATCTTTCTTTCCAAATTGTTGGGATATTTTCAAAAAATTTAACCAAAAATAAATAGCAAAACATAAATAAAACATAAACTATACTAAACATGTTATAACCAAAATAAATAACATAATAGCCTAAGGTAACATCATCCATGGTACACAAAACATAAACAAAACAAAGTACAAAACATAATAAAATGTTATAAAAGTACAAAGCTTAATAAATAAAATGAAAGGGATGATAAAACAAAAGTCTGCAGCTCAGTCTGAATCATAATCTTCAGAATCCATCAAGTCTGCTGCCATACGGTCAATGCTCCTAGTAGCCGCCGAGGAGTCATCGCCAAGATCATCATCAACATCAGCATCGTCATCACCATCATCACCGGCATCCTCATCACCAACATCTGCTGCAGCTGCCCCTCCAGGAAAGAAAGGCATGTCCCCAGGCCAAGCTATGTGCTCTGAGAAGAAGGCTGGCGTCCATGTGCTTTGGCCACTGTCATGCAGATGACTCTGAATAGTCGTTAGAGCCCGGTGATTAGACGCATTCTGCGCCATGAGAAAAGAGCTCACCATAGAGGAGTCCCAACTAGAGAAATCCAGAGGTGGAAAGGTCGGGCCCTGAGGGTGGCTAGGGTGATGTGGTGGTGGTGGTGGTACACTAGAAGGTCCGGCTGATGAAGAAGGTCCGGCTGAGGAAGAAGGTGGGGCAGTAGGTATGGGGGTGGAGCAATACCTATTGATGTACCTGTCATCAATAGGATTCTTGATCTCTTCATCTACCTGGTTGGGCATGTGTACCCTAGCCCTTCTACATAGTCCCATAATCAAGCCAGGAAAGGTCAGTGGGCATTTGGGTTTGCCTGGGGGTAGGATGCCGCTCTCAGCTACAACCCGCATCTCATTGGCTATTATCCTTGCAACGTCAACCTGACGGTTGCTAAGGATATAGTGGAGAAGGGGTGTAACATCGAGTGTGGTAGAAGAAGTATATGATTTAGGCCGATATTATAAAGAATTAGGGTAAGGACTACCTGAGCAGGTGTGGTCATGTCGTCCCTGAATGCTCTAAAGGGCTTACCCGAAGCCTTGCTCACATCATAAGATCTTCCCTCTTGGAAGATTTCTCGTGCTATAAGATCGTGATCCCAATTCCCCGCTCTTTGATGCTCGTGATAAGCACACAACCGCTTATAATTAATTAGGTCATCCGGGAAAGTAAGGTCCAGGGGATTACCTAAGTATTCGCTGATTGCATCCCTATGAAACATGATAGTACGGCCTCGGACAAATGTTGTCCAGGTGAAGTCATCCGATGGGTCTGCTGGGATCGCGTTTGCGTAAAATTCTCGCACAACGTCATAGTTAATCTTCCTCGGCGGATTGCACAATATCCCCCATTTTCTTTCATTGAGCATGTGTGCTATCCCTCCGTATTCTCCCTCTTCTGAAATTTGGAATTGCTTCTCAGACCAGATTCTCCGTGTTTTCAGCTCCTCATACCGCTCTTGATTCCTCAAACTTAGGAAGCGGCTCGCGTCATGCGGTTGAGGGTTGGCTCTTGGTCGAGATGATGAACTCTCAACGTTCCTTTGTCTTTTGGATGAGGATTTTGGTGCCATTCCTACACAAGGATTAAAACAGACAAAAATAAGTAGGATACAAGTTAGGATCGAATCAATAGAAAAATAAAACAAATTCTGGGCTTCGTCGCTACAGCGACAGCTTGGTCGCTTGTAGCGAGCGAACCCAGAAAATGCTGGATACCTGCGCTACAAGCGTACTGTAGCGAGGGCAACCCATTTTCAAAATTCATGATTTTCTGGATTTAAACCTACTTGTAGCATGCGAAATTAACCCTAAAGCTAATATAAATGAATAAAAATCACTTAAACTTCCTCATCATCAAAAAAGCCTAAATTATTTTGAAATTTTTACAAAAAAATTTTCAAAATACGAATTGAAAGAACAAGAGGATGAAAGGACAAGTTGCTAAGTGATTCTAGTTCATTTATAATGGCTTAATCTATGGCTAATCATGGGTATAGCAACAGGGCATGTCCAAAGTTTAAAAACAAAATTCCAAAACCCTAAACCCTAAAATTCGTAATAAGCATGCAAGCACATTCATCAAGTAAAAAACTACAATCAGCAACAGACAAGTACGAAAACATACCTGATTGATGTTAGGTTGAAAGATTGAAGATGATTCGCAAGAATTTGTGCAGAGAAACAAAGTGAAAATTGCAGAAATAAAATGCAAGATGGAATGGAGGATGTTTATGTGGGATGGGATGCGAAATGAGTAAGAATAACGGATAATACATTAAATGGGGTGGTTGGGGGGTAGGGGAAAGGTTAAGTGGCCTGGGAACTATTAAAAAATCAGTTTCTGCTATGGTCGCTACAAGCGCGCGACCTGTCGCTACAGTGACAGGCTTTAAGCCCATCGCTACAAGCGTTGGTGTGGCGCTACAGCGCAAAGCTTGGAAGTCTTCGCTACAAGCGACAAGTGCGCAAAGCTGTAGCGACCATGACAGGAAACAGAAAAATAAAATTTTTGAGTCTTAGCCACTATCCCTATATGCATGAATGAATGATAAAAACTAAAATACTAATTAAAAATAATAAACCTACACAGTTGGGTTGCCTCCCAACAAGCGCTTGTTTTACGTCGTTAGCTCGACGCCTGATTCGTTAGGGTGGCCAAAACGAGACGGAAAGCACATCAGCCTTTGTACTCCTTTGCTGCGGGAGGAATTCCATGAACTTGCAGAACAGCTGATGTGGAGTCCATAACCTCCCTAACCAAATTAAGCTGAGCAAGGTACACAAGCAATCTAAAACCAATTCCAATCCGGCCTTGCTCACTTTCACCCCCTTCTTTCCACAAGTTTCTTCCTTGTTAAGAAACGGTTCCGGCTCCTCAATCTCCATAATTTCTTCACTATCAACAACACTGGCCTCTTCAGAATTTGACCATTCTTGAGGAAGTTCTAAGTTGTGTGGTATTTCTAATTCTTCCACTAATGACTCTATACCACATCCTTTAAACATTGACTCTTCCTCACTCTTATCAACATCATCTTCAACAATCTCTCCACATTCCAAAGTGGATTGATTGTTGGTCTGAACATCCATGATTCTTGGTAGAAAATTGAATTGCACTCGCAAAATATCCAATTGGCATGATATAGCTCTCAATCTCTGGTTGGTATTTTGCATGTTGATCATGGATTGTTGCATGAACATATTCAGAATATTCTCTGTTCTTGCCATTGGTTCATCTCCAGACGGATATTGTTGATATTGTTGATAAGCTTCATACTCGTATGGATCATAGTAGTTGAAATAATCATGATGATCAGCCATGATTTCTTTCAATGAGAATCTGAAACACAAATAACTAACAAGAAACTTTTCTTTGCATAGCAAAGAGGGTTAATGCCAAACAGTTTAAAATACAAAAGAAATGAAAGAATATTAACAAGGTATATACAAAATCTCAAAACACTATCAATTATTGCAATGATCAAAATAACAAAACACTAATCCCCGGCAACGGCGCCATTTTGTTGAAGCAGTATTTCATACAACAAAAGTAAGTATTTTCAATTATCGTCTCCACAGGGATTGGTGCGTTACTTCGAACCGTTCAACAATCGGTATTGTTTTGAGTTAAGGGTTTGTACTATTGGTTTCATAAAATGACGGAATGTAAATGCGGGAATTAAAACGAAAAGTAATAGGGAATAAAAGCGTTGAGATTAGAGTTCATCAATCTTGCAAAGAATGTAATAAATAAATCATGCATATGAATTTAGCGTTTTAGCATAAATATCACGTATCGCTCGACAACGTTATTGATTTCCCAAATGACATCGTGAGATCGATCGTATCGTTTAATCGACGATTTCCCAATCAATCAAACGATCCGAAAGCATTACGATCCGAAACTTAGTGCGATTATCAAAACCCAAATCCATTTCTAGATTTTCTTATTTTGATAGATTCAAAAGTATTTGTCAATATCATTTGAATCAATCATGAGAGTGAAAAGCAAGAATAACTTCATAAACACTTAAATTGCTAAATCATATATTCACATAATCATTTATTACATCAAAGCTAGAAAGATTACCTCTAATCCCAACAAAGGGATGTTAGTTGCTCATTTTCATGACAACTATACAAAAGATAAGAGAAAAGATGAAGATCATAACCCAAAGTCTTGATTTCCCAAAGCCCTTGGTTGATTCCACAATTCAATCCTTTTGCTCCTTGAAGATCATTACTTCTAGCCCTATTTACTAAGTCCTAAACTACTACTAAAGCAATCCTAACAATTGGAAGTAAAAATTCTCAAAGTTCTCCAACTGATTATATCTGAAAATGAGCTAAAAAATGCTTTTAATATCTGAATTTTTGCACGCTCGCTACAAGCGATGAGCTGGTCGCTTGTAGCGAGGAAGTTTTCTGGCCAATGGGAATCCTCCACGTCAGCATGGAGCCTTAAACCGCCCTTGGTCGCTTGAAGCGACCAGTCCATCGCTTGAAGCGATGAACCTCTAAAAATCCCTGCCTAGGCTCGCTTGAAGCGTGGCAACTGGCGCTTGAAGCGATGAAGCCTTCAAATTCCCTGCCTATTCTCGCTTGTAGCGAGGAAGCGTGCGCTTGAAGCGATGGCTTTAATCAAAACTTCATTTTCTTTGCTCAGCATGTTCAAGCATGAATTTCCTGCAATAAAAACATGGAGTAAGACATAGGATCTCAAATATAGCATTTGAACCATAAATATGAGCTTATCCTAAGATAACTTGTAAAATAAGTTACATAAGTGCCTTAATTACATATGCTTTATATCCACTTTCTGGCACTTATCACACTCCCCAACTTAAATCTTTGTTTGTCCTCAAACAAAGGACACAACAAATAAGGAAACAAGCTTTAACCATGGCTTTGAGCAAGAATACAAAAGAATCAAAAGTTTGAAGCAAATAAGTGTCAGATGAATGATTCAGATGTGATTGCGCAAGCTAGGATTAGGTTTCTCATTAAACGAGATACATACTATAAATGTGAACTAGTTCTAAACACAAAGCATCTAATCACACAATTCTTAACAAGCAACATGTTTAAAATTGAACCAAACCTAACACACTTCTAAATAAAGTATATGAACAATTTGAAATCTATTGTGAGGGTATGAACACTCATCCACCAAACATGATAACATTCCAATTAAATTATGTGTCCATCTAATTATCATTTCTAAAAGCATAAAAGGCATTGATCAAAAGGTCTTTAAGGGTTGTAATTGGGCTAGGTTACAAAAGAATTGTCATATGTGGGATATTTGAATTCAAATGGCCAAGCAAAAGGAACATTCAATCTAATTACAAACTTCCTTCTTTTTCCAATACAACACTTGGTGAATTACATACATTCTTTTCTTGATTGATCTTGACAACTTTTTCTTTGAATTATTGCAAACCTTTTCATTTTTTTCTCTTTTCTTTTTCTTGGTTTGCTTTTCTTTCTTTTTTTCTTTTCTTTTCTTTTTCTTTTCTTTTTCTTGTTGTCAAGATCAATTATCACATTCACCATTACATTGACATAAACATAACCTCCCTTTCTCCCCAACTTATTTCAATGACACCCTAATCGAATGTTCCTTTATCATTATGGCAAAGGTCAATAAAAACGATGGATAAGGGTTCACAAGAAAACAACTATCAGAATTCAATAAAGAGTTAACTATGAACTGATTTTTTTTTTTTTTTAAACTCCGGAAATTTAAATAAGCAATTGAGCTTATTAAAATTGACAGTTCACAACTAACAATTCTGATTCAATAGGCTCAGCGGGGTTAACAGATACTCACTCTTCTCACAGGGTAGGTTTATTTGGTCAAGTATTTCACTCAATTTAAAAAAAAATGCCTTGATCATTTCAATGCTTTTATACAAATTAAAACAACAACAGATTTAACATAAAATAACTGAGTTAAACATGAAATGTTGGTCTCCTGCATATATATACAATGGTTGAGGATTCCTCACATTTTGGCTAGTTCTAAATTGGTTCAAAACTAAACAAATGCTTGCTTAAAACTGAATAAATTAACTTGTGTGTAAGAACTTATTCACATTCAAGAATATACCTAGAAAAACAAGAAAACGAGTACCTTAGCTGCGCGCTTTAACACTCATTCTATCATTATCACTCAAATGATTCTAAGCTCAAGCACTGGATTTTGAATCTTTCTTTCCAAATTGTTGGGATATTTTCAAAAAATTTAACCAAAAATAAATAGCAAAACATAAATAAAACATAAACTATACTAAACATGTTATAACCAAAATAAATAACATAATAGCCTAAGGTAACATCATCCATGGTACACAAAACATAAACAAAACAAAGTACAAAACATAATAAAATGTTATAAAAGTACAAAGCTTAATAAATAAAATGAAAGGGATGATAAAACAAAAGTCTGCAGCTCAGTCTGAATCATAATCTTCAGAATCCATCAAGTCTGCTGCCATACGGTCAATGCTCCTAGTAGCCGCCGAGGAGTCATCGCCAAGATCATCATCAACATCAGCATCGTCATCACCATCATCACCGGCATCCTCATCACCAACATCTGCTGCAGCTGCCCCTCCAGGAAAGAAAGGCATGTCCCCAGGCCAAGCTATGTGCTCTGAGAAGAAGGCTGGCGTCCATGTGCTTTGGCCACTGTCATGCAGATGACTCTGAATAGTCGTTAGAGCCCGGTGATTAGACGCATTCTGCGCCATGAGAAAAGAGCTCACCATAGAGGAGTCCCAACTAGAGAAATCCAGAGGTGGAAAGGTCGGGCCCTGAGGGTGGCTAGGGTGATGTGGTGGTGGTGGTGGTACACTAGAAGGTCCGGCTGATGAAGAAGGTCCGGCTGAGGAAGAAGGTGGGGCAGTAGGTATGGGGGTGGAGCAATACCTATTGATGTACCTGTCATCAATAGGATTCTTGATCTCTTCATCTACCTGGTTGGGCATGTGTACCCTAGCCCTTCTACATAGTCCCATAATCAAGCCAGGAAAGGTCAGTGGGCATTTGGGTTTGCCTGGGGGTAGGATGCCGCTCTCAGCTACAACCCGCATCTCATTGGCTATTATCCTTGCAACGTCAACCTGACGGTTGCTAAGGATATAGTGGAGAAGGGGTGTAACATCGAGTGTGGTAGAAGAAGTATATGATTTAGGCCGATATTATAAAGAATTAGGGTAAGGACTACCTGAGCAGGTGTGGTCATGTCGTCCCTGAATGCTCTAAAGGGCTTACCCGAAGCCTTGCTCACATCATAAGATCTTCCCTCTTGGAAGATTTCTCGTGCTATAAGATCGTGATCCCAATTCCCCGCTCTTTGATGCTCGTGATAAGCACACAACCGCTTATAATTAATTAGGTCATCCGGGAAAGTAAGGTCCAGGGGATTACCTAAGTATTCGCTGATTGCATCCCTATGAAACATGATAGTACGGCCTCGGACAAATGTTGTCCAGGTGAAGTCATCCGATGGGTCTGCTGGGATCGCGTTTGCGTAAAATTCTCGCACAACGTCATAGTTAATCTTCCTCGGCGGATTGCACAATATCCCCCATTTTCTTTCATTGAGCATGTGTGCTATCCCTCCGTATTCTCCCTCTTCTGAAATTTGGAATTGCTTCTCAGACCAGATTCTCCGTGTTTTCAGCTCCTCATACCGCTCTTGATTCCTCAAACTTAGGAAGCGGCTCGCGTCATGCGGTTGAGGGTTGGCTCTTGGTCGAGATGATGAACTCTCAACGTTCCTTTGTCTTTTGGATGAGGATTTTGGTGCCATTCCTACACAAGGATTAAAACAGACAAAAATAAGTAGGATACAAGTTAGGATCGAATCAATAGAAAAATAAAACAAATTCTGGGCTTCGTCGCTACAGCGACAGCTTGGTCGCTTGTAGCGAGCGAACCCAGAAAATGCTGGATACCTGCGCTACAAGCGTACTGTAGCGAGGGCAACCCATTTTCAAAATTCATGATTTTCTGGATTTAAACCTACTTGTAGCATGCGAAATTAACCCTAAAGCTAATATAAATGAATAAAAATCACTTAAACTTCCTCATCATCAAAAAAACCTAAATTATTTTGAAATTTTTACAAAAAAAATTTCAAAATACGAATTGAAAGAACAAGAGGATGAAAGGACAAGTTGCTAAGTGATTCTAGTTCATTTATAATGGCTTAATCTATGGCTAATCATGGGTATAGCAACAGGGCATGTCCAAAGTTTAAAAAAAAAATTCCAAAACCCTAAACCCTAAAATTCGTAATAAGCATGCAAGCACATTCATCAAGTAAAAAACTACAATCAGCAACAGACAAGTACGAAAACATACCTGATTGATGTTAGGTTGAAAGATTGAAGATGATTCGCAAGAATTTGTGCAGAGAAACAAAGTGAAAATTGCAGAAATAAAATGCAAGATGGAATGGAGGATGTTTATGTGGGATGGGATGCGAAATGAGTAAGAATAACGGATAATACATTAAATGGGGTGGTTGGGGGGTAGGGGAAAGGTTAAGTGGCCTGGGAACTATTAAAAAATCAGTTTCTGCTATGGTCGCTACAAGCGCGCGACCTGTCGCTACAGTGACAGGCTTTAAGCCCATCGCTACAAGCGTTGGTGTGGCGCTACAGCGCAAAGCTTGGAAGTCTTCGCTACAAGCGACAAGTGCGCAAAGCTGTAGCGACCATGACAGGAAACAGAAAAATAAAATTTTTGAGTCTTAGCCACTATCCCTATATGCATGAATGAATGATAAAAACTAAAATACTAATTAAAAACAATAAACCTACACAGTTGGGTTGCCCCCCAACAAGCGCTTGTTTTACGTCGTTAGCTCGACGCCTGATTCGTTAGGGTGGCCAAAACGAGACGGAAAGCACATCAGCCTTTGTACTCCTTTGCTGCGGGAGGAATTCCATGAACTTGCAGAACAGCTGATGTGGTGTCCATAACCTCCCTAACCAAATTAAGCTGAGCAAGGTACACAAGCAATCTAAAACCAATTCCAATCCGGCCTTGCTCACTTTCACCCCCTTCTTTCCACAAGTTTCTTCCTTGTTAAGAAACGGTTCCGGCTCCTCAATCTCCATAATTTCTTCACTATCAACAACACTGGCCTCTTCAGAATTTGACCATTCTTGAGGAAGTTCTAAGTTGTGTGGTATTTCTAATTCTTCCACTAATGACTCTATACCACATCCTTTAAACATTGACTCTTCCTCACTCTTATCAACATCATCTTCAACAATCTCTCCACATTCCAAAGTGGATTGATTGTTGGTCTGAACATCCATGATTCTTGGTAGAAAATTGAATTGCACTCGCAAAATATCCAATTGGCATGATATAGCTCTCAATCTCTGGTTGGTATTTTGCATGTTGATCATGGATTGTTGCATGAACATATTCAGAATATTCTCTGTTCTTGCCATTGGTTCATCTCCAGACGGATATTGTTGATATTGTTGATAAGCTTCATACTCGTATGGATCATAGTAGTTGAAATAATCATGATGATCAGCCATGATTTCTTTCAATGAGAATCTGAAACACAAATAACTAACAAGAAACTTTTCTTTGCATAGCAAAGAGGGTTAATGCCAAACAGTTTAAAATACAAAAGAAATGAAAGAATATTAACAAGGTATATACAAAATCTCAAAACACTATCAATTATTGCAATGATCAAAATAACAAAACACTAATCCCCGGCAACGGCGCCATTTTGTTGAAGCAGTATTTCATACAACAAAAGTAAGTATTTTCAATTATCGTCTCCATAGGGATTGGTGCGTTACTTCGAACCGTTCAACAATCGGTATTGTTTTGAGTTAAGGGTTTGTACTATTGGTTTCATAAAATGACGGAATGTAAATGCGGGAATTAAAACGAAAAGTAATAGGGAATAAAAGCGTTGAGATTAGAGTTCATCAATCTTGCAAAGAATGTAATAAATAAATCATGCATATGAATTTAGCGTTTTAGCATAAATATCACGTATCGCTCGACAACGTTATTGATTTCCCAAATGACATCGTGAGATCGATCGTATCGTTTAATCGACGATTTCCCAATCAATCAAACGATCCGAAAGCATTACGATCCGAAACTTAGTGCGATTATCAAAACCCAAATCCATTTCTAGATTTTCTTATTTTGATAGATTCAAAAGTATTTGTCAATATCATTTGAATCAATCATGAGAGTGAAAAGCAAGAATAACTTCATAAACACTTAAATTGCTAAATCATATATTCACATAATCATTTATTACATCAAAGCTAGAAAGATTACCTCTAATCCCAACAAAGGGATGTTAGTTGCTCATTTTCATGACAACTATACAAAAGATAAGAGAAAAGATGAAGATCATAACCCAAAGTCTTGATTTCCCAAAGCCCTTGGTTGATTCCACAATTCAATCCTTTTGCTCCTTGAAGATCATTACTTCTAGCCCTATTTACTAAGTCCTAAACTACTACTAAAGCAATCCTAACAATTGGAAGTAAAAATTCTCAAAGTTCTCCAACTGATTATATCTGAAAATGAGCTAAAAAATGCTTTTAATATCTGAATTTTTGCACGCTCGCTACAAGCGATGAGCTGGTCGCTTGTAGCGAGGAAGTTTTCTGGCCAATGGGAATCCTCCACGTCAGCATGGAGCCTTAAACCGCCCTTGGTCGCTTGAAGCGACCAGTCCATCGCTTGAAGCGATGAACCTCTAAAAATCCCTGCCTAGGCTCGCTTGAAGCGTGGCAACTGGCGCTTGAAGCGATGAAGCCTTCAAATTCCCTGCCTATCCTCGCTTGTAGCGAGGAAGCGTGCGCTTGAAGCGATGGCTTTAATCAAAACTTCATTTTCTTTGCTCAGCATGTTCAAGCATGAATTTCCTGCAATAAAAACATGGAGTAAGACATAGGATCTCAAATATAGCATTTGAACCATAAATATGAGCTTATCCTAAGATAACTTGTAAAATAAGTTACATAAGTGCCTTAATTACATATGCTTTATATCCACTTTCTGGCACTTATCAAAAATCCCAATTAGAAACAGAAGGAAGGGTTTGGAAAGATTTCATTCACCTGGTTCAGAGTGAGGGGCAGATCGACCCGACGATATTCGAGTGGGTGTGAGGATCAAAATCACCAGTGAGTGAGAGTGAGAGAGATTTCATTCACCTGGTTTCAGAGTTTAATAGTTAGCGATTGAAGAAACATAAACATAAACGAGTGAGTGAGTGGTCAGATTGAGAAAGCCAAAACGAGTGAGTGAGAGAGAGATTTATCTGTTAGTGATTCAACAGTTAGCGATTCAGATTGAGAGAAAGCCAAAACGATTCAGATTATGAGTGATTGAGAACAACGATTCCGATTCTGAGTGAGAGTTCGATTTTGGTGTGAGATTGAACGAGAGTGAGGGTGAAATCTGCGAATGAGATTGAACGAGAGTCAGGGTAAGAGAGTATGAAAGTGACAAATTGAACGAGATTGAAGCCAAATCCTATTTCATGGAATCAAAATCACGAGAGTGAGAGTGACAGATTTCATGGATGAGGAACGGATGAGAGGGAAAAGGGAAAAGGGTTTCCAATGGATGAGGAACGGATGAGAGAGGGAAAAGGGAAAATTATTATTGAAAGGCTTTTTCCCTACAGGTATTATACACCTGATGTAAAAGCTAATTCACCAAAATAACGAAATTGCCACCGTGTTTTATTTTCCCTACAGGTATTATATCAACTGATGTGAAAACTTTTTATCATTTACTTTTCCCCTCAGTTATTCCTCTCCACTGATGTGAAAACTTTGTTAGTAATTTCGAAAATGCCACCGTGTTAACTATTACATCAGGTATTATTTCAACTGTTGTGAAAACGTTTTTGACCATGTTGTAAAATGTATATTTTCCACTAGTGTGATCTATGCATATGTCACCACTCATCATCAAGTGTGAATATGCATCATGTCAGTTTGTTCTTTCAATGGAGGAAGAAGAAATAGAAAATTAAGAAAGAAACATGTGAAGAAGGAAGAAGGTGAAAGATTTTTTGTCAGCGATTTAAAATATGATTTGAGGATAAAGTTTTATATTTATGTTGCAAGGACTGAATTTCTCTTAAGTTCTCTGGTGTAAATAATTTTATCAAAGTAATGAAACACATCAACATTGTAACCATTAAAAAAAAGGTGAAAAATTGATTGTTGGAAACTTAACATAGACCAACGTGTTTCATTAATCGAATTAGTCCATCGTTAGATATCGGATACCGAGTTTTTAAAACAAAACAAAAAACTAACATGCCTTAGTTTATTTTTTTGTTCAATTAAGGAACTAAACTAAATTATGTGATTTTTGTTGAGGACAAAATGAGATTTCACTTTTTAAAATAATGACTATTTTAGTACATCTAAGGTTTAGTTTATATCTTTGTTTTCTAATTGTATCTTTATAATATAATTAAAATGATTTGTTTTTATGAGTTTGTTTATAGTGGAATACTTTACACACCCAAAATGAGAATTTCCAAAACATTTAACATGATAATATATGAACGTATTTTCCTACAAAGTGTATATGGAAGATATAAAATGAAGGAATACCATGTATCAATATATTATCTTTTGCAGTTCCATACAACAAAAAAGAATGATTGAACATATAGTCCCGTCTTCAATACCTACCATAACGGTGTGCCTAACATAAAATAAAACAACAGTGAGAAATTTGCATCCAGATTTATTTTGTATAATTTTTTTTACAGAAAACTCTAATTCATTCATCATGATATGACTTCAAATCTAAAGTCACAACTACATCAATGCAAGAGGGAGTTTCTTCAATTGAAACAAGATCAGATGAATTGATATTGTAAAATTTGATTAGGTTATCTCATATCATGTGAAAAAACAACTCAGTATTCACCAATTTTTATATAACTACTCTCTCTCTCCACTCTCTCTCTCACTTAGAATACAATCTCTCTCCCTCCCTCCACCAACCCAACTCCGGTCACCACCACTTTGATGTACACTTTGCACAACTATGTACTTTGATGTACAAAACTTTTTTTTTCTATAAGATATCCTTGATTAAGATAAAAGAGACTTGTGTTATCTCATCTCATCTAAATATTTTTGGCTTTTGTGAACACAACTGATCTATTGCACTTACGCATATACCTCACCGTCTCTCGTGGCCATGCTTGCCAAATCTGACAGAACTTACAATTGAAACTGAAAATTCAATTTCCTATTTCTATCTCAATAATAAAATGTTTCATTAACTAATTTAGTTTGCGAGTTTGGAGAGGAAAAGATGAGCTTTAAAAAAAGAAAGTAAAGAATGAAGTAGAAAGAATGAAGGATTTTGGGAGAGAAGGGCTTTTAGTGTTTATTTTTCTACATGATTCAAATTGTCCATAATTTAGAGGAAAGGAAGAATGAAGTAGAAAGAATGAAGGATTTTGGGAGAGAAGGACTTTTAGTGTTTATTTTTCTACATGATTCAAATTCTCCATAATTTAGAGGAACTCAAAATTGTATTGGATGAGAATTTTGAAGGATTTTTTGGGCTTTGAATAAATTTTCAACATCTTATATATGTTGTTATAATATTCTTAATATTAAAAATATAATGATCATAAGTATTCATTTATCATTATCTATAAAAACGCTCTCAATTTTTTTAAAAGATTTATCTATTTTTCCTTTTACTCTCATCCCCCTAAGTCATCTCCTTTCTCAAACTTCAAATAGAGCCTTAGAGTATTCCGCAGGACCGGCCCAATAATTTTTAAAAATAAGAGAGATCTAAAGCAAGTTTTGGTATATGAGGTCTTTTTTGTCTGCATATGAGGTCTTTTTCCTCGTAACATCTAATGAAAAATATATTTTTTGTTAGTAGGCCTAAAACGAGGGTTTTAATGTATATGACAATATATACATACGCATACATCAAGAAGACACTATGTCTAATCTATGTAAGAAATTATACCCAAGTGGCGTTTAGCGGCCTTTGTTGGATTTGGAAATTTCTAGCTGTTCTTTCTTAGGTGCAACTGCTGCCATTATATACATAACCAAACCAAATAGAATAGGAATATTGTGGGGATGGGAACCAAATCTTGCAAGGCCAACGGATCCATCACGCGTGATTTAATTTCAATGTGGGTTTTGTAGGTCATATGTTGCGTCCATTTGATTTTGATTAACCTTATCAATTTTGTGTAAATACCCTGTCGGTTCCCGCAACAAGAAGAGTGATATATATATATATATATATATATATATATATATATATATATATATATATATATATATATATATATATATATATATATATATATAATCACAAACAACTATTTTTGTTTTATTTTTATTTTATTTTTCTTCATCTTCTTCTTTATCTTCATCATTAGCATCATTTTCATACACCTTCATCCATCTTCAAACTCACAAAATCAAAAATTAAAAATTGAAATTCATTTTTAAAAATATATCCCTTCTTCTCTCAAAGACTCGTATATCTTTAGATTATTTTTTCATGTCTTTAACCATTTTCTTTTTCAAAACCCTAAATTATAGATAAGTCCAAATTGTAGCAATTTTTACTCTTCAAATTTGGTGAAGTCATAGATTACCCTATTATCAATCATCCTCAAACAAAATCAGATCTTTAACACACCCAAAAACACAATCAATAAAAAAAAGATGTTAATTTATGGGTGATTAATATTGAGTTTGGATATGAATTTAAAATCAATTTGTTATTTTTTTCGTTCACTCTTGTAACTTTGGTTTTTTGCTAAATTTTAGTGAATCCTTCGGAATCTTAAAAATCCAAAAAATAATTTGAAATTTTAAAAATCTATTTTAAAATCCATTAAAAACGAAACTTAAAAATCTAGATTATAGAAAGATTTTAAAATAAAAATCTTAATGTCAATACAATCATATAAGCCTTTTAAATTTTTAGGACATCTTTTGTCAAATAGTCTTTTGAAATCTCTATTCAATACACCCCTGTAGTGTTTTTTTTAGGGGACACCCCCTTTAATGTTATAAAATTGAAATATTATCCAAAATATACTTTAGTTTTATATCCATAATGTGAGTTTATATTTAGTCGGTAAACGTAAAAGCTCTATGCTATATCCATAAGTTCTAGATCAATTGCAAATGATGAAATTGTTAGGTTGCATATTTGTGGTGTTTCGGGCAATTCGAATCCACAATCTTTCTTTTGTGTGTGCGAGTTTCATATAGTATTTAACACTTTGTCTATAGAACTAGAAACTTCCTTTTGTATATGAGTTTCGTGCGATACTTACCACTTTTAAAAGTTAGTAAAATTATAGTCAACTTTTTTTTAAGATAAACATGGGAGGATGGTGAAAGTTTTACTATACTATAACCATCATATATGTCATTTTGCCATTACAAAAGACCATTTCTCAAATATTATCAATTGTTAATAAGTCTCATAGTACTATCATCTTTCTTAACTCATGTGATTTAGTTCATGGGATCTTATTTTCAAAGACTGAAAATGAAGTTTTTTTTTTTGACAAACGGAATGTCTATATTAAATATGTGTATAAACTTTTTAGCAATAAATGAACATCCAACTACGTTTCTATTTCTTATAATTAAGACCAAATACCAAAAAAAATCCCTATACTAAGTACTTGTGCTAATATTTTCTAACATGGTGTTTTACAAATCGACGTATAGTTAAGTGGTCTTTATTTTTATCGTGATATATATATATATATGAAAAAACATAGATTGGGAGATCATCATATCAACTATTTAAATGAGTTTTTGTACGTGGAGAAGCTATTATATACCTTTCCAATGGGGTATTCCTAGCAACTATAAAACACTTATGGGTATTGCTCTATGGGTTAAACTGCATATGTTCAACTTGTGGGATGACTACAGTTCAATCTTGCAAAACATGCTTTTAGAAAGGGGTGAAGAGCTTTAAGTTGTATTCTAAGTAAACGAGTGAAAATTAGTTTGGTAGTTGGCCCAAAAGATTGAAGTTCATGAAAATACTTAATAAAGTCAACAGGTGTCTTATACCCATGGGCGATTTTACCCCCCAGCGAGCCTGGGCACATGCCCGGGCTCAACCCATACTTTCTATGTATCATTACAAGAAATTTGACGAAATTTGACTTGTAGTGACAGACGAAAACCGTCACTATAGGCTATTATCCGTAGCAAAAGGTCGTGTATACATTTACCGACGACCACGTTAGCTGTGCATTATGCTCAACGAATGGCAACGAAATTTAGTCCGTCTCTATACGTTTTAGATATTGAAAACATTAGGCAATTCTATGAAATCCATTTAAAATATAAAAGACTTCTACCTACGGACAAAACCGTAGCTAATTCTATGAAATCTATTTAAAGGTTTTTTCTAGATCACCTTTAAAGAATGGTGGGTAATTTACCCACCAACCAATAAAAATGAGCAATTTATTGGTGGGGTCAAAGATAGTTCATGGATACCACTTAAAAATGTGCTTATGTGGCTAATGTTTATTAGTTGAGGTAAACTACCCACCATTCTTTCATGGGTACCCTAGTAGTCACCTCAAAACATAAAAGACTTCTGCCTACGGGTTAGACTGTCACTAAAAGTATTATACCTTTTAACCATAAATTTCATACCACTAAATCCAATTTCACAGAATAAATGCAACTTTCCACATACAATTCCACAAAGATTCAGTGCACAAGATATTCAAGTTACTTGATGATGTTGATATTATTTGAACATTCACCGCAAAGAGGTATCAGAAAGAGCATTTATCTCCTAATTTTATTTAGCACATTGGTAGGTTATGTTTCATCTCTCTTATTTCAAATTGTACTTTTGTTGAATAAATGACGAGCCTTTTTTATTTCAATTTATTACTATTTATATATTATATCACATGTGAATTTGCGGTTAAAATTTTGCCCAGACTCTGAAAAATTCCTGGCTCCGCCACTGCTTATACCCTAATTACATATAATAAGACTAAAACTTCCTTTGCACTTTTAAGAAAACCTTTTTTTTCTTGTATTTGTCTTTTCTTTCTCTCTAATTAAAAATAAATAAATTACTCTTCCCAAGTATGGATGATCAATACATGGTTTTGTTGAGTGATATACATATCGTGAGGACTCCTAGTCCATGGCCTAGTCATTCTTTGCTTGTGTCACGGCTGGATGAAATTGATGGTTGATAGTTGAGCTTCTGCACTTTCACTTCACAATAATATGTGCCTTGTTCTTTGATATCGATTCTCAGAAACTAATATATAGCAATAATATAACTAGTTACAAGTTTACAAATTTTCATAAAACATTAACAAAGGTTATTAATTTCCTTCATATTTTGTTTTCTTTCAAGTGTGTGCTAAGGTTATTAATTTCCTTCATATATTGACATTCACATTCTACCACAAATATATGTGTGTCATTGTGCCGTAGTGTAATTTAAAACTTCCTTCTATAAGGTTGATGATAAGGTTAATTAAGGGCAGAGACGTCTACCTCACATTCATTAAAATGTTTCAGCATATATTACTCATATATGCATGCCTACTTACAAAAGCTACAATATAGAATCACATCAATTTGGCTGTGATGCATGAAAATGACTCAACAAATTAAATTGGGGGTAACAAAGCCATATCTGCTTGAAAAAGTAGGAGCACGGAAACAAAAGACAAACCAAGAAATGCACTCTAGTTCATACATTAGAGCCTTACGATATCTTTTGATTGATCTTATTATGCAAACTTCCATGCTTAATTGGTTTGGACCACATGTACAACATGATAACAACTTGCATACAGAGCCTATATGCCTATATATGAAGATAGATATGTACGATCTTGAGAAAGTGACATTAATACAATTTACAAAGTTCAAACAAAATTAATTTGGCTTTTTATTTTCACAAAAACGCGTCTTCATAAGAGAACAAAAGCAGTACGGTTCTTCTATACGAATTCTGCCATAGAATTAATGTATGTCCAAAAAACATGGCTGCATCAGCAATGAAAATGATGCAAGTCATTTTAATTAGCAACATGAAAGAATTCCTTATCGTAAAACAAAAACTCAACATTGTCCTAGCTACTTACGTGAAGAGATTCTATATATCTATACTTACATGTATAATATAATGGGATATTAATATTGAGTTTAATTGTAATGAACTCTTGGTGTAAAAAGTTTTACCCTATGTCATCAGAGTCAAATATGTGGTGTGACAGGGGATGGAAGTTGGCTGAGCCGAATTAGACTTTGATATAAATAGATATATGGTTTGTTATAAATTATAAGGTCCGAGTCTGACATATTATTCGGCTTAGACCATTTTTTAAAGCATGGTCTCACCTTTTTAAAAGTATATATTGGCCCAAAAACCTATATGTTAGAGTTGATTTCATATTCAGTCTCTTAAATAGAATATACACATAATAATTGAATTGTGTTATTTGAACAACTATTTGATTGACGATTTTTGGGACAACCATTATTTTACAAAGAAAAAGAGATATTGACACAAAAACCAAAGCAATAAAAAAAGAAAGTAAAAACATAATGTGAGTATGAGAGAGAAAATTGTCATAAAAGTTGTCAAAAAGTGAGTTAACTCACGTTCGGTATATTCCCACGTGAGTTAACTCACGCTACGCCGAACCCCGCGTGAGTTAACTCACGTTGGTTGCCTCTTTGTATGGATTGCCATTTTGTTGGTTAATTGGTGTTTTATCCCAAGTTGTTAGACATTTTCCATTGGGTAGACTGTCTTGTTGATATGCTGAGATCAAAATTCCTCTGAGATAGAGTCAAACCCTTCATTTGAAATTCTGAAGCATGGTAGTGGGTCGTACTTATATATGTGGTCATCCTATCTCTCAAGGATATATGATCATAATTTACAGAGTTGTAGTTGGATCCTTAGTGTTAACTATGTTTGCATCTCAAAGATTGTTACTAGCATGCAATCTTTCTTTGCGTTTGGCTTCTGTTCTCAACTGAGTACTCTTATGTTCTCAGCATATCAACAAGACAGTCTACCCAATGGAAAATGTCTAACAACTTGGGATAAAACACCAATTAACCAACAAAATGGCAATCCATACAAAGAGGCAACCAACGTGAGTTGACTCACGTTTACGCCCAGCGTGAGTTAACTCACGTGGGGGTATACCGAACGTGAGTTAACTCACGCTAGAGGTATTTTGGTCAGTTCACGTGGGAGGGAGCAATTTTTTATGTGAGAAGAGCAATTTTCCTATGCAAAATAGGTCTTGGATGATTGACCGCTTCTACCCTCTTTTTCCCCAACAACCAAGATGATGATTTATTAAATACTCCCTCTGATCTTGAATATAAGCAACAAAACAAAAAAATTGATTGTCTTGAATATAAGCAAATGTCAACAACTTCTATCATATTTAATGATACTATTCCTAAATTACCCTTGAATTAATTTGATATTATTTTCTTTTCTTTTCATGGAACAAGTTCCTATGAAAGGTAATTTAGAAATTGCAATTGTATTTATTATAACTTTGAGAGAAATAAATGATACCAACTAATTTTCTTAAAGAGTGTGATTTTTTTTGTTTCTTATATTTAAGACCGGAGGGAGTATTAATTTTATGGGAAATGCTAACGATCCTTAACAACATTTAGATAGTAAATTTTTATAAAAATTGATGCATTGAATGTATTGGAAATTGAACTCTTTAACTATTTTTATAGTAAACATTTTCTTAATTAACGATCCTTAAAGAGTGTCCTTAGGACACTCGTTAGCAAGACCCTAATTTTATTTATTACTCCCTCCATTTTTTATCTTTTGATGTTTTAGCTCTTGACACAAGTCTTAATGAGTAATTAAAGTATATAAATATTTGTATCTGTTGCACTTAAAAGTCTTTATTTATAATTAAATTCACATGTGATAAACCCAAGATCACAACTTATTTAATAGTTTTATGGTGTGTTTTTCAACAAAGGTAAATTTGGAAAAAAAAAATATTAAATATACTAAAATATCAAATATTTTGAAATATAGTTGAAGTCCTAAAACATCAAAAGAAAAAAAAATGGAGGGAGTATTTTATAAATATAGGCCGACTTGTCAAACACAATAGGCTTTTTAAAAATCTTAAGTCTGACGTATTTAAACAAATAGACTTTTCTAATAGCTTAAATTTGATCTTACTATTAAACAAGTCGAAACAAGCTGGACTTTAAATAAGTTGGATCATAGATCCCTATCAAGTGGTCCGGCATACTTTAAAAGATATTTTCACTCCCATTTTGCTACTGGAACGTACAGACAAAGTATCATTCAAATCAAGGGATTATGATGTAGAAAGTATAAACGTATGTAATGGCTTCTATAAATATTTTTATTCAAAATGTTATGACCATATTTTTTATAATATATATGTTTGGAGGAAGAAAGACATTTTTAAGAGAACTGCTCGTAATGTGTTTGATTCAAAATATCAACCAATTAAGGTTATTTCTCTCCAACAAGTTGACCCTATTTTTCTCTTTTTAGGTTCTCTATTCCATTTTTATTTTCTTGAGGAGGTGGTTTTGGATCAAGTTTTGACTCAAAATCACTTCTCTTCATTCTTTTCTCCCTATTTTAATTTAAATAAGTTATTTTCACATAGATATAGGTTTTTTCCTCGTGATTTCGTCATCTGAGTGTGACATTATATTATTCGTAGTCTTGAACGATGTTGTTTGATTTCTCGTCATGTTGCAATGTTCGTTTGGTTTATATTGAAAGATCAATTTCAATCAATTACAAATTCAATCAATGATTTAGGTGTCAACGTTGCAGATCTAGAGGCATGGATATTCCAGTCACTTTAATTTAATCGTTCTATTTGTAAAAATTGTTGTCGTAATCTATCAAGTTAGATGTTGTGAATTTGTTCGCAGTTTCATTCTTTATGTTTTTAACGATGTTGAGTATGTAGTAATATTTTATATACTCTACTAATTTAAATGAATATTGTTTTATTTTTGTCCAAAAAAATCATTAATTATAAGGATGTATACTTTTATTTATGTACAATAATATAGAGAGCACCAATCTCACTTTTTAGAACTTCCTTAAAATTAAAATCCAACTTTTCATATAGAGTAGGGGGCTTAGATTCGTGTTCCTCACAAAATAATATACTAATGTGACATGTTTGTCTCAAATGCAAGCCATAAAAACTACTACAATACCTTTATTTTTGGAAAATGCTACTAAGAGTCCTTACCTAATAACACTTAAGTTTAAAAAAGTAATCAATAGGTTTTTTTTGAATACTTAACAATGTGGCACTTGTTATCATGACCTACATGACCCTTTATTTTTTACTTCAAAAACATTGTATATCCCTCGTGTATGGTAAATTTTTAGATACCTTGAAGTTTGGTTGGGTATTGATACCCGGTAAACAAAATATATTTAACATTTAGATTTATTTTTAACATAAATTGATATGAAAATGTGGCATGCATGTGTTGAATGATTGGATGATATATACACATACAACCAAACTTCATTGATATCATAGTGTTCACCCTTGTATATTCTCTCCCTTATCTTTCTCTCATCTCTCTCTCACTTCTTTCTCTTTCTATCTCGTACCTTTTTTATTTATCTTCTTTGTCTCTATCTCGTCTCTCTTTCTCCCTCATCTCTCATTTATCTCTCCTCTGTTAATATTTACATTATCTTATACAATTTCAAAAGAGTATTATAATAAGTTTCATGTTATTTTGTTTGTGTTGCCCATATTTCGCCAAACATATATGGAACCAAAAGTTGTCAAGTAGCTTAAATTTATGTTGAGTACTTAAAAGTTTGGATGGGAAGATATAGCTTTGGGGGAAGGGGATGAGAGGGAATGAGAGAGAAGCCTTCCACCTTATTTGAGATATTATGTTTGTAGGTAATGATGAGTGATGCTTATGATGATGATTGTTTGATACATATAATTATAATTTCGAAAGTATTAGAACATGAGAAATATTTGAAGAACTTATCTAAATTCTCTAAACCTCTCCAAATTCATCCTCTAATATATAGTTCTCCCATATTAGGGGATTTTGTATTGTTGAACCGTCAACTTCATTTTAAACCATTTTGCCTTATCCCAAACTCGTGTTTAGGAGGGTTGTGGACCGCCGATATTTTATAAAGGGCTCACTGTCCTTCCACAAGGGCTCACTGGCCCAAGGGCGCGCCCCTTCCTGAAATCTCGCCACTGCCTTTATGAGAATCTAGAGCGCGCACTCTATACAGAAAAAGTGACTTAGGGCTTAAGTTACTTAGGGTCTAAGTCACAAAATTATAAGCTTAAAAAGGGCTATAAATACTCACTTTGAGATCATTCTCAAGGCATGACCTAAACAGATACTAAACCCTAGTCTTCTATATTGTACTCGCTGCAAGTACAATTGTAAATAAAAATATACTCCCTTGTTCAAGCCGGGGGGGACTATCCTTCCTTCCACCTCTCTTTCCTCTTTTTTTTTTTTCTTTCCCAAAGCTCTCCTCAATCTCCTCTAAACTTTCAAACAACCCCTAGGCTCTGTTTGAGAGTTTAGAAAAGAAGGAAAATGATGGCTTTGAGGGAGGGGAGAGAAAGAGAAAAATTTCTACTTTATTTGAGAGTGTCCTTATAGATAATGAAAAAGGAAATGTTTATGATTAATCTATTTTTAATTTTGAGAGTATTATAAAAACCTAGAAAGAATTTTAATAAGCCCTCTAAAATCCTCCTCCAATATATTTTTGAGTTCTTATATTAGAAAGATATTGTGTTATCAAGAAAAATAAACTTCACATTTTAAGTTGGAGGACGGCCACTTATTTACTTTATCTTTTCATCTTTCTATTTCCCAAAATGAAAATGCTTATTTGTGCAAGAGAAGAATGTTTTTTGGCCGTTGATTCACACAATTGCCTTCCAATGATTTCCGCCAAATGCATACAAAGCAGTTTCAACTTTCTTTCCATTACTTACCATATATTCTGACCTTTCTTGCATGATAATTAACCTTCGTAATAATAGCATAGTTGTTCCCGAAATCCTCCTCCATCTTCTCCTCTAAACTCCCAAGCACAACTTACTACTTAGGAATTGCACCGATGTTATGAGAAACGTATTTCTTTATTTTTTTTGGCTTAATTGCAGTTTTAATCCCCCTATTTTCACCATTTCGTGAAATTGGTCCCCCTATTTTAAAATTTGACAGTTTTGGTCCATATATCTAATATTTTGTCTAAAATATGGGGATATAACATGTTTTAAATAAAGTTTTTAAGGGAATTTTTTTACGATTTCATCGATGTTGATATTTTATCATCTTCCGATCATATACCACGACATTTAAAACCTATCACATCACTTTTTTAGTTAAAAAATATGATTGAGGGACCAAAACTGTCGAACTTTAAAATAGAGGGACCAATTTCACAAAAAGATTAAAATAGGGGGACCAAAACTGCAATTAAGCTTATTTTTTTTAAAGAAAGAGTTCAAGGATGGATGTGTTATAAAAACGAGAGCTTCAGATAGCAACTCCAAACCTCTAATTTAAACTCGAGCACTTGACCCAAAAATAATATAAACCCAACAATACTAAACTTAATACGACTATTATTTTTTCTACCATATGCATTTCTTGCGCGCCATTTTTTTTCTTTTTTGAAAATGTCTTTGGAGATTTTTGGATTATATAATCTGAAACTAGTTTTCCCCCTATTTTTGAGTGAAAAAATGAGTTTTTCACCAATTCAGATTATAAAATCCAAACAATTAAGTGGTTCGAATTTTATAATCCGAACACCCTAAGTTATAAGGTGTGTTCATTATTTTGTTCGGATTAGAAAATCCGAACTACCCCTGTAACTCCTATTGTGCAAAGAATTAAGGGGAACATGTGTTCAGATTATATAATTTGAATTGTATCAACATAAAGATTGAGTTTGTTTGTGACATAAATAACCAATTTTATAACCATACTAACCATCTTAACCTCCATCTTTTTGTGTTAGGTCATTGTTAGTTGTTTCCGCCATGTCTCAGTCAAAAATCGGGTTTTGAGACTATTTGATCTGATCACTCCGAAACTTGCTCAAAAAATCAGGAAAAAAAAAATCAAGGAACGAGACTCCCATAGAAGGGACTTATTACGAGACTACGTCCCTCAAAATCCAAAATTACATCGTTTAGACCATTTTCCATTTTTTTTATTTTTCATATTCTCGGAAAAATAAAAATACAAAACTTGCATTAACTTTATTTGATTTTTAGAATTTTTTGTGGTATTTTTTTATATTTTTTATTTTATTTGATAGGTTTGATCGTTTTTTACCTTGTTTTTTTGATTATTTTTAATAGCAAAATTTGCAACTGCTTAAATGGGAGGAATTCATATTGTTGCTTATATATCAACATATTTCACATTAGATAATCCGAACAAAGGATATTTACATAAAAAAAAATAAAATAAAATAGGGTGCATGAGAAGCTGTAAAGGTGAGGAAAGTAATAGTCACTTAATATAGGCTTTGCTCGAATCCAAACAACCCAAATTCAATACAAGTATTAAGTAAAAATAACCTAATCACTAAATAAGAAAATAAAGAAACAGAATAAATATTAGAGTTCATTTCTTAGTTTGAATATGTTACCAAATGTGTCTGTATTCCAAGAGGTCACTTAATTGAGAGTTCTCTCTTTAACCTTAAGGTACTCGATACGAAACTTAGTATCGAGAAAAGGGATGTTACCAAATGTATTATTGACTTAAGGTTCAAATCCATTACACCCCTTAATGCGCTTAGTTTCAAATTTAATTTCAATAGTATTAAAGGACTAAAACAATATCAATATTATTAACTTAATAGCATTATAATAACTGACATAAAAATAGGCGTTGAAGTAGGGGTGTTCAAAACCAAACCAACCCAATAGAAAAACCGCAAACGGAACCAACCCAAATTTAAAATCGCATTTGATTCGGATGTATTCAAACCATTTTTTGACTCAATTGTACGATTCAGTTTGCGGTTTTTATTTTACCAACCAAGTCAAGCCAACCCGAACCAAACTACAACACGAGAGAAACACTAATTAAACTTTTGTCACCCAACCTGGTACTCATAGAAATTCAATGAGAAATTTTATAGAATGACATATTTTTTCTCTTTTTTATTTTTCACTGAGACATGTTTTTTCTATTGTTAAGTTTCTTCTTTACTTTTGATTTCAAAAATGTATTTATGTGCTTAAATTTAATTCTACTTGCACTTTTGCATATGTGTTTATGTTAGATATATCTTGAACCATAGAAACTCAATGAGAACTTTTAAAAAATGATAAAATCTTAGTCTTTTGTATTTTTTACCGAAGATGGTTGTTTTTTGGTCCATGTTTTTAATTTGGCCGATGTTGACGGAAACATTATTGGATGAAAATGAAATTACAATGATAGATCAAATTTGAAACGTTAATGGAAATAAGTTGTTTTTAGACTTTTTGACTTGGAAACAAAAAATTGTATTGTCTCGCAAAAAACCGCAACAACTGTATTGGTTTGATTTGATTTTTATTTTAAAAGCCAACCAAACCATATATTTTTTTATCTTACGATTACGATGACTTTAAACCTCAAAACCGAACCAAGACACACTGCGAACAACCCTACGTTGAAGTGTCTGTCTATCCGTATGTTGCATTTTATTGTTCATATATTGTATTGTATAAATAATATTAATACTTTAATTTAATTCGTTTCTTTATGCTACCCACTTTATATTTATTTAATTAATATGCTAATTTTCCTTAAAAAAATTAATATGCTAATTTATAATTTCTTTATATGTTTTATAAATATAATATTTGTTATAAAATAAACTAAAAGCACAAGATCAAAGATGAAGAAGATGAAAGCCTTTGTGATTATTCTCTACACAAGTGTGTCTTTACACTAAAATATGAGTCATATTTATAGGACACAATGTGCAAGTGAATGATCAAAGTAATTAAGGTCCACTAACCATTCATTCACTTTAGGGAGTTATAGGAAGGTGGAAGACTAAGGATGGACATCCACTAAACTAATTATTCATAACACTCCCCCTTGGATATCCATCAGGATATGCCTCATTAAAACCTTACTAGAAAAAAACCCAATGGGAAAAAATTCTAGTGAAGGAAAAAGAGTACACAATCCTTTTACATAATACATTTATTTCTCCCCCTCAACAATACAGCCATCTTTGAGTCGACGAAGACCAATTTTTTGTATCAACTGTTCAAAAACTCTGCTTCGGAGTGACTTTGTGAAAAGGTCTGCAAGATTATCACAAGAACGAATTTGTTGAATGCTTATATCACCATTCTTCTGAAGATCATGCGTGAAAAAGAATTTAGGAGAAATATGTTTTGTTCGATCTCCTTTAATGTAACCTTCTTTCAACTGAGCAATGCATGCAATATTATCTTCATAAATACTTGTCGCATTTATTCTCCCGATAGATAAACCACAACTCTCTTGTATGTGTTGAATTAGAGACCTTAACCAAACACATTCTCGACTCGCCTCATGTAGTGCTAAGAGTTCAACATGATTTGATGATGTTGTTGTTATGGTTTGCTTCACAGATCTCCATGAAATGGTTGTACCTCCACAGGTAAACAAGTAACCTGTTTTTGATCTTCCATTATGAGGATCTGACAAATAATCTGCATCTGCATAACCTGTTAATTCAAATTTTTGTACTTTTGAATAAAACAAACCCATGTCCATTGTACCTCTAAGGTAACGAAATATATGCTTGACTCCGTTCCAATGTCTCCGTGTGGGTGAAGAACTATATCTTGCTAACAGATTGACATAAAATGAAATATCAGGACGCGTATAATTAGCAAGGTACTGTTGAGATTAAATCAAAAATCCCTAATTAAGTTTTAAAGATAACAAACATATTAAATTAAGTTTTATTAATTCTGATATTAATTGTTATTTAACTTGTGCTCTTGAGTGTTTTATTTTAAGCCAAAAGGTATAAAACATTATATGACTATCAAGGAAGCATAAAGTTATGTTGGAACAGATTGATTTCAACTATGGTCTCAAAAGTGTTTGAATATTTTGAGCAAGCAAAAACGCACAAGGCCATGCAAGAATTGATATTGTCACATTTAAGGAAGCAATAGATATTGGAGGAATTAAATATGTCATGGCAAGGATTTATTATCATAAGAGCTTACCTCAAATAAGCATGTGAACAAAAAGAACATATTTATTTCCATGTACAAAAAAGAACTCAGCCAACAAAGCATAAGGAAAGGCCATTAGAATTTCGACAATACACCAAAAGCAAATGACAAAAGTGGTACCATGTAATTCTATGATCCTTTGGTTATTCTTTATGGTCATTTCACTACATGACAAAGGAAAGCTACTATCTAGTACAAAAGCTCCTTTTCTTTGGATCCAAGTTTCATATTATAGCAAGAAATGTTAAAGCAATGAGCTGTACAAAGCTCACACTCCACGTGACAAAAAAAGAACAAGGCTCCAGCTAGTTGCAGAGATCGATCTCTGGCAGAAATCAATCTCATCTCATGTTTCACTTAAAACCTTGGCCTCCAAGTTTGAGGAAAGATAAGATGGCTTTTTCTCCTATAAATAGAAGACTACAGCAAGAGAAAACCACACAACTTTTTGAGGAAATAACAAAGGCAAACTCCATTTACAACCTCTTTCATATCAAGTTGCAAATCAATCAAGAACAAAATCCAAGTTTGAGAAAGATTCTCATTTTCGTATTACATCTTATAAAGAAGATTAATACTTTTTCAACCTTCATTTGTAAAGAAATTGAAATTGTGCAAAAGGCACAAAGTTTGTAAAAGCTTGCTCGTAACGGCAAGTGTCTAAACCCGTAACGGTTGAAAGAAATTGTTGTATAGATCAAGAAGATCTAAAAGAAAGAAGGAGTTGAGATTAAGTCATAACTCAACTACCTAGTGGAAAATCTCACAAGAACTGTGGGGACTGGACTAGCCCACGTTGGGTGAACCAGGATAAATTTTTGTGTGTGATTTTTCTTCCTTATCTCTTTAAATTTATTATTCACACTTACACACACACAAAAATATTTTTGACTAACCAAATATCACTTACTAAGCTTTGTTGTTAAGATTTTTAATAGGTAATTTTTTAATTACATCACAATTCAAACCCCCCTTTCTTGTGATAATTTTACTTCAATTGGCATCAGAGCTTTGCCTCTAAGGTTTAAGCACTCAACAGTGTACGAGGAAAAGATCCAACAAAAAGAAAAATGTCTAAAGTAAAATTCATGTCTGAAGGAGGATCCTCAACCAGACCACCTCTCTTTGAAGGAACTGACTACTACTTCTGGAAAGGAAAAATGGAACTATTCCTGCAATCACAAGATAACCATATGTGGGCTATTGTAGAAAATGGAAACTACATTCCATATGATGAAGATCTAAATGTCAAAAAACAAGAAGACTGGTCAGAAGAGGAAGGTAAACGTATCCTATTAAATTTTAAAACTAAACTATTTCTAACCATGGCTTTAAGCAGGGAAGAATACGATAGAGTACAAGAATGCAAAACTGCCAAAGAAATTTGGGACACGTTGAAAACTCACCATGAAGGTACCAGTCACGTCAAAGAAACAAGAATTGATATTGGTGTACGCAAATTTGAACTATTCGAAATGAAAGAGACCGAAACCATAGATGAAATGTATGGAAGGTTCACTATCATTATGAATGAATTGCGTTCTCTTGAAAAGAATTTTACTACTCATGAGAGAGTAAGAAAAATTCTAAGATGTCTCCCAAAATCGTGGAGACACATTGTAACTGCCATAACAGAAGCAAAAGATCTGACAAAACTCAGATTAAAAGATCTAATTGGATCTCTAAAAGCTCATGAAGTACTTCTGCAAGAGGACAAATCCTCAAACAAAAGTAAAATGATTGCCTTCAAAACAAATCAAGAATCTCAAGAAGATGAAATAAATCTCGAAAACCAACAACAAGAAATTGATGAAGAAGACAATGAAGATCAAATTATCCTTCTTACTCGCAGACTTCAAAGAATGATACAAAGAAAAGATCAATACAAAAGAAATTTTCCATCAAGAAAAGAAAGCTCGAAAACAGAAGTTGACAAAAGTCAAGTTGTTTGTTATGGATGCTACAAATTGGGACATTACAAATCTGAATGTCCACTAAACAAAAGAAAATCAAACAACTACCAATCAAATCAAAAATCCTTCTTAACCACTTGGGATGATCCGGAAGAACAAACAAACGAAGATGATCAAGCAAACCTATGCCTAATGGCAAATTCAGATAATAAAGAGGTAAATCTTGAACCTTGCTCATCTTGTGAAAAAACTGAACATCTTTTTGATAATCTTTTTTACAATTCTCGAATTCTTGAACAAACCTGTGAAAAACTAAGAATTGAAAATATTGAACTCAAAAAGGAAAAAGAAAATTTGGAAAAAATAAATAAAGATCTTCTCAAAACAATTCAAAACTCTCAACCAAAGGAAATTTTTGAAGAAGAAAAAACTAAAGAAGAAAACAATGCCTTAAAGAAAAATGTTCATCAATTAAAAAATGACATCACAAATTTTGTGAAATCCACTGAAACCCTTCAAAAAATCATGGGGTCACAAGTGAGTGTTTTTGATAAAGCTTGTATTGGTTTCAAAACAAATCATAAACAAAAACTATATAAAAACTTTTTTATTCCTGAAAACGATAAAAAGGTTGAAAGATATAAATGTACATATTGTGAAAAATATGGACATCTTGAAAAATTTTGTTTTAAAAGGAAAAGAGAACAAGCCTCTCAAAATAAAAGATTCACTTCTAGAACAAAATTCATCAAATTTCATAAAGAAGGATCTTTTACTTGCACTAACCATCAAGGACCCAAAAAGATATGGGTACCCAAAACATTACTAACTTCTACTGCAGGAATGTCTCATGACAGTCAAGAAAAGGCCTTGGTACTTGGACAATGGATGCTCAAGACATATGACTGGAGATAAACAAAGCTTTCTCTCCTTCATCGAAAAAGAAGGAGGCTTAGTAACCTTTGGTAACAATGAACAAGCTCGAATTAAAGGTAAAGGTATTATTGGTAAGATAAATTCGGCAAAAATCGAAAATGTTCAATATGTAGAAGGTTTAAAACACAATTTGATTAGCATCAGTCAATTGTGTGACAGTGGTTTTGAAGTAACATTCAAACCTCACACATGCGAAGTAAGACAAAAATCTTCAGGAAAAATCTTATTTTCAAGATCAAGAAACAAAAATGTTTATGTTTTATACTTAGATGAACTTCCTGTTGAATCCTGTTTTATGTCTCTTGAAAAAGACAAATGGATTTGGCACAAAAGGGCTGGACATGTAAGTATGGAAACCATTTCTAAAATATCAAAACTTGATCTAGTAAGAGGACTTCCTAAGATTAATTTTGAGAAAGATAAGATATGTGAAGCATGTATCAAGGGAAAACAAGTTAAAAGTAGTTTTCATTCAAAAGATTTTATTTCAACAAAAAGACCCCTTGAACTGTTACACATAGACTTATTTGGACCTATCTCAATAGAAAGTCTTGGTGGAAAAAGATATGGCTTTGTAATCGTTGATGATTTCTCCAGATTCACTTGGGTTTTATTTCTAAAACACAAATACGATTCTTTTGAATCCTTCAAAACCTTTTGTAAACAAGTTCAAAATGAGAAAGAAACCAATATCATTTCTGTAAGAAGTGACCATGGGGGAGAATTTGAAAACTCTTCTTTTGAACACTTCTTTAATGAAAATGGGATATCTCATAATTTTTCTTGTCCTAGAACACCTCAACAAAATGGTGTTGTAGAAAGAAAAAATAGAACTTTACAAGAAATGGCAAGAACTATTTTAAATGAATCAAATGTAGAAAAATATTTTTGGGCAGAAGCCATAAATACGTCTTGTTATATCTTGAATAGAGTTTCAATAAGAAAAATTTTAAACAAAACCCCGTATGAACTCTGGAAAGTAATAAAGCCAAACATTTCGTATTTTCACATTTTTGGATGCTATTGTTACATTTTGAACAACAAAGATATTCTAGGAAAGTTTGATTCAAAATCAGACAAGGCAATATTTTTAGGATACTCATCTACATCGAAGGCCTATAGAGCTTACAATCTAAGAACAAGAATTCTGGAAGAAAGCATGCATATAAAGTTTGACGAATTTGAGGAACTAGAAAATCAAAGAAAAATCATTGAAGATGAAGAAGATGAAATTCAAAACAACTCAAATCCTGAAAACTTCATCCAAAAATCTTCGAATAAAGAACCACCTCAAAGTCCTCCAAGATCGTGGAGAATAGTTGACTATCATCCACAAGATCAAATCATCGGAGAAACAGCAGATGGAATAAGAACAAGAAGATCATTTCAAAACAATGATATGGCAATGATCTCACAAATTGAACCCAAATCCATAAAAGATGCAATCACTGATCAGTCATGGGTTGAAGCTATGAAAGAAGAATTACTTCAGTTTGAGAAAAATCAAGTCTGGACCTTAGTACCTGGACCTCAAAATCAATTCATTATTGGTACTAGATGGGTATTTAGAAACAAACTAGATGAAGAAGGAAAAGTGACTAGAAACAAGGCAAGACTAGTTGCACAAGGATATAATCAACAAGAATGGATTGATTATGATGAAACTTATGCTCCAGTAGCAAGATTAGAAGCCATAAGAATTTTACTTGCATAGCATCTCATAACTGCATAAAACTTTTTCAAATGGACGTAAAAAGTGCCTTTTTAAATGGTTTTTTAAATGAAGAAGTTTATGTTCATCAACCCCCTGGGTTTGAAGATTCAAAAAACCTAAGACATGTGTTTAAACTAACCAAAGCTCTATATGGACTTAAACAAGCCCCAAGAGCCTGGTGTTAGTTGCGTAACAAAAGTAAGTATTTTTAAATTATCGTCTCCTCAGGGATTAGTGCGCTATCTCGAGCCGTTCAACAATCGTTATTGTTTTGAGTAAGGGTTATGTAACTTGTTTGCATTTAAACTATTGGAATCTAAAAGCGGAAAATAAATACGACAAGAAATAGGAAAAAAAGCGTTGAGATCGGAGTTCCTCAATCGAGCATCGAAAATAATCTAAAAATCATGCATATGAATTCTAGCGTTTTAGCGAAATTATCACGTATCACTCGACAAAGTCATTCGTGTCCAAATGACGTCGTGAGATCGATCGTATCGTTTAATAGACGATTTCCCAATCTATCAAACAATCCGAAAGCATTACGTTCCGACACTTTATGCGATTATCAAAACCAAATTCCATGTCTAGAATTTCTTATTTTGATAGAAGATTATTCTCACCAAAGATTCAAAAGTATTCGTCAATAACATTTAAATCAAAACATGATAATGAATAGCAAGAATAACTCAATATTACATAAATTGCTAAAATCATATATTTGCATAATCAAAGATTACATCTAAGCTAGATAAAGTACCTCCAATCCCAACAAAGGGAGTTAGTTGTTCATTTTCATGACAACTATACAAAAGTGTAAAGAAAGATGAAAATCCAAACCTAAGTTCTTGATTTCCCAAAGAGCCTTAGTTGATTCCACACTCCAATCACTCTTGCTCCTTGAAGATCAAAGCTTCTAGCCCTATTTTCTATCTAAAACCTATATCCTAATAATATTACACACTGTAATAATAATGTTCTTAGCAAAAAAGTATGAAACAAAGCTTAAATACTAAAAGCTGAAAGTGACATCTCGCTCGGCGAGATTTCACTCGCCCGGCGAGATTTGCTGTCTTTGCCAGTGGTTTTCAGCCACGTCTTCAAATCTCCTTAAACCGCCTTGGCTCGCTGAGCGATGAATAATCTCGCTGAGCCAAATCAAGCTCCCCTGCTCCTGAAAATCCCTGCCTGAGCTCGCCAAGCACTCGCCATTAGCTCGCTGGGCGAGTTTATCAGATACTTTTCTTCTTGATTCTTTGCTCAAATCATGTCCTGGCTTGCATTTTCCTGCACAAATGGATGGAGAAAGAAGTAAAAGCAATATTGGGCATTTGATCAGTGATTATGAGCTTTTCCCATGATAACTTGTAAAACAAGCTACTTAAGTGCTTAAATCAACTATGCTTTTTAACTCATTTTTGGCACTTATCACACTCCCCAACTTAAATCTTTGTTTGTCCTCAAACAAAGGACTCAAAAGAAATGGAAAAAAACAAGGCTTTGGACAAAAGTACAATACATGCAAAGAAATGAAAAGTTTTCAGATGACATAATTCAAATGTGGATTGTGCGGGCAAGTATGAAATTCCTCATTAATCTAGATATATACTAAGAATGCGGCATAAGTCCTAAACACAAAATTCACATCACACAATTCAAGTCAATAACATAATTAACAATGAACCACACCTAACACACTTCTTTGAAAGTAAATAAGCAAATTGAAATCATGAAGTGAGGGTTTTGAACACTCATCCGGCAATTCTGCTTACAACCTGATTAAGTTATGTGTCCATCCAAATATTATCTCAAAAAGCACAAAAGCATAGATCAAAAGGTCTTTGAGGGTTGTAACTTGGCTTGGTTTCCAAAAGAAATGTCATATGTGGGAAAAATTGAATTCAAATGGCCAAGCATAGAGGAACATTCTTTCTATTTACACAACTTCCTCCAAAATCTCATTATCAACCCTTGGTGATATACAAATAGTATTACTTTGATCTTGACAACATTTTGATTTATTGAATTTTTTTTTCTCTTTTCTTTTTCTAGCTTTGCTTTTCTTTTTTTTTTCTTTTCTTTTTTCTTTGTTCCTTTTCTTTCTTTTTTTCTTGTTGTCAAGATCAATTTTTAAATTTCACCACTACTTGACATACAATACCTCCCTTTTCTCCCCAACTTATTCAAAATAATACCCTAATTGAATGTTCCTTTATCATTAGGCAAAGGACAAATAAACATGATGGTTAAGGGTTCAAAATGAATGTAAAAAATCAGAATCCAATAGTGATTTAACTATGAACTGGATTTTGAAAACTTGGGCAAATTCACTAAGCATTGTGCTTATGAATATTGACAGTTCATAGTTAAGGATTTTGATTCATTAGACTCAATGGGGTTATCAAATACTCACTTTCTCACAGGGTAGGCTTTTTGTGGTCAAGTGTTTATTCTCAATTTCAAAAGAATGCCTTGATCATTTCTGTGCTTTCATACAATTCAAAACAATTATCAGATTTAACATAAAACAACCGAGTAAAACAATGAATGCCGGTCTCCTGCGTATATGTAAAGCACTTGAGGATTCCTCACATTTAGGCTAGTTCTAAGTGGTTCACATAATAAGCATGTTATCGCGTAAAATTGTATGAGATAAATGGTGTGTAAAGTACTCATTTCAAATTCAAGTACACACCTAGAAAAGCAAGAAACAAGTAACTTGGCTTTGCACTTTGAAACAATTTCTATCATTATCATTATCATGCATCTGATACTTTGCTCAACAAGCTTATCAGTAAGCCTCGCTCAGCGAAGTACTATCTCGCTCAGCGAGAATGACAGGTTGCAGAATTTTCAAAAATGCAGCATTTCAAAAGACTTGTCATTTTTAGCTTTACCTATGGTTACTTAAAGGCAATAATAAAGCATAAAAAACTTACAAAATTGGGTTGCCTCCCAACAAGCGCTTGTTTTACGTCGTTAGCTCGACGCCTGATTCGTTAGGGTGGCCAAAATGAGACGGAACGCACATCAGCCTTAGTATTCCTTTGCTTTGGGAGGAATTCCATGAACTTGAAGTATAACTGATGTGGAGTCCATAACTTCCCTATCCAGAATTTGATGAACAAGGAACAAATACTATCTTTTACAAACTCAAGTTCTGCCTTGCTCACTTTCATCCCCTCCTTTTCACAAGTTTCTTCCTTGTTAAGAAACTGTTCCTTTTTCTCAATATCCATCACTTCTTCACTATCAACAGTTCTGGCCTTTTCAGAATCTGGCCTTTCTTGAGGAATTTCTACTTTGTGTGGTATCTCTATTTCGTCCACTAATTTCCTTATACCACATCCTTCTAACATTATCTCTTCCTCACTTTCATCAACATCTTCTTCAACAATCTCTCCGAATTCAAAAGTGGATTGATTGTTGGTTTGAACATCCATGATTCTTGGTAGAAAATTTAATTGAACTTGCAAAATCTCCAATTGGCATGATAAAGCTCTCAATCTATGGTTGGTATTTTGCATGTTGATCATGGATTGTTGCATGAACATATTCAAAGTATTTTCCGTTCTTGCCATTTGTTCATCTTCAGAAGGATACTGTTGATACTGTTGATAGGATTCATACTCAAATGGAGTATAGAAGTTGAAATAATCATGATCAGCCATGATTTCGTTTATGTTGAGAATCTGAAACGAGTGTAACTAACAAGAAAATTTTCTTTGTACGTATAACAAAGAGGGTTAATGCAAACACAATTTAACAATATACAAAAGAAAAGAAGAATATTAACAAGATATATACAAATGCTCAAAACAATAAAAATTGTTGCGATGCTCAAAATATCTAAACACTAATCCCCGGCAACGGCGCCATTTTGTTAGTTGCGTAACAAAAGTAAGTATTTTTAAATTATCGTCTCCTCAGGGATTAGTGCGCTATCTCGAGCCGTTCAACAATCGTTGTTGTTTTGAGTAAGGGTTATGTAACTTGTTTGCATTTAAACTATTGGAATCTAAAAGCGGAAAATAAATACGACAAGAAATAGGGAATAAAAGCGTTGAGATCGGAGTTCCTCAATCGAGCATCGAAAATAATCTAAAAATCATGCATATGAATTCTAGCGTTTTAGCGAAATTATCACGTATCACTCGACAAAGTCATTCGTGTCCAAATGACGTCGTGAGATCGATCGTATCGTTTAATAGACGATTTCCCAATCTATCAAACAATCCGAAAGCATTACGTTCCGACACTTTATGCGATTATCAAAACCAAATTCCATGTCTAGAATTTCTTATTTTGATAGAAGATTATTCTCACCAAAGATTCAAAAGTATTCGTCAATAACATTTAAATCAAAACATGATAATGAATAGCAAGAATAACTCAATATTACATAAATTGCTAAAATCATATATTTGCATAATCAAAGATTACATCTAAGCTAGATAAAGTACCTCCAATCCCAACAAAGGGAGTTAGTTGTTCATTTTCATGACAACTATACAAAAGTGTAAAGAAAGATGAAAATCCAAACCTAAGTTCTTGATTTCCCAAAGAGCCTTAGTTGATTCCACACTCCAATCACTCTTGCTCCTTGAAGATCAAAGCTTCTAGCCCTATTTTCTATCTAAAACCTATATCCTAATAATATTACACACTGTAATAATAATGTTCTTAGCAAAAAAGTATGAAACAAAGCTTAAATACTAAAAGCTGAAAGTGACATCTCGCTCGGCGAGATTTCACTCGCCCGGCGAGATTTGCTGTCTTTGCCAGTGGTTTTCAGCCACGTCTTCAAATCTCCTTAAACCGCCTTGGCTCGCTGAGCGATGAATAATCTCGCTGAGCCAAATCAAGCTCCCCTGCTCCTGAAAATCCCTGCCTGAGCTCGCCAAGCACTCGCCATTAGCTCGCTGGGCGAGTTTATCAGATACTTTTCTTCTTGATTCTTTGTTTTGCTCAAATCATGTCCTGGCTTGCATTTTCCTGCACAAATGGATGGGGAAAGAAGTAAAAGCAATATTGGGCATTTGATCAGTGATTATGAGCTTTTCCCATGATAACTTGCAAAACAAGCTACTTAAGTGCTTAAATCAACTATGCTTTTTAACTCATTTTTGACACTTATCACCTGGTATGAAAGATTAAACACATTTTTATTACAAAATGGTTTTTCTAGAGGAAAAAATTGATACCACACTCTTTCGAAAAATAGATAAAAATGATTTGCTTATTGTTCAAGTATATGTTGATGACATTATCTTTGGAGCAACAAATGAAAAATTATGTGAAGATTTTTCAAATCTTATGCAAAGCGAATTTGAAATGAGTATGATGGGTGAACTTAGATTCTTTCTAGGTTTACAAATCAAACAACACAAGGATGGCATTTTTATCTCTCAAGAAAAATATGTTAAAGATCTTCTCAAGAAATACAATATGAATGAAGCCAAAATCATGACAACTCCTATGCATCCATCATCCAGTTTAGACAAAGATGAAAATGGAACTCCGTTTCCAGAAAAAGTATTCAGAGGAATGATAGAATCATTGTTATACCTAACTGCAAGCAGACCTGACATTGTCTTTGCAGTAGGGTTATGTGCCATATTTCAAACAGCTCCTAAAGAATCACATCATACAGCTGTCAAAAGAATTTTTAGATATCTTGTTGGCACAACTGACACAGGTCTCTGGTACAAAAAGGGCTCTCACTTCAATCTTATGGCATATTGTGATGCTGATTATGCCAGAGACAAGACAGAAAGAAAAAGCACAAGTGGTGCATGTCAATTCCTCGGTGAAGCATTAATCAGTTGATGCTGCAGAAAACAAAGCACTATAGCCTTATCAACTGCAGAAGCTGAATATATATCTGCCGCAAACTGCTGCTCACAGGTATTATGGATCAGAAATCAATTAGAAGATTTCTCACTCAGGTACGCAAATATTAAAATTTTATGTGATAATACCAGTGCTATAAATTTGTCAAAAAATCCCATTCAGCATTCAAGATCAAAACACATAGAAATTAAACATCACTTTATTCGTGACCATGTAAATAAAAAGGAAATAGAACTTCAATTTATTGATACTGAAAATCAACTAGCTGACATTTTTACAAATGTGACAACTTGGGTACCCATCAATAAAAGGTGGGTAACACAACCCATGTTGAGTTGGCACCAATCAAAGTTATTTGTTTGTTTTCTATTATTTTTAATGTTATATAAATACATTGTTTTGATTGGGCCAACTCAACATGGGTAGTATTACCCACCTTTTATTGATGGGTAAACAAGAATTTCCCTTTTACAAAACCTCTCGTAGAAGAAAGATTTAATTTCATTAAAGAAAAATTAAATATTATTAGAAAACCTTTTAAATTTTTTTTGTTGACCTTTCAAAAACAAGTTTTTTTTTTTTTTAAAAAAAACTTGTGGGACTCAGTCAGAACTTCCACCTCCTCTTCTTCTCTTCTCACACGCGTGGCACTCTCCTTCTCCAAACTTTCTAAATTTCAACTGATGAATTAATGATAAAACCCTTGGGTAATGTTTTTCATCATTGCTTTTGCTCTTCTCAAGTACAATTCAGAAACAACTCTCCTCTTTTCCAATAAAATTTTCGGCCGAGGAAGCAAAGATGAAGAGTCTGACACTTATTCTCCTTTCCTATCCCATATCCCTGGAAACTCCAGTTTCGAACAAGCTGAAAGGGTGATCCCTCGCAATGCCTCTTATGAAACTATCATTGTGTCGCCTCTTTCAGGTCAACCAATGGGCAGCCCTCCTCCTATTTTTGGCTCAAGCTTTTTTGATGCCTTATTTAAATCTTCTAGTCCATCCTTTACTCATCCTGCTCCAGCAAAAACCTACTTTGGATCAGCATTTAGTGATTTCTCAATTCCTTCTATACCTTCCAAATTTGGTACTTTTGAAAGTTTTGGTCAATATGCACCTCCACCACCTCACTCCGCTGCATCTCATAACACCACTCCTGCACCACCAATTCAATCCACTCCCACTTTGAATGAATCTCTGAAACCTATCCTGGATAAGCTTGATCTTGTCTACAATATGCAGACCTTCCTTGTTCTTGATGTGGCAAACCTGCGTGATTGGCTTATCCCTGACTTCTGTCCCAGGTTCGGTGTCCAACCTCCAAAACCAACCTTTGGTGCCTCTTCATCCTATCCTGCCTCCACACCTTAATCATGCGCACTTATTTCGGTTTTTGTCCATCCCCTTCTTTTTGAATATGACAAAGGGGGAGAAATGAATTGGACTCTATCTGGCTCTTAAAAATTCTGGAATTTCTTGCTGCTGCTTATGCTTTGTTTTCATTTCTAAATTCTGCTATGTCTTTTAATTTCTAAGCTAAGAACTTTTTTTTGTTGAACCATGAATATGTAATGACAAATGATCATCCTGATGTACAACAACTTTTGGAATGAATGATATTTTGATTCAAACAAATCCTTGCATACTTCTCCTTTTATTATTAAAAGTTTTATAAATTAAGGGGGAGCTTATTGAAATTAAATGCTTGAATTCAGGGGGAGCTTATTGACAAATTCACTGTGTTGTTAAGTTTATTAAAACACATCAAAATTTTATAATAAAACCTTAATTCAAATAGTTTGTCATCTTCAAAAAGGGGGAGATTGTTGAGATTAAATAAAAAATCCCTAATTAAGTTTTAAAGATAACAAACATATTAAATTAAGTTTTATTAATTCTGATATTAATTGTTATTTAATTTGTGCTCTTGAGTGTTTTATTTTAAGCCAAAAGGTATAAAACATTATATGACTATCAAGGAAGCATAAAGTTATGTTGGAAGAGATTGATTTCAACTATGGTCTCAAAAGTGTTGGAATATTTTGAGCAAGCAAAAACGCACAAGGCCATGCAAGAATTGATATTGTCACATTTAAGGAAGCAATAGATATTGGAGGAATTAAATATGTCATGACAAGGATTTATTATCATAAGAGCTTACCGCAAATAAGCATGTGAACAAAAAGAACATATTTATTTCCATGTACAAAAAAGAACTCAGCCAACAAAGCATAAGGAAAGGCCATTAGAATTTCGACAACACACCAAAAGCAAATGACAAAAGTGGTACCATGTAATTCTATGATCATTTGGTTATTCTTTATGGTCATTTCACTACATGACAAAGGAAAGCTACTATCTAGTACAAAAGCTCCTTTTCTTTGGATCCAAGTTTCATATTACAGCAAGAAATGTTAAAGCAATGAGTTGTACAAAGCTCACACTCCACGTGACAAAAAAAGAACAAGGCTCCAGCTAGTTGCAGAGATCGATCTCTGGCAGAAATCAATCTCATCTCATGTTTCACTTAAAACCTTGGCCTCCAAGTTTGAGGAAAGATAAGATGGCTTTTTCTCCTATAAATAGAAGCCTACAGCAAGAGAAAACCACACAACTTTTTGAGGAAATAACAAAGGCAAACTTCATTTACAACCTCTTTAATATCAAGTTGCAAATTAATCAAGAACAAAATCCAAGTTTGAGAAAGCTTCTCATTTTCGTATTACATCTTATAAAGAAGATTAATACTTTTTCAACCTTCATTTATAAAGAAATTGAAATTGTGCAAAAGGCACAAAGTTTGTAAAAGCTTGCTCGTAACGGCAAGTGTCTAAACCCGTAACGGTTGAAAGAAATTGTTGTATAGATCAAGAAGATCTAAAAGAAAGAAGGAGTTGAGATTAAGTCATAACTCAACTACCTAGTGGAAAATCTCACAAGAACTGTGGGGACTGGACTAGCCCACGTTGGGTGAACCAGGATAAATTTTTGTGTGTGATTTTTCTTCCTTATCTCTTTAAATTTATTATTCACACTTACACACACACAAAAATATTTTTGACTAACCAAATATCACTTACTAAGCTTTGTTGTTAAGATTTTTAATAGGTAATTTTTTAATTACATCACAATTCAAACCCCCCTTTCTTGTGATAATTTTACTTCAGGTACATTAGTGCTCCGATTGCACTGAGATATGGTACTTCAGGACCAAGTATTTCTTCACCCTCCTCTCGAGGTCTGAAAGGATCTTTCTCCACATCCAGTGATCGAACAACCATTGGAGTAGACAATGGATGAGATTTGTCCATATAGAAATGTTTTAATACTTTTGCAACATAAGCTTCTTGATGCACAAATATTCCATTATTCAAATGCTCAATTTATAATCCCAAACAAAACTTTGTCCTTCCCAAGTCCTTTACCTCAAACTCTTTCTTTAAGCAATCTATAGCTTTTGGAAGCTCTTCAGGAGTTCCAATAATATTTATATCATCAACATACAACGCAATTATTGCAAATTCTTTTCCAGATTTTTTATAAAAATACATGGACAAATGGAGTCATTTGTATACCCCTCTTTTATCAAATATTCACTAAGGCGATTATACCACATGCGCCCTGATTGTTTTAGCCCATATAAAGACTTATTCAATTTGATGGAATAGTCTTCTCGAGATCTAGGACAATCTGTCTCAGGAAAATTAAATCCTTCTGGGAGTTTCATGTAAATGTTACTATCAAGTGATCCATATAAATAAGCTGTAACAACATCCATCATGTGCAATTTGAGCCCTTCATGTGCTACAAGGCTAATTAAGTACCGAAAAGTACATGCATCCACTACAGGTGAATATGTCTTATCAAAGTCAATTCCAAGTCTTTGTGAAAATCCTTGGGCAACAAGCCGAGCTTTGTATCTCACAATTTCACCATTCTCATTTTGTTTTCTCACAAAAACCCACCTATATCCAACTGGTTTCACACCTTCAGGTGTTCAGACTATAGGTCCAAAAACTTTTCGCTTGTAAAGCGAGTTTAATTCAGCTTCAATTACATCTTTCCATTTTGGCCAATTCTCACTTTGCCTACAATCTTTGATAGACTTTGGTTCACGATCCTCGCTATCATTTATCACATTTAGTGCTATATGATATATGCAAAAGCATCGTCAACGTTGACTTTTTGCCGGTTCCATTGTATTCCATTACTGACATAATTTATTGAGATCTCTTTATTTTCATGAATTTCAGGTACCTGACCAGTCTCTTTCGGAACTGAAATATCAATTATGTCTGAAGACTCTTTTAGAGTTTCTATATCCTTACTTGGGCCATCTTTCTTTTTAGCTCCTTTTCTCATTCGAGGATTTTTATCTTTGGAACCGACTGGCCTACCACGCTTCAGGCGTGGTTGAGACTCATTTGCAATATGAGATTGCCCAATTGTGACATCCATTTTTATCGGAGCATTAGCAGCTGGTATATATGATTTTGTCACACCTTTTAGATCAGTGAATGCATTTGGTAATTGATTTGCTAAGCTCTGCAAATGAATTATCTTTTGAACTTCAAGTTCACATTGTATAGTTCGAGGATCAAGATGAGACAATGATAATTCTTTCCAAATGATTTCTTTTTCCAGCTGCTTACTCTCTCCCCCTAATGTTGGGAAATTCGATTCATCAAAATGACAATCAGCAAATCGGGCTGTAAATAAATCTCCCGTTGTTGGTTCAAGATACTTTATAATAGATCGAGATTCATATCCAACATATATTCCCAACCTTCTTTGAGGACCCATCTTAGTGCGTTGTGGTGGAGAAATAGGAATATACACCGCACATCCAAAGATTCTTAGATGGGAAATATTAGGTTCTTGACCAAAAACTAATTGTAAAGGGGAAGAGTTATGATAACTTGTTGGCCTGATGCGAATCAATGATGCAACATGCAAAATTGCATGTCCCCAAGTAGAAATTGGGAGTTTGCATCTCATGAGAAGTGGTCTTGCAATTAACTGTATAAGCTTGATAAATGATTCTGCAAGTCCATTTTGTGTATGAACATGTGCTACAGGATGTTCAATGTCAACTCCAATGGACATACAATATTCATTAAATGCTTGAGATGAGAACTCGGCGGCATTATCAAGTCGTATTTTCTTGACGGGATAATCAGGGAAGTGCGCTCTTATTCGAATTAATTGAGCTAGCAATCTTGCAAATGCCTGGTTGCGAGTTGACAACAAACAAACATGTGACCATCTAGTGGATGCATCAATTAAAACCATAAAGTATCTAAATGGTCCACATGGCGGGTGTATTGGCCCACATATATCACCATGTATACGCTCTAAAAAATTTAGAGATTCACTTTCATTTTTTGTTGGTGATGGCCTAATTATCAACTTCCCTTTGTGAACAAGAGGTGCACGAGAACTTATCAGATTGAAGAATCTTCAGGCTCTTCACTGATGACCACAAGAATTTTCAATTATTTTTCGCATCATTATAGACCCGGGATGACCCAACCGATCATGCCAAACAACAATTTTTTATGATTTGTAAACTTCTGGTTTACGATCACATGTGCTTCAATTGCACTTATATAAGTGTAGTACAAACCAGATGAAAAGGCGGGTAACTTTTCCACTACACTTATTTTATCCAAATTATGTCTCGTTATATAAAGATATTCAACATCTCCTTCATTTCTTGTTTCAATATGATATCCATTTAGACAGATATCCTTGAAACTTAATAAATTTCTATGAGACTTGGGAGAATATAATGCATTCTCAATGTTTAAATTTGTTCCTCTAGGTAATTTTATATTAGCTCTTCCGGAGCCTTCAATTATTTTTGAACTTCCAGATATAGTACTGACATCGGTTTCTTGCTTTACTAAATAAGAGAAATATTTTTTATCCTTGAAAATTGTATGAGTAGTTGCACTATCAGCGAGACACATATCTCCATTATTGAGGTTAATGTTAATACTCATTCTATCTAAAAAAAATTAACAAACAAGAGATAAGTATAAAAACAAAATTATATAAACGTATATTTATCATGACTAGCATTGGAGGTTGAAAACACACTTAGAAATAAGACTTTATTATCATTAACATAGGAAAGTTAAAACATAACATAAAATTTTTATTATCATAGGAAATTCAAAGTCATTCGTAAACATGATTATTTATTGCTAGATTTTATTTCTTGACATTTCCATCTCCAATGAGATGATCAATCTTTCCATCAGGATCAGCAAAGAAATCAGCAACGTCTAAGTGGGTAACATCCATATTACCATAATCATAATCACCATCTTCACATGCAAAATGTGTCTCAGCCTTTTTATCTTTATTTTTAAGTGATTGTTGGTAAAGATCAACAAGATGCCTTGGTGTATGACAGGTACGACTCCAATGGCCTTTTCCTCCACAACGATAGCAAATATTCTCATTAATTTTGCTACTCTGACCACCCTTTTCATTCTTTCCAACATTTTTCAACTTCTGGTGAGAAAATGTATTTTTGTAATCTCTACTGTGATTATGATTAAGACTACGACCATGACCTTGCCCACGACCATGTCCACGACCAGGACCACAAATTTGCCTATAGTGATCGTGCGTTGCTACATTCACTTCTGGGAATGGAGCACTACCAGTGGGACGGACCTCATGATTTTTCATCAAAAGCTCGTTATTTTGTTCTGTCACAAGCAGGCAAGATATCAAGTCAGAATATTTTGTAAATCCTTATTCGCGATATTGCTGCTGCAGGAGCACATTAGACGCATGAAAAGTGGAGAATGTTTTTTCTAACATATCTTCATCGGTCATTTTTTCTCCACACAATTTCAATTGAGAAGTAATTCTAAATACAGCCGAGTTATACGCTGTTACAGATTTAAAGTCTTGTAAACGCAAATGCATCCATTCGTAACAAGCTTTAGGAAGAATGATAGTTTTTTGATGGTCATATCTTTCTTTTAAACTGTTCCAAAGAACTTGTGGATCTTTTATGGTAAGGTATTCATTTTTCAGATCCTCGTGAAGATGGCGACGAAGGAATATCATGGCTTTTGCCTTATGCTGATCAGATGATCTGCTTCCTTCTTTAATAGTATCTCCATGACCTTCAGCATTTAAATGAATTTCGGCATCTAGGGCCCAAGCCAGATAATTTTTTCCCGAAATATCAAGAGCCTCAAAATCAAGTTTTGTAAGGTTCGACATAATGAGTACTATAATAAAAGTTTAAACAAGTTAGATAATATAAAAATAATTGATAAAATTTGAATTAATCATTTCTAACTCGGTCTCAAATTGAATCAATTTGGATAATTGGGTATATAATATATGAAAAATGTAAGAAACATACATAAAGGTCGAAGTTAAGATTTATATATATCAACATAAACAACACAGAAACATACAAATATAACAAAAACATACATAATGGTCTAAGTTAAGAAAGTAGCGTTTTTCAACTTACATAAACTTACAGTAGTTTGATATATAACAAAAATAAACTAAGGAATTCTGATAAAATAATTTCACAGAATAACCAAAACAAAATAAACTAAGTCAATGGATAAATTTTGAACGAGTCTTGTTTATATTATTTTATTTTGTAGAAACTGCTATTAACAACGTTAACTATGGTTTAAGTTCAGAAACTAAATAAACATGAGAAAAACAACTTCAGGTAAACAATAAGTATTATTATTCAATATGTCGAGTTTGGCAAATGATTGATTTCGTCTATATAGATGTTATATTTCATACCGATAACAGCTTGGTCTATGTTTGGTTCATCCATATATGAACTCAATTCTAAAAATAAAATAATGAATAAAAAAAACTTGAAGCAGCATACACACTAACTGCACACAAATCATAATACTTACAAACATACAACACAATAAGTAATATCATGAAAAACAAAAATCGGTATTACCTCAGATTGATAGAGCTTCGTGTTGATAACTTGTTATAAAATAAACTAAAAGCACAAGATCAAAGATGAAGAAGATGAAAGCCTTTGTGATTATTCTCTACACAAGTGTGTCTTTACACTAAAATATGAGTCCTATTTATAGGACACAATGTGCAAGTGAATGATCAAAGTAATTAAGGTCCACTAACCATCCATTCACTTTAGGGAGTTATAGGAAGGTGGAAGATTAAGGATGAACATCCACTAAACTAATTATTCATAACAATATTCACATATTATTGATTTTTTTTTACTAATCTTTATAGAATTTTGTTATATATCTTTAAAAACAATTAAAACCCATATTGGTATGTAAAAAAAATAATCATTGTCCTCGTGAACATATAACTCAATTAATATGGATACGATATATATATTTAAAGGGAAAAGTTAACGAGTGCCCCCTGTGCACTCTTTAAACACCCAAAATGGTAATATTTTATGAAAATTTGTGCATTTATTGCATTGAAAATCGAAGTCTTTACTTTTTTTTAAAGAATAATTTCTTTATTATGAATGCTTAAAAAGTACCCCGGAGGCACTCGTTAACGAGACCCAAATTTAAATTGCATATTTTTCACTTATTCATTTTAAGAGAATGAATTTCAAGTCATAATAACTCATTTTAATAATTACGTAATCAAAATCAACTTTGGTCAAATTTATGCAAACAACATAAATTGATTTGATTTGAATCACTTTTTTTTTGAGAGGATGGAATAGTTAGGGCTTTTCCTCGCTAGCTAGCTCGGTGTACACAGGCGAAATGCATAGTGTCTAACTTGCAAACCTTTATCTACATCCGCATATGGTGCAGTGCATCTCTTTTGATTTCCATGGCGGTCATTGGCTTCAAATTCGTTCGCCCATCCACTCTTCATCCTCGTCCCACTCCCTTCCAATATCTTCGTAAGGTACCAATCCTCACTCATCTTCATCTACATTTCTCTCTCTCGCTTCTTCCCTAATTCCATTATTCATTTCATTCAAGGCTGTGCAGAAATCTATCGTTGCGGTCAATGCATCAGAAACTTCCACAGACGAAAATAGTGGCGGTGGCCGTGGCGTCTCAATTCGTGAAGAAGGCAAGTGAAAGCACTCAACTCAACTCAATTGTTAGTAGTCAAGAAATCAAGGGTTTTTATTTTTCATTTTTTTTTAAATTTTGAATTGGGTTTTTTCTATCGTGTAATTTTGGAATTGTTTTTGTTGTTTAATTGGTGAAGGGAATAAGAAATCCCCTGCATGGAAGAAGATAGATTCCAAAGAGCTTGGAATTCACAATTCGTCAATTGGACTCCCTACCCGGAAGGTTCTAAATGGGCTCAAGAAAAGGGGTGCATATTATTGTTCTTATCACTCTTCATGTGTCTTTCTTAACTTATGTTAAGGATTTTTTATATTATATGGAAGATTACAGGAAGACCATTTACATGATAATTTGTTCATCATAATGTAAAATGGATTTATGATTTATGTTTTTTTGACGAATACATTTTTGTAGTGCGCATCTGTTTCGGGTTAAATTCTTGTCAATTATATATCCGTGCATCTAAGTACCTTCACAAAGCACCGGAAGTGAATTGATTGAAATCATTAATAATTATGCCTTCAGTGTAACCATCCCCCCACCCACCCATTGTAGCAGCATGGGTTCTTGTCAATGTGAAAACAGTCCCTTTTACTTTTATCTAAATGTTAGGCTAGTAGTTTCCAAAATTTCAACTTTTCAATTGCATTATCATTTGGTTTAAAAGAATAGATTATAGAACAATAGCCTTGTAACTGGTCTTGTATGTTCATAGCTTAAGCACGCATAAGGTTCCAAGACTTCTAGGTTTATATAAGCAACAATAATAACTGATCTTCAGCTGCGTAGTAAATTTTAGATGCTTGCTTTGATTACAGTAATGATGTAAGATGGATTTGATTATATTGTACTTTGTAATGATTAATTATGTTTTACTGCTTTTGCTTGGTTGCGTTATTGTGTATATCCTCCTTTTGAAATGTCAAGAAATTGTTTTCTTCTCGTTGTAGGATATGATGTATACCTTGTAGGAGGTTGTGTACGGGATCTTATTCTAAAGCAAACACCAAAGGACTTTGATATTATAACTTCAGCTGAGCTAAAAGAGGTTACTTTCTTCTATTTTATTTTTTATTTTTAAAATTATTTACGAACTTACAGTCTACTGGACAACTCCATAGATTGAGCTGAGTTAATAAAACGCAGTTACAACTTACAAGGGGCTATAGTTGTGCTTACACTGTCATTTGGATTTGCATAAAAGGGTGATACCTTGTAAGATTGCATGACAAACATTGACTCAATTTGCAGGTGATGAAAGTATTTTCCTGGTGTAAGATAGTTGGCAAACGTTTCCCCATATGCCATGTTCACATGGATGATACCATTGTTGAGGTTGGTAGATTTTGCTTAACTTTAAAGAATTTTAGCTTTGGTCTGAACTTTTTGTACAAAAATGTTTGCTTGAATTTTTTTTTAAGTCCCGTTTTTCTTGTATTGCTGTTTATGGTGATTATTTTATATCCCGTCCAATTAGGTGTCAAGTTTTAACACTGCTAGAGGCAAGAAGGGTGTGGAATCGTCTCATCACACGAAAGCACCTAATAGTTGTGAGAAGGACCTTCTCCGGTGGATGAATTGTTTAAACCGGGACTTTACAATTAATGGGTAGTGTACCAGTTTATGTGATTGTCTTCTCTGTGGTCTCTCTGATTGATTTAAAATCCACACATTACTTTGTACTTATGCTGTTAACTAACTTCATGTTCTTGCAGGTTGATGCTTGACCCATATGCAAGAGTTGTATATGATTACATGGGAGGAATAGAAGATATTAGAAAAGCTAAAGTGTGCATGTATTTCTTAAAAACCGTTTTTCTTATATTTCTTTCCCTAAGCAGAATTGTGAGGGTTTTTCATCTGAATTTTCTGTATAAATAGGTACGAACTATAAATCCTGCAGATATTTCATTTCGGGAAGATTGTGGTGAGTTCTATTGATCAACTGCTTCATCCTGATTTCCTATATTTTATGTAGTGTAAACCATTTCGGAATCACCTACGCTTTGAATTAGCTTAGTTTGTTTGACTCCATTTTTCCTTTCTGCAGCTCGCATTCTACGTGCAATTAGAATTGCTGCTCGCTTAGGATTTAGCATATCTAAGGAGACAGCTCATTTTATCAAAAATCTGTCTTCTTCAGTATCAAGACTTGATAAGGTATTTAAAGTGTCATTATTTGTTTGATTATATAAATGATACTATAATACTAATGTCCTGGATGAATTATTTTTCTATAATCTTTTCAGGGAAGGCTCCTGATGGAAATAAATTATATGCTAGCTTATGGTTCTGGTGAAGCTTCTTTGCGGTTATTATGGAAATTTGGACTGCTAGATATACTTCTTCCCTTCCAGGTATATGTTCATTTTGCATTTAGTTTTTGACTCAATCATGGAATGAATGTTTATTGAGATTGAACATCACAGGCTGCTTATTTTGCTCACCATGGATTTCGAAGGAGGGACAAAAGGACCAATATGCTTTTGGTAAGTGGTAACCTCACTCTTTTTCACGGAGTTTACACCGGAAGGTTTTCTGGATAAGCATACAGGAGATCATTCTTCCTAATCCCCAGTAGCATGTTTGTTATCCTGTAAATGAAGCTGTGCTTCCAAAACATGTGCTTGTTCGGAATTGAATACAATTCTGTACAACATTTCATATGATCCTTGCATATGACTTAAAGTAGAATATGCAATATGACAAGCTCCTTTTGTTCCACTACTTAAGGACAAGCGATATACATATGTACGCCCTTACATGCAGCATAGGCACGCACACACATTAGCAATACCTTGATTAAGTTGTAACACAGTCATTCTTGTTTGATTTTTAAAGTTCTCTGCTACAAGCCTACCAAATCCTTTTTCTATATAATAGGTTGAGCAATTGTATTCCTACCTTTTCATTAAAGCTTTCTTACTTGTCAAATATACACTCAGCAAAAAACATAGATTGTCCAAGTAGTGAGATGGGGTGTCGGGCTATGGTGAGGATCCTTCCAATTTTATGTGGTTTATCAAACTAATCTTGGCAAAATAATTTGTATTTCTTGGGTATTATTTCAAAAGAAGTATCATATTTGCACCACATTGACAGTTTTTTATTTGATCTTTTGGAATTTCATTGCAGTCTCTCTTCTCCAATTTAGATAAGCTTTTGGCTCCAAACCGTCCATGTTATGGTAGCTTATGGTAAGACCTTTGCAACAAAATTGCCTTTATCTTCTGTGCCTCCTTTGAATTACGTGATTAACATAATGTGTAATGCTTTGTGAAGAGGAAATTCTACGAGAATGAGAGTAATTTCATAATTTTCTCTAGAATTGCAATTAAGATTTCTTTGAAGATCATGTCATTGTGTTATAAGATGACATATGCTTGAAGACGTAAATTTATAACCCTTTTGTTTTGGATTAAGAAAACGACTTTTACACAAAAGTATTCTAGTGATTATTTTTTTTAGTGATCTATGTGCACCAGAAGCTAATCTGTGTTTGTTACAATTAGGAAAACCACTCTTAAATATTATCTCTCATCTATCACACTCGTTATACTCAAATTATTTTCCAGAAGTTGTCTTAAATAGTTTTTCATTATAATCAAATTTCAGTTTTTTTTTTTTTTGGTTAAGATTTTAATTATTTTCAAAAGCTTATAAACAAACAAGTTGAAAATGCTTAAAAGTGATTATATATATTTTTTAAAGTGTTTTTTTTCTTTCTAAAATATAATTATTTGAAACAAACGGATTCTAAATTACAAGTCCTTTCTCCCTTTGTTTCTGAGGAAATGTCTCATGAATTAACTTTTATTTCCTTATGCTTGTCATCAATTTAAACCCAGCCTTTGTCAAAAAAGAAAAAAAAAATCAATGTAAACATCTACTTCAATTATCTTCGTCTCTTTCTATGAAGCAATTGTAGTTATATAATGATCCTTTTGCTATTAGTTTATTACATATTTTTAGATTTTTAGTTTAACAAATTTGTTTTATAAAAAGTATTTCAAAGATACTTTTGGAGCTTTTGTTTGTCTAAATCCTTTGGCAATTATAGTATGATCGAAATTTTCCTTTCTCAATTCTCGTCATTGGTAGGAATATATTTTAGACATTGTTTTTCTTAAATCCTAACTGCTCCGAGTCTTTGTGGAACATGGTTACTTAGACGTCAGTACACACTAAAATGAACAATCTCATTACAAGTGGATCAACAAAGGAAAGTTCATAGCTAAATCTATGTTTTCAGGTTTGCAATCCTAGCATTGCATAAAGCATTGAGTGATCGATCAAGGGACCCCTTGGTGGTTGCTGCATTTAGCCTTGCAGTCCATAATGGTGGGAATTTGTTGGAAGCTGTGAACATAGCAGGGATGATCAACAAGCCACATGACATGAGATTTCCTGAATTATTAGATCCTTCTGGTATGGATGCAAAGGCATTGGTAGCTGGGGTTAGGGATCTTGCAGAGTCTATTAGAGGGGCACTGCTGCAAATGACTGATGAACATTTTGTATCTCAGGCTATGGCCGACTATCCTCAAGCCCCTCATTCAGACCTAGTGAGCATTTTTTCTTTTTTTTATGTATATACTTTATGATTTTATCCAGTACATGGTTTGCACAAGAATGCTATATACCTGAACTATTATTAATCATCCAATTAAATCGAGACTTCCATTTTCCACTCCAATGTCACTCACATTGATGGGTAAAATATGTAGAGAGAGAGACCGTGAAAATCACGATTGGTACGATTCACAATGAGAGAGCACTCTCACTCACATTCTTTGCTACATCTTTTTATGAAGTTTAATAACCTTGTTAATGTATGAATATTTCTTGATTTGTGTTCTAAATCTTTACGTCAATTTGACAGGTGTTCATTCCATTAGAATTGTACGTAAAGGCATTCAACATTTTCGAATGTGTGAAAAGGAGTGCTGATAAGAAATCTTTGTTAAAGCAAGGCATGAAAATTGATTATGAGTCCTTAGCTAATGGTGATATACAAGAAATCAGACACGTTTTTGCAAGAATTGTATTTGATACTGTGTTCCCACTTCACCAAGATCAGGATCAGGCATTAAAGAGCAGCTTGGTTTCACTAGTTTGAAGGTTTTATTAGAAAAATCATGTGAGAAAACACTTTGATGAAATAAGCATTCTATCAAGGGGAATAGTAATAAGATATTGGTGGAAGGTCTAATTCCAACTCTGAGAGGTACTTACAGGAATTACCTTTCATTTATTTTTTGTCAACACTTGGAAGGGTACTACTCTGCTCTGGCATCGAAGGCATTTAACTCACAAGCTACATAGCCAACGGATAGTGGAGGAAGATCGTATTATATCAAAAAGTGACCTCACCCCAAAAAGGCAAAAACATTCGTTCTTCAGTTTTGGGTTGTAAGTTAAATCTTATTTTTATTTTAAAGGAAGAATAGGTTTGTTGCAGAGCTGTTTTCCCCCAAAGATAGTTATTTCATGAATCTATCAATGTCTAATAATTTTGTATCTTCTGGGGATTTTTTTTTTTGCGTCAAGAATTCCGTAAATGATTGATATGGTGGCACTCTAATCTTTGAGAGATTAATTTGGCGGTCCATACTAATTACTCAGTCCAAAAGTGGCACTGGGGAAGTATTGTTGCCATTTAGAAGAGAAAGCATAGATTAAGAGTTTGTTTATCAAGCACAATAAGCTAGTTTACACTGTAGCTTATAAGCTCAGATGACTAAAGATTTGTTTGGTGACCTCATTTTCTAACAAATTTATAGTTTATTTTTGAGTAAATAGTCATTTTGTCCCCACTAAAATTGTAGGGGGCATTTACCCCGCCACCACTAAAAAGATTGATGATGGACATTTCAGTCCTTCTGATAGTATGCTCCGTTCTTGAATCCAACATGGATAATGATTGCATATATGGCAACTCCAGCTGTGATCCACATATTTGCCACATCACAAAGGCTAAATTACCTGAAACTAATGACAATTTTAAGGGATCATTTTGATATTAATTATTTTCATGGACCACTTTGAAAAATTCAATTTACCAGCTTCATTATCTCTCTCTATTTCTCCCTCGCTATTTATGTCTCTATTTATAAGGTTTGTTCATCATCCTTCGTAATTTATATGAACCATTGTATAATTTATGTCCTTTGTAGAATTTCGCTTTACGTTTTCTTTTCCATACGTGGACTGTTGCGCAAGTGGCCAATTTAAAAAGTTGGTGAAATAATTGATTCCACTTTTGGAATAATAACATATACTACTCACGTCGGTATATCTCATTTTATTTTTTGTAAGAACAAATTTAGATTAGTTGAATGAGACACATCTCTATAGAAAGTTAGAAAAAATTACTAACTTCAGCAACAAAAAAAAAATCGTCTCTGTACAAGTACCAGTGAACAATGGAATCGAGCTCAAATCAAAGTAGTGCAAGTTGAGGGTGGTCCTACTAAAGACCAAGTGCTAACTCAACTTGGCATTTAGATTAGTATTTCTACCTAAACTTTAACTGGAGTGACTTCTTTATATGTCAATTGACTCTTAAATCAGAAATTAAGTCGCTAACAAGATGAATTAGCACCCAGCAGTCACCATCAACTTATATTTACGGAACATCGTATTTGAACAAGATTACGATATTCATAAATACTTATTATCATAAAGATTAGATTCAAACTGGTGCTAATTCCCTTGAGACACGGTATAAGATTCAAAATGTCAGCAAGCATTTTAAAATATTTTAACTAAAATAAAATGGTCTGTTTGGTTGATTAGGGTCACAAATTAAGTACAAGATTGGTTTGTTCTTAAAGGTGTTGTGTTGTTTATGGCAGTTAAATTTTAGTTGATCAACTTTGGTTGCTTTTGGTAGGTCTAACACATATTTGTGACAAGTTGAAAGTAGTCATGAGTTTGGTACATTTGAGTGCTGCAATGGACATACAAGAAGTCTCTAATTTCTTATAAGGTCTTGTTAACCAGTGTCTCAGAACATTGGTTAAGGAATCTAAATATAGAAATTTTGTTTTGGAAACACAAGATGTTATTTTTGATCAAGTAATGGTTACACCATTTTTTTTTATAAAAACTTGCTTGTTTTGAATGGTTATCCAATGCCCCTAGGCAATCTTTAACATTCTCTTTTTTCATATTTGAAGTATTACATCGCAATTATTGTTTTCATCGCTTAAAGAAACCATTTGGTACAATACAATGGATGTCCACTCACCTCTCTTGTGTTTTAATCATGCTGGTGAATAGTAAAAAGTTTCTTGCTTGATTAATAAGTTTCTACAACATTTCCTGTAAGAGAAGTGCTAGGATTCAATGACGTAGTCAGGAATAAAACTCAGGCACCATGAACAAAACTCCAACAAGTAAAAATATATAATTTCATATTTATTAAGGATGGTATTAGTTTAATGTTCTTGATTTCATATAAAATACGAGTAGAAAATATAGTACTACTCCAACCCTAATAATAATGGTCATCTTCTCACATAATTATAAAATTACAAGTATTCTTAGAATAGTAATATTAAATGTGCATAAAATACTTAACTTTTGCTTATAATTAAATTTGAAGTAGTACTATTTTCATGCAAACTATTTTCCGTACCGTTTTTATAGTTTTTTTAAGAGCTATAATATATGTTTTTTTAATTTTTTTTATGGAATAAAATTAGATTATGCCAAACCCGATACAAAATTAGAGAGAACCGTTAACTTTAATGAACATTTACAACAAAATTTACGTATAACCTATCAATTACAAAATTTTGGACCAGAATTCAAATTACAACTGAATATGTTTTTAATTCTTAACCCTTTTACTGAAGATCGACCATAATCAATCACTAATTCTAATTAGTGATAGAAGTGAAAGGAACAACAAGACAAATCAACATATTAAGTGTGTAGTCAAAATCAAATCAAATCAGCCAAAAAACACTTATATGTTTTTGATTGGTTTGGACAACTATCAGTCAAAATCAAATCAAATCAGCCGACAAACACCTTTAGGTGCAACTTAACACAATTCAGATTAGAGTGTCCTAAGGGTACTCTGGATACTCAATTAAGAACTATTCATTGAAAAAGTTGAATGTTTTAATTTTCGATGCATTAAATGCACAAGTTTCCATAGAAACATACTATCTTAAGTCTTTAAAAAACGTCTTTAGAACACTCATTAACATTTATCTTCATATTATACGCTTTTACCATATTTCATATAAACACTCTTTCATAAATCTAACAAGGTATCAAGAACTTATTTGTTGAAGTTAATGATTTTCTTTGACCTCATAGAAAGTGCGAATATAAACACATACCCTTGACTCTTTATTAAAAAATAGACTATCTTTAATTAATTTTTTTGACTCTATTTAGTGATGCATAATTTGAAATATCTTTCAATCATTTCAGTGATAATTTTATTATCATGGAACAAGTTCTATGAAAAGTACTTTTGAGACTGCACTTATATTTATTCTTTTTGAGATAAAGAAGATTTTATTTTTTGTCAAAGAAGATTTTTTTAATGGTAAAATATTAGTAATTATTTGGTTAGATTGATTTTTTTTTTATACTCAACCTTCATACGAAGAAGATTAATAACATTTAACTAAATCTTTTAAAAGCATAAAATTAGTTATCTTTACTTATAATAAAGACCAAAGAAGTATGTAGAAGATTAATGCTAACACTTTTCTAAATAGATGTTTGGTAAATGAATATACTTAGTTTGTTTCGCCCCTGTTTGGTTGCACGGTGGGAGCAGCCAGAATTGATTCTGGACGTGTAGAATTGATTCTGGCTTGTTTGGTTTCTTAAAAGTAGAATTGATTCTGCCTCCAGAATTGATTCTACTTGAAGCTAGAAATCGTAGCTTCTGCCTGCAGAATTGATTCTGGGTAATTTTTACACTAAAATTTATTGTTCAACTCACTTTTATATTAATGTATCCAAACATAAATCAATTCTGCTAAACTCAATTCTGTCAAAATCAATTCTGCCAAACTCAATTCTGTCAAAATCAATTCTATCCACCGCAGAACCAAACACACACTTCAAGTTTGATGCATTATAGTGGTAAAATGATGTGTATATCTTATATTTTTAGAGGCAGATTTCAGATTCAAGCTTTGCTAAAAATATTCAATTATAAGCTGCTTTGTTTCTTAAGCCGCCAAAATAAATGACTCTCGTGGTTAAAAAAAATTATCTGATCTAATGATCTTTGAAAAATGACATGACTGATGACACACGTATTGGAATCTCTCCAGAGTAAGACTTTAGTCATCTCTCCCGCGAACCCAATTATTACACAAAGAAGCGGCGTCGTTTTGTCCTACATTCCAGCACACGATTCCAACGGAATAAACTTTCCACCTCTTCTCCAAAACTTTCCTTCGATTTTCTCGAGAAAATCTCGCTCAGAGAAAATCCACCATAATCTCCGCAAAATCCTCCACATAAATTCCTCACAATCATGGACCGGAGAAGAACCGAAAGTCCAGTCTATACGCGACAGTGGAGCGGCAATTCAAGCAGCACCGGCTCATCTTCGCCGGTGATGTCGCCGGCGCATCCTCAATCACGTCTCGGTCCTACTTCCACCGGTCTCTCCACCATCAAACGCACTCAAAACGTCGCCGCTAAAGCCGCCGCACAGCGTCTCGCTCGTGTCATGGCGTCTCAAACCGTCGACGACGATGACGACGATGACGATCTCGATTTCCGTTACAGCGCTCCGCCTCCTTCCGCTCTTTCTTCGTTTTCCAGTAACAGAAATTCTAGTGCTAATGCTAACTCCATCCCTCCGATTTCCGTCGCGAGACCGAATAGATCTCCTTCTCCTGCGGTAATTCTCGCCGTTTTGATTCAATTACGTGATTAATTGCATGAATTCGTTTTTTGACTTGTGGAGAAAAAAAAATGATCGGAGTTCAACACGATTTTGAGCTTAGTGAACTTTTGTTGGTAATTTGATGCTAGGAATAGTGATTAAGTGAGATCTGATCTGATTTATGGATTTATTTTGTAGATTATGCGTTTTATTCGAATTTTTGTTGCAAAATTCTGGTTGAGCTAATAAGATTTTGATGTTTTTATTAGTTAGGTCGGAACTTTGTAGAGCATACTCAATCAGTTCGTTCATCATCAGCTGGAAGACCGGCTGTTTCGGTTCGATCAGCAGCAGCAGCAGCACCGGTGGCGCCGCCTCCGAAATCCACTATACGAACACCTATGGCTGTACCTCCGATTGATCCTCCAACAATCAGGAATAAAGAGAAGAGGTAGTATGCAATTTTTAATCACTTTAATTGTTTTAGTTTTTCAGCTGGGGGCATATATTAGTAAGTTTTTGTGTTTTGTAGAGCTTTCAGGTTGAGCTAATAATATTATAAATAGTATTAGCTCAGTATTATAATACCCTTGTAGAGTTTGTGTTTTTGTATTATAATACTGTATAGCTGATTTATGATAAATTTAGAAAAGCTAGACATGGACATGCAAAACACTTGTTAAACTACTTCAATGGTTTGTTGTTTGAAATTTCTATAAATAGTATGGTTTTTGTAGTGTTTGACTGTATAATCTTTGAACAGTTGAAATATTTATATTTATGGTTTGTTTCGGAGTTAGGGGAGAGAAGGAAAAGAGAGATAAATATCTCACCTTGTTTGAGAGAATATTATTGGAGGGGAAGAAGGAGAATGCTTATGATTGATATTTTGTTTAGTTTCAGATACAATAAAAAGAGGAAAAGGATTTTAGAGAATTTTCCAAAACCCTCTAAAGTCCTTCCCAATTTTTCTTTTTCTGGGTTCACCCATATTGGAAGGTTATAATTATACGTAGAAAATTAAACCCCTCATGCAAGGTGAGGGGACTATCACCCATTTCCGGTCCCTTTCCTTTGTCTTTTCCCCCAAAGGCCTGCCTTCCCTCCCCTCCTGACTCGCAAACTAAATCCAAAAGATTGGAAGCTGTTGTAATGGATAGTTATATGAAGGTTCAAAACACTCTGTTCTCTAAATAAAAGTAATAAAGTGGGTTGACATGCAGTGTAAACTGAGCCATCAGTGATTCAGTCGAAGTTAGTGTGTTTCTGTTATCATTATTTTATTTATTTTGGACATATATAAGAGGAATTATATTTTACCATCTTGCTCCTTATTTTCTGATAAGATTTATTAGGAGGTCGAGTATTTGGGATCTAGTCTTTATTTAGCCAAAAATTACCTATGCACGTGCATGCAATTGATTCTTTTTTATGTATGAATGATCTCAATCTGTATTTTATTTATGGACATCATATATCTATCTATATCTGTGTGTGTATGTGTACTGCACTACAGTTGTTTGTGGCCATTAGGTATTATTGTTGACTCAATCTTTGAAATTTTATCATTGGTTGATGATTTCAGGTTTCCACCGGACATCACTATCAGGCAACTTAACTCCAAAGACACGGGAGATCAGCGCGAAGCTTCTGCACTCCGTGATGAAGTATAGTATTTACATGCATCAATTTGTCTCCAAAAAATCAATCTGATGATCCTTGTAGTTAGTTATGTTAATTCTCAAGCTTTAAGTAGATTTTGTATTACAATTCTTAAATGGTGAGTTTTAAAGCTGATTCTTATTGATATTGCAGCTTGATATGCTACAAGAAGAAAATGATGCTTTATTAGAAAAGGTATGCTTTCTCACACCCAAACAAAATTAGTTCTTATTCATTTTATATGATGTTGAATGTAAACACATGGTTATACTCAGCTAAGACTAGCAGAGGAAAAACGCCAAGAAGTGGAGACCAGATCCAGGGAACTCGAGAAACAGGTGAGATATTTTGCTATTTATACTTATTAACTTTGAAACTGTTAGGCATATGCCTAAGCAGAAAAATAGGGTCTGAAAGGTGTACACAAGAAAGAATAAACAATAGGAGGTTAGTGGGTCAGTTACAATCAGTTACACTAGTGGTTAGGAAGTTGGAGATCACATAGCAGGAACTGTACAGATGGGGTCACATGCTGGAACAATCAGAAGTTAACTAAGTTTCTCGGTTGTAAGGGGAAACCCTTGTAAACATTCTGGTTGCTAACAAAAATCTCAATACCATAGTTTAGATGCCATATTTTTTTGCACAATCACTATGCTTTTGTTCTCTGGTTTGTACACGTATGAAATAACATCTACTTAACATATAAAAGTTGCTTCGTTTTTATAGCTTTCACTGTGCATGCTATGTTTGCTGATATGTGTATCCTTGATGGTTTTGGTTTTGGTAGGTTGCTTCTCTTGGAGAAGGTGTATCCCTGGAAGCCAAACTGCTGAGCAGGTAACCTAGCTTTAAATTCCCTTATATGCTGGTCGGATCTGAAACTATTTTCATTTTTTTGCTCATGGGTTTTGTTTGGTATATTTGCAGGAAAGAAGCTGCTTTGCGTCAAAGAGAGGTATGCAGTAAGAATGGGTATTAGACATGGCAGAAATATGAAATTATTGATGATAGGAAATTTTAAGTGCTTGATCACCCTTGCTTGATAAGCCACTATACTAGCTCTCCAAGTTTTAATTCAGTATTATTGAGAAGGATGCATGTATGCATATTTGTGTAAAGGGACATGATTTGTCGGCGGTTTTGCAGCTGGTTGTATAAACTTGTTTTTTTGTACCTAATCTGTTTTCAGTTGCAGTTATATTCTTTCTTAAATTGTGTTTTGAGCAACAAGTTTGTAAATGCTGGTTCACTCAGAATATCCTTGGAATACTCAATATTTTTGTCACAGGCTGCTCTCATGGCTGCAAAACAAACACGGAATGAAAGGGATGAGGATCTCACAGCTCTTCGTGTCGAAATTCAGGTAGTTTTGAAGGAACCGTGAATTTCTTTTCATTTTTTAGTTGTACCACGTACCTAGTCTGATCAATAATTCTCTGGTACAAGTTATAGCTTCTATTTTCTTTGTTCAGAACCTAAAAGATGACGCAGCAGCAGCAGAGGAACAACGGCAAGAAGCCGAAGCCGAAGCCAAGGCTCTTCGATCAATGACACAGAGAATGATTTTGACCCAAGAAGAAATGGTCAGTATTTTTCATTAAAATGAGAATTAACAAGTATTTACTTTTTCCATCGGTCTCAAATCATCTTTTTTATGTCTTTTAGGAGGAAGTGGTCCTGAAGAGATGTTGGCTTGCTCGCTACTGGGGTCTTTCTGTAAAACATGGTAACAAATTGCTTGGGCTCTCTACTTTCTGCAGAAAAAGAAAATCTCAGTTTTCAATTAATTATTTTTTCTTTGATCTGAAAAACACAACTTACAAAGATATGAGAATCATATTTTGCAAAGGTCTGTTCATCTATTACTGCTAACATATGAGTGCTTATAATTTATGTGGCTTGTTATTTCCATGCTTTTAAGGCATATGTGCAGATATAGCACAGTCCAAGTATGAACATTGGTCTTCTTTAGCTCCTCTTCCTTTTGAACTTGTCATCTCTGCTGGACAAAAGGCTAAGGAGGAATCTTGGAACAAAAGTGAGCATGAGTTGGTACTCTAAACTTTAGTTTGAATAATTTATCTCTTAAATTAGTTACAGTGACATCTAATTAAACAGCATGGACTAGGTACTGATGGTTCAGATAGAAGCCAAACTGTCCGTGATATAAATGATCTTGCTGGGGAAGGAAACATAGAGAGTATGCTTTCAGTTGAGATGGGTTTGAGGGAACTTGCTTCTCTGAAGGTTCTTAATGAATTATTTAAGTTTGATTATTTGTTTGTTTCATTGTTTTTGTTCGTATGGAGGGATACCTCTGATTGTAAGGAGCTGGTATCTACCACACATAATTTCGGTTCCTATCAATATCTAAATAAAATTTTTATTTTTTAGGTTGAGGATGCCGTTGTGCTTGCATTAGCCCAACACAGACGCCCAAATTTGATTCGGCAGTCTGTTTTAGGTAAGATGATTATGTCTTTCTCAAATCTTATTTTTCTACTTCTCTTCTGGTTAATCAATTTGATTACTCTCAACTCTTTCATTTGATCTTGACACCTATCTATATTCCACCTGTAGCTGGTACAATTCTTCCCATTTTAACTGGATTATTTCCTTCCCTTTTTTGTTTGATTGAGGCGATGTTTTAGTGTAACAATTTGTCATATGTGGATGATCTTTGAGTTTTTTTTAGTTTAGTAATGAGAGGGTTATACTTTGTTTTGTTCTTATTCATGTGACTGAAAGGTCACGGGTTCAAGTCCTGGAAACAGCCTCTTGTGTAAAACACAGAGTAAGGCTGCGTACAATACACCGAAAATGGTGGGACCCCTTCCCGGACTTGCGTATGCGGGCGCTTTGTGCACCTGGCTGCCCTTGTTCTTATTCATGTGCTCATTTTTTAATTATTTTCTCAACATCTATTGTTATGTTAGTGTTCCAAAGCTGAATGGTTTTGTAGAAGATGATTTGAATTATAATTTTTTTCTTTTGTTTTAATTTTATTTTCAGATTCCAAATCACCCGGTGATGCTAAATATTTGGAAGCATTTGGTAAGCGTTACGTTGGCAGCTTTGGTTTTTTAGTTTCATTTGATGTTTACCTATTCTTTTAATTTCAGTATGGGATGAGATTTGTGCTTTTATTGTGTTTAATTTAGTGTGCTTTAGTGGTGTTAAATTTGTAGATATAAAAACCCTTGTGAAATGTTGCAAGTGTCTAGGTTGTCCATGACCATCTGCATTATAGAATTTATTTGTTTGCCTTTGTTAAATAGTCCCACATTGGATAAGAGATGGTCTGACAATGTGTTTATAAGTGGGGGAAATCCTCACCTCACAAGCTGGTTTTGTGCGATTGTGTAAGACCCAACCATGATTTCTAAGAGCCTTTAACTCTTAAAATGTTGCTTATATATTTTTCCAATGACTTCTCTATATTATTCTTCTTCTCGATTGGTGGGGAAATTAGGATTGACTTTGGACAATATACACACAATATACACGACCTATTATTTATGGAATGACTTCTTCTAAGGGATAGGATTTATGTACGAGGCACTGGCTACCATTGTATTTTTGCTTGTATATTAGATAGACATGGCTGCATTTAGCCATTAATTTATAAATGGAAGACCACCTGATGATAATTTGTTAATTTTTTGTTATCTGTTTCCTCCAGAATTAAGTGAAGAGGAAGCCGAAGATGTTCTTTTCAAAGAGGTTGGTTGCTTCTCCTTTGAAGATTCTAAAACTTCGTACGATGCAATCTTTGAAATTGTAATACATGTCCTTAAAGTGTTGTTACCGAATTTTCATTCCTACTAGCATTAGTCTTGTGGTTAAAGCTTGTGCAAAAGTTCTCTTAAAATCAGCAATAGTTTATCTGACAAAAATTTGTGTTCTTTGTTGAATATCCCTCTGCTGAAGTCAGATTTATTTTAGGAAATTCATTGGATTGATTTTTTATATTTTTTATTCATTAACTACAATCCTTGATATGAAATATTGAGTGGACGCTCCTCTAATCATGTTTTAGATGACCAATTTATAAGCTACAAATATTTGCAGGCGTGGTTAACTTATTTCTGGAGGAGAGCTTTATTTCATGGTGTGGAGGAAGATATTGCCGAAGACAGGCTTCGGTTTTGGATTGCCCGCAGTGGACAGTCACCAACTTCACATGATGCTGTTGATGGTAAGCTCATCATTCTTATCATCTTCTTTGCTGGTTCCAAAGAGAGTAATATGTTCTTTTGCTACAAGTGAACAGTGTTTGAAACTACCGGGAAGCGCATTAGTATATACATAGTTTTTGAGTTGTGTGCTGATTGACGAAATTTTTTCCATGGAAGCTTCCTCCTTTGATTGTGATGTCATTTTAGAAAGTTATTCTGGATAATAGGTCAGAGGAGGTTCACAAAAAAAAAAAAAAACAGGTCAGGTGAAAATATTAGTAAAACAACCTCATTGTAGGCTTGATTTGATCTAAACTTGAAGTACTTATTATAATTAACCATCTTTGCGTTTGACAATGATCAGTTAATTTTATAGCGACAACTTCTATGTGGATACCAATCACCAGGAACCTTGAATTTTTCTAATTAACCCTTTGAATTTAAATGGTTTTTATTTAAAAATATTTAGAAGATTAGTGTAGCATGACAGTTTCCGCATTGCTCATTTGCACCATATGCATGACTATGAATTTCTATGTGGCAAATGGCATTGTTTATTTGTAACAGTTGAGTACTTTATCTTTTCCTTTTTTGTCTCATTCAAATCCTTTATCTCTCGAAATGTTTGCAAGTTAGTCCTTTTTTTTTAATTCTGATGAGGCTTGCTACATGATTATTAGGGTTGGTGTTTTCTACGTTTTGATTTTAGACACTAAGACTTGGTGTTTTGATTTGAATTTTATGGGTTTGATGAGAAAAATGATGACGAAGATTGAAGATGATGATGGTGAAGATGATGAACATATGAAGAAGATGAATATTTGTTTTTTTTTTGGGTTTTTTTAATGATAAAAATTATTTATAATTAAAACTATTACTAATAATCATATGTGGCAAGCCGCCTCAACACTTTTTTTTAATAAAAAATGAAGAAAGGACTAACTTGTACATGTTTTAAAAGATAAAGGATTTGAACGGAACAACAAAAAGATAAAGGACTCAAGTGTTACAAATAAAATAAAAGATTTGAACGGGACCAAAAAAAAAAATAAAGGACTCACTTGTTACAAATAAATAAGATAAATGACCCTTGCTGTAATTTTGCCTATGTAATATAAGGGAGCTAAAAATACTTGATATACTGAGTGTCTAGATATTTGACTACCAATGGGAAACGACAAAGTACTATTGTATTCCATTTAGATCATTCCATGCCTTAGGTATTTCTTTGTTTTTTCCTTCCTATTTTGGATTTTAGATTTCTTGACAATCATGGGAATTAGTGATATTGCTGGTATGTAGTAAACAAACGAAATTTCCTGCATGTACGGGTGTCGAATGGTTGACGATTTGTCAAATCCATGTTCAGTTGTATTCTATTTGTGGCTGAGTTGGTCGTGTGAGTTGAGTTGTGGTCAAACTGGCCAGGTTCTTCCTATTTTGTTTTGTTTTCTTATTTGAATCTGCAACATTACCAATCAGCCGCAATTTAGAAACTGGTTAAGTAAGATAACTGTGATGTCTGTAATGTTATTGTTGGGTTGGGGAGGCAAATATGGGAAATTCAAAAAGAGAATTGTGTAGTTATGTGCTCAAATGTTTAATTTGTATTGCTTTGATGTAAATGAATGGTTTGTAAATGAACTCCTTTGTTCATTCTGCTTCCTTATAGTTGAGCGAGATTTGTTGGAGTTGAGGAAGCTGGGTATAGAACAGCAACTTTGGGAAGCTTCTCGCAAGGGAATTGATCAGCCTTCAGAGTCGGCACTTGCCAATCATAAGCCTGCCTCCGACTCAGACACTTCTTCGTGATGGTCCGACCCTTGATTCTTTGGCCTGCTTGTATATTTTTGTTTAGTTTTCTATACAAGTTTTTTTTTTCCTTTTCTTTTCTGTACACCATGTTTTCAACATTATATTTGGGTCAAATACCAGAGGAAGTGAGAATTTTTAAGTTGGAAGGAAAGGAAGACAGTATTTGTGATAATAAATTACATGAAACTGAGATTCTTTTCCTCATTCTTTTAATTGAATTTTGTAACTTGAGGAGCTTTTTTAATATTTACAGTTAGTTTGCTTAGTTGTTTGCTTTTTACTTGAGTTGCTTAGTTAATTTTTTATAAGATTTGAACGAACATGGGAGAGAACATGGGAGAAATCGTCTGTTGCCGTTGTACATGTTATTAAAGATCACACCACAATTGAGGTACGATGCAGATGCGAAACTACCACATCAGCAATATTGCGGCCGCAATTGTGGATGTTGACCATCAGTTTTTTCAAATTAGTTCAATGCGCAATTCACCATAATAGCCCTTGAAATTTCTGTTTTCCAATAATTGAAGGAACATGGAAGAAATCTTCTGATGTGGTTGTACACATTATTAAAGATCACACCTCAATTGCGGTATGATGCAGTTGCAGAGAATACGGCATCAGCAATATTGCGGCTGCAATGGCGCATGTGGATTATAGTTTAAAACCATGTCAGCAAGTTAAAATAAAATATTTAAGAAAATAAAAGAGAAAATATGTTTACAAAGTAAACATACCCATATTTTCCCACAATGTTGTTTAACCATTTCTCACGTGATATCAGAGATATACAATTTCTTAGTGCTCTTTAATTTAAGGGCCAAGTTATCATTTACTGAAAACCTCTTCATGACAATGTTTTAGTCGAGAGGAAAGAGTTTGCATTTCATGTTGGTGTTGTGTATGAAACATCCTGAATATTGTAATAATTGTCCGACTTTAGGTCATCACATATCTCAATGTAACAAGTTGAAGCATGGAAAAATTGTTGCAAGCAATATGCAGGATAAACCTAAAGCACAAGAGGCTATGATAACAAAAAAAAAATCACTAATTAGGGTGAGAAAAGCCCTAAAATTGTTGTTGCCTCACAGCCTTCTTCGATAGCAAATGCAGAAATAGAAGATACAAACACATATAGTCTTGCCACTAATGCTCATGTTGTTGATCGCATTCCCAATATAAAGTTAGGTGACAACACAGTTTTACAAGAATCCACATCAGATGAAGGAAAAATTGATAACAATCGTGATGAAGCATCTAATACAAACTCAGTCGACACTTTCTTTCGTAAAGAGTTGCACAAGGAAGTGGTAGCGAAGATCATCTTCAAAAAGATTTTGGTAGGTCCATAGTGGTGACGGACTCTAACTTGTCAAACTTTAGTGAAAATGTTATTCACGACATGCAAGTTTTAGGGTTTGTTCCTACTGTGGCCCAACGATGGATTTTCTGAATGATTTGTGGGCTAACATGGGTCATAAGGAAGAGATCGTTGATTTAGACACAAATCAACTCGTCTCGCTAGTAATTTGGTATAATGTTGCTTCTTTAACTTTTGACAGTTTTATTTGTTTTGTTTTTTCTTTTTTATTTTTCACTAGGGTTTTGGTTTTTGTCCCTCCTCTTTTTTGTACTTTTATTTCTTTTTATATTATATATTTCAAGCTGTTGTAGCTGGAGACCCCTCTGCCCCCTTTCTTTTGCTTAAATTGTTTTTGCTAATCTTTACAATTACCCAATGCTTATTTAGATTCTGTATACAGTAAGATTAGATAATAACATAAGCCATGCAAGCCCATTCCTTGTAGGGGAAGATGCGTGAGGAGCGTGCTTCTGCTTGCAGAGTACCGCAAATCAATTCACGATACTCCATGCTGTCAATATAGGGTAAACAAATATTTTGATCTAAGTGTCGTTTTTGTTTATAATTTATGACTAAATCAACTAAAAAAAGACACATTTGAGAATTAAAATGATTAATAAGAAGACCAAAATAACTATCAAAAGAGACATTTAAAAAGATTTACAATTTTAATACAATTGAGATTATAATAACAGCGTCTCAAAGACCAAAATGATTGTTTATCCGTCTACATATAATATATAAATGTGAGAATGAGATGGTGATGTACTCATGCGGGGGTCCTGTTGTTCAGGTTGGTGGAGCCAACAGTGGCTTGTGAATAGCAACCCAGATCATAAAAAGAAGGAAGGCCTGCGTTTTTTTAATAGTAAAAGTGGATCATCTTTTTCTCCACTTGTGTAATTTTTTAGTTTTTGTGAAAAAAAGGACCCAAGTTTTGAGGGAAAAAGGATAAAATAAATTCGAAAGATTACTCACCAAAAAGGCATGCCTTTGCCCTACTCGCAAGGATTAAAAAGCATAGTATAAACTTCAATTGCACTCTCACATTTTCCAACTATGATGCTAAAAAAGTCACCCTAACCACTTCTACACATATACTCCATTTTGCTACAATATTTAGTCGTGACATAAATTTTCATAACCATTATAATCAACCTACTCTTTCTTTTGCTTTTTGTTTTGGGGTTTTGTGGGACTAGAATTCGAGTTTTGAGAATGAATAGAATATTTCCACACTTAATAAAGATATGAATGCCAAAAAATCAGTGACACTAGTGCTTGTAATGATGAAAAACCTGAAATCTTTTGTAAAAGCTGTTTTAAAGTAGGGACCATTTTCTTCTCATTTACTAGTTTTTTGAGGCCGCATATAAAACAGAAAAATCAGAGTCCACCATATGAATCTAGATCATATTTGTCTTTTTATGGTTTGTTCTTTTTATCACATTCATTATCTTTCATTTTTTTCTACCTTGTCTTAGGCAAACAAGATTAAAACCTATATACCTTTTTGCAACTGAAAAAAAAAACCTATATACCTTTGCTGATAGAGTGGTCCAATCCAAGGACAAGGTTCTACAATATTATTATTCCATGACTAGACCATCTTTCCCATTTCATCTCTAAGCATATTGGTCAATTCAAAATGACTCGAGAGGTTTGCCAAAGCATAAACATCCATAAATTGCGCCACAACATGACTAACAGAAGATTTAAATCATAGTTGTAATGTGGTCCTTAGTCGCAATAAATGTGACTGAAACAACCTCAATTCTAGTCGCATTGTCAATTGAGCTAGGCCAAAATGACCTGTTTATTTTCAAACATGCAATTAAGAAGTTCTGCACAGCCTAAGATATTGGCCCATTTGGCAAGTCTATTTGGTTAGGCCATAATTGACAGCTCTAAAAATTGCAACAACCTTAATGTCGTCATTCATCTCATAGTTGTAGAAATTTTTCAAAAAACCTAACAACTTATAAACAAAGCAATATATGTATGTTTCAAAATTGTAATTTTATTAAAGTTGTAAAATATAATTTTTGTCATAATCACGACGATTCACCGTAGTTATGTCATCCTCACCCTCCATTCATTGTTTGGTTGAAATCTATGAAACACGGATACTCCAAAATGGAGACGTACCCGTATCGGATACCGATACTCTACGGATACTCGCGGATACGTACCCACAAAGTATCGGAATTAATTATTTTAATTTTTAAAAAATATTTTATCTAATACTGATAGGATACTTCATAGATACACTATGATACTTATAAGATACTTCACATGTACGTATCCTAGAAAAGATGAAGGGTAAAAAAGTGAGACAGTGTTGTAAAAATTCAGTAGTGATGTATATAATTCAATTTTAGATATGCATCAGTAGAATTGTTTCTCGATAAACCACTTAAAATTATATATAATATGGTTTATAAGAAATTTTTACATACATATAATAATTAAGGGTAATCAATGCTTATTTTCTTTAAGTATTTTACACACATATAAGTTTTAGTATAAAAATTTTGTTAACGTGTCTTAACCATATCGTATGCTAAATTTATAAAATTTTGCGTATCCGCGTACCCGTATCGTATCGTACCCGCACTCGTATATGGCCTTCATAGGTTGAAATGTTGAATGGAGAAAGGTCCCACAAGAAACCAGCGTGGAAAGGTTTGGGGGCACGATGGGAACATGTGGCTCCATAGAGGCTAGCATGTGAGTTTGTAAATGAAGGTGAGGGTATTTACTTTTGTATCACAAGGACAAAAAAGCTTTTGAAAAAAAGAAAAAAGAATCAAGGAGTTCTCTTATGATTATAAGAAAGGCCTTTTCACAAATGGTCAAAGAGAACAAGTTCATTCCCACATAAGTACATAAATATAAGTCTTTAACCACCACAAGGAAAATATTAGACTTTTAAAGGATTAAGCTGATTTGGTATCCACTTGCCACTTGAAAATGTTTTTGGTTTTTGGTCTATTCAACAGCATACTCATTCTAGATCTCACTCATTTTTTTCATATAGTATTCTTTGCATGAAAAGAAAGCAGAAAATAAAATAAAAAAGGGAAAGTATATGCATATTCATTACTCAACTCTTACGGTTAATGATGTGTTAGAGTATGCTTTTGATTTTATAACTTCTTTTACAAGCCACATGTATTTAATATTTAATTTAATGGTCATTACAGAAGTAGCTATTTTCTTTGGAATCTTCATTCTGTAACCACTTATTTTGTCGATGTGCAAATCTTTCTTGTACTTTCTAATCAACAAAAACTAATCAATCAAACAATTTTTTTTTTAAAACCAAAAAGGAACTGTGTATCTTTGTTATACACCCTGCATATCTAATGTCATCATCATCTCCCTAAGATGCTGTGAAGTGTGAACTACTAATATTTCTATAGACCTATTGGATAAATAAAATACTTCTTTATCTTTTTTTTCTTCAAATTCTAACAAATACACGGGAATGAGTGCATGTTTGGTTTGAAGTTGAAAAATGCATTTAGAGCAAAATTAGTTTTCATTAGACAAATAAATTGAGTTTATCTTTGGTTCATTCCTTAAACCCGTAAGCCAGCCCGATTTTGACTTCAAACGTACACTTACATGGAAACAAAATCTTTTAATACTTTTTAATATATTCTTGTTTTGCCCATTTGACAGATTTTATTTACCATTTTACTCTATATTTATATTTGATATTATAAAAATCATACGATTTTTAGTAATGTCATGTTTAAAAGTATCCTCTAGATAAAATACATTTTTTTGTCTATAAAGTCTAATTTAACTGACGACGATGTTGATCTTCTTAGACTAGACACGTTCGTTTGAGTTCAAATCCATGATCTCACAATTGTATGTGAGTTTTAAGTGGCGTTTCACTTTGTCTACAAACAAAAAAAAAAATCACATTTTGATATACATACATTTGTGAAAAGTTAGTTATCTAAACATAAGCAAACACATTTTCGCAAAAAAAATAATGTAATTATAAACTATTTAATAAACTTCAATCTAAACATACTTTAAAAAGTAACCCCAAATGCCATTTTCCATGGAATAGATACACACTCCGGTTGTTGCAATCGAAATTCAAGGATATGCAAAGGACTTTATTGCTAGCTAGCACAGTGCTCGTACTCATTTTGGGGTTTTAACATACTTTTGCAAGGTCAAATATGGTTAACAACTTCAACAAACTTTCACTCCAATAACAAACTCTTAACAACTTAAACAATTCTCACAATTGACTCAACATTTAAATTCTTTAAGATTTAAGAACCTATTCTCATGAAAATAAAAAAAAGTAAACAAGAGACTGTTTAGAAGGTATACTCTTCTGAGTCCTTCAATTAAAAATGGTTCTTCATATGAGAGCGTAAAATGTAATATCTCCATATTAAACTCATCTCGTGAGATCGTATTTTATCCTCTCATATGAAAATCGGAATCCGTTCCTCCTAAATCAATGCAGATCTCATGTTCCAATGCAAGATATCTAATTTCTCCAATTCGGATTTTGCAAAGTCACCGTGAAGAATTCCAAGTATCCAGTAATAATTATCTTTTTGCTGCTGAGAATAGTTACATAGACAAGACCCAGCACACCGTGGTAATTGCCTCTGTCACATCTCTTTCAACATCAATTTCAGGCCTGCCATTAAAAAAGTTAAAATTGTAATCATATTTATAATAGACTAGAACACACAAATTCCACCCACCACAATGCCCCACCACACCCAACCTTGTACTTCTCACAACACTAGTCATCATCATCATTTTAAATAAATACACCACCCCATCACTCTCTCTCTATACTATACTATTCTATTTCTAGCAAATCAATAATCCTCTTCTCTCTCATAGCAATGACAATGGCTATGTTATTTCTTCATCTCATTTTCTTTACCATGAAAGTGTTTTGTTTCTCTTCTCATTCTCATGCAGATAAAATTGTTACCCTTCCTGGACAACCTCAAAACATAGCCTTTCAACAATTCTCAGGATATGTCACGGTTGATAACAAAAAACACAAGTCACTTTTTTACTACTTTGCTGAATCAGAAACTGATCCATCTTCAAAACCTCTTGTTCTTTGGCTCAATGGAGGACCTGGTTGTTCTTCTCTTGGAGTAGGTGCATTCTCAGAAAATGGACCCTTTAGACCAAATGGTGAATTTCTTATTAAAAATGAACATAGTTGGAATAAAGGTATACTTTAGCATTCTTCTACATATCTTCCACAATGGCATGCATTCATTGAATCCTTCTCAAGTGAATGAGCTAGTTTTGTGTTGCAGAGGCAAACATGCTTTATTTGGAGACACCAGTTGGAGTTGGATTTTCTTATGTTAAAGGTAGTTCTGCTTATACAACAACAGTGAATGACGAGGAAACAGGTATTCATTATTGAATCTTTTTGATACTAAAAATGTTTCATCTTTAGAAACTTCTTTTAAATCCTACTTCTATAGGAAAAAGTAGTATATCTTATGTTTTTATACTTTCTTAGGCTTTTAAAAAGTTTAGATAAAGATAAAACAGTGATTTATTGTAAAAATGTCTCTAACTTTTGTATGAAACTTTACATTATTATTCTTCATGTCTTGTTATGTACTCGAAGTCAAACATTAACATGTTATATACTTTTGATATCAGTATGATGATGATGATTTTATTGTACATATTTTGTAATCTGAAACGGTGCTTTTTTGAATTGTTAAGCAAGGGACAATCTTGTATTCTTGGAACGCTGGTTCAACAAGTTTCCTCAATATAGAAACAGAGATTTGTTTCTAACTGGGGAAAGTTATGCAGGTAAACTTGTCACCTTTACTGCTTTTTAAAACATGTTACAGCAATAAAATATTAATTAACAGAATTTATTCACGTATTTCAGGTCACTATGTTCCTCAGCTTGCAGAGCTTATGACTGAAATGAACAAAAGAAACAAGATATTCAATCTTAAAGGCATAGCTGTAAGTAATGCTACATTGAAGTTTTATTTTTTTTTCCCTCACAATTTGCTAGCTGTTGATACCAAAATTGAATTGCAGTTGGGGAATCCAGTTCTAGAATATGCCACTGATTTCAATTCAAGGGCTGAATTCTTTTGGTCACATGGACTAATATCAGATGCAACTTACAACATGTTCACTAGAGTGTGTAATTACTCTCGTTATGTAAGTGAGTACAATAGAGACTCAGTTTCACCTCTTTGTTCAAAGGTTATGGGATTGGTGAGTAAAGAAACTAGTAGATTTGTGGACAAATATGATGTCACACTTGATGTTTGCATTTCCTCATTGCTGTCACAATCCAAGGTTATTTCTCCTCGACCTCAAGTGAGTATCTTCTCTTGTACCCTTTCCTTTCACTTGTGTCGACGTCAGACTCGACATCAACACGTGCTAGTTTTCAAGTTTAGCTAATTCACTTAGATTGTTTTCTTGTGTCCTTGTAGCAAGCAAATGAATTGATAGATGTATGTGTGGATGACAAGGTTACAAACTACTTAAACAGGAGAGATGTGCAAGAGGCACTTCATGCAAAACTTGTTGGAGTTCGCAAGTGGGATGTCTGCAGCAAGTAAGTCATTCTCAAGGTTCTAAATTGCAGTTGCGGTCGCATTCTCTAATTTCTTAGAATCAAAGTTAAATGTGGTTTGTGCGGCCTCATTTGAGGTCGCGAAGACATCAAAACCTTGGTGTCACAGCTCAAATCGTTGTCTGTGGACCTGTTTTTAAAACCTTGATCCTTCTCACTAAGCTAAAAAAACTTGTACTTTTATTAGGCCAATGATTTAGCTTAATTGATCTATGAATTTTGAAAAATCAGTACCTGTCTGTTATGATTTGTTTACTTTAATCAATCCATGTGATCACTGATCTTTGTTTGTATTGGTAACAGCATCCTGGACTATGATGTGCTTAACTTGGAAGTGCCAACACTTCCTGTTGTTGGATCATTGATAAAAGCTGGAGTTAAGGTCCTAATTTACAGGTAGCTAGAAGTCTACAACTTTTCCTTCTGTTTTTTGATTTATTCTGTTGCTTGAACTAGAGGGTTCATACATGTTTTTTAGTGATAAAACTAACATTGCAATGTGCACTATTATTGCTACAGTGGAGATCAAGACTCAGTGATTCCACTGACAGGAAGCAGAACCTTAGTTCAAAAATTGGCTAGACAATTAGGACTGAATACAACAGTTCCTTACAGAGTATGGTTTGAAGGCCAACAGGTAAATATATATTAATTAATAACTTGTTTGAATTGTTGAGAAATCACTGTCAAAATTTTGGCTCCATTTTATAAGAGGCCAGAAGGCCTTCAGTGGAGTGACAAGGGATCACTGACTACTCTTTCCCCCAAAGTGGAAAGATCCCTTCCCCTTGGCTTTAGTCTTTGTCAATTGGGCTCTGTGCAGAACTGTAGATTTTATTCTTTGTTTGAACTTTATTATGTCTGTATTCACAACAACAGTATAAAGAAAGCATCTATTCAGTAACATCTATTTGTTTCTACCTCAAGTCCGTTGTACCGAATTTCTGAAGTTTTTTTTTTTTTCCTGAGTCTTGTGTAAGTCCTCACAATTTTATCCTTAGTTAAACGACGCCTCAATGGATTTAAGAGAATGGATGTTTATAAACCAAACATAGCCTCGATTTCCTGTAATGTGGGACTTTTTAGTGTACGGACACTGGTTGAGTCTAAGGTGCTACAGGGTTTTCCAGCCCTCATGTGTGGCTTAGGCTCTCCTAGCATCAACATTACAAACTTAACCGTGGCACCACTTTTTTGAGGTATTGTACGCTTAGTATCTTATGTATGCCTTCACGATTTTGTCTTTAGTTAAAAGACACGATAGTGAGTGTTTATGAATTATTCTTTTTTTTAAGAAGGTTTATGAATTATTCTTAGTCTCGATTCTCAAAGAATGTGCCGCCCGAACACTACTGTTTTAACATTATCCAAATTGTATCTACTGTGTAGAATACATGATAAACTAATATCAATTTTAATGAAACTTAGGTTGGTGGGTGGACTCAAGTTTATGGCAATGTTCTCTCATTTGCCACAGTCAGAGGTGCTGCACATGAAGCTCCTTTCTCACAGCCTGAAAGATCACTCGTGCTATTCAAATCATTCTTGGAAGGAAGGCCTTTACCTGAAGTTTTCTGACACACCCTTTCCCTTTTGTGTGTTTACTATTTAGTTGAGATTGTAACTTGTAAGTAAGTATTATCCTTTAATATCTAATAATCGGTAAAGGAATGTGGTAGTAACTGTGCAGAATGTCAAAAACAAAAGTTGGCCAATTTTTTATATTACTTTTTTGGCCTTTTTGGTTTTCAACCTTTTGTACTTGAGTTTTTGTGTGCTTGCTTGTTCTTTTTTGAGCTGTTAATTAAGTCTAGTGAAGAGATTATGTAAAAAAGTTGTTGAAGAGAATGCAAGTGGATTCTTGTTCTAAATTTTTGGGCCAACAATGGATTTAAAGACATAAATACAAGGCCATTACTCTTTAGGCACCTAACAATTTCTCACAAGCAACTCAAACTCGTTGCGGAACGGTTGTTAACTACCGTTCATTTTTTTAAATAGGTTTAACCAATTTTAAGAGTGATGCGAATGATAATTAACCACCATTCGACACTTGCTTGGTGCCTAAAGAGCAATTACCTAAATACTATAAGGTTTGAAATCATGAGTTCATGACATCTAGGAAATTGGGTGTTGATTATAAAAGATAAGGTAGGATAATTCAGAAGACAAAAATGTCTATTCAGGAAGGTTATGCTCAAGTACTAAGTCTTGGCCCAAAGTAGCAACTTTTGTTCAGAAAGGGTCTTCGGATGACATTTGTGCTCTGCAAATATTCCAAATAGACAGTAAATATATTCAACAAGAAAAAAGATGTGACAAAAGAAAGGAATGACACAAAAAATTGGTTTGGTAAATTCAGTTTACCAGCTCTCTTCATCGTACACAAGTGGCAAAAAGTAATTTGTCTTCTTTAGTATCAAAATTTTGATGTTCAAGAATAATTTTGGATTGTACTGATTGCTTACTTGTTACTATATTTTATTTTAGAAAATGTTGTTTGTTAACGATTAAAAAACAAATAAAATATTATATTATTGGCTTAATTGAACTTTTGGTCCCCTAACTTATTTGTTGTTTTCATTTTGGTCTCATAACTCTAAATTTTTCCCGTTTGGTCCCTCAAATATACTTCTGTCAGTCAAATTGGTCCATGTCAGTCAACTTTAACTCCAAATGTATTAGGTGGACCAACATTATACGTGATCCACCGTAGACCTTATTATTTTTTTAATTTCAGCCTTTTGATCTTTTTTAAAAAAGGGGACGGCTGGATCTTTCAGCCCTTATTATACACCCCCTCTCATCTCTCTCTCTCTCTCTCTCTTTCTCTGATTCCAGAAACACATACATCTTCTTCAGTTTCCAGAAACACATTCACCCCACACCACCACCATCACACATTCATCCTCAAATTCCTCACCACCACCACCACCACCGATCTTCATCCTCGAATCCTGCAAGACCACCAAACACAACCCCAAACTCAACCATACAATGCTTTTCAGAACCAAAACCGAAACCTGCAAGACTCCTTCATCTACCACGAAGACTCCTTCAACCAAATTTCCATTCAACAAAATTATGTATGATCAATTAAGCCTAATATATAACACAACATAGTAATCTCATTTTTCTCATTAATTTCTTCCACACATTTTCATACTTCACGTAACCTTCTTCCTTGCCTTTCAACTTCTCTCTCTTATTCCCTAGTATCATTTTCTTCGTCTTCTTCTTGATCGTGTCTCTTCCCCTGATTCAAACCCTGATATATGTGTTCTTCTTCAACCCACGAAGACACCATGTCCACCATCCTCCTCTCCTGTCACCTCACGCGCCACCACGAAGACTCCTTCATCTACCCACACCTCTCCGCTTCAACTGAATCCACTCTTTGCTCCCTTCTTCTCTCGTCCCTCCATCATGAACCAATCAAATCCATCGTGAAAAGGCATGGGTTCGTGATCCAGATCCGTTAGAAGAAGAAAATGGTGACAATGGATCTGGGTTTGTTTGTTTTCAGATCCAACATCACGAACAATAGAAGAGTTAGAGGAGAAGAGATCTATGAGTCAAATTTAGGATGTTACTGAAGGGGATGAATTAATAGAGGAAAACATTGATGAGTAATGAGTAGTAAACGAGGAAAATAAAAGGAAAGATGTTATGGCAGTGGTCATAAAAAATCCAGCTCCGATTGTTTCAAAACGTACCAATAACGTGATGAAATAAGCCAGTGATGATATTAAAATGAAATGTGGCAGTGATGAAATGTTTGAAACCCATAGATTTAGTGATGAGATTGTGGTGATGATGATTTTGTTGTTGATTCTTGTTGATTAATTTGTGGATTGAAGGATTGTTGTTGTTGATGATTTCTGAATTTCTGGATTTGTTGTTGTTGTTGATGAATTTCTGGATTGAAGGATTGTTGTTGTTGATGAAGATGAAGAAGAACATGAGGGGAGAAGATGAAGAAAAACAAAGAAATTTGGTGTTGGTGGTTTACCGTTACATACAATGGACCTGCGATCTAATGACTGAAATCATATCTGAAATATTAGGCAATAAAAAACTAACGGAGAGGACCAATTTGACTGACAGATGTATATTTGAGGGACCAAACGGGAAAAATTTAGAGTTATGAGACCAAAATGAAAACAATAAATAAGTTAGGGGACCAAAAGTTCAATTAAGCCTATATTATTCAAACAAAACACCAAGCATCATCTAGTAAAATAGCGCCTCCACACTCTCATAATTCTCCTTCGAATCACTTATGCTTTGACTTGGCACCTCGTTGCTTTTGATTTAGTTCAGTTTCCTCTATTCCCACTTCCTTTTTATACACTCGTGTTTAAAAATAAAGATTCAAATAACAATGACAACCAAACTAAATAGTCCAAGCAAATAAAGATTCAACCCATAACAAATCTAGAACCAATATGTATAGCAAATTTACTCAATCAATCGAAAGACATCGATAAAGAGAGAAGAGGAGCGAAAACACGAAGATTATTTATACAGTTTGACAAATATTGACCTACATATGAGTAACAAATTAACTCTCAAATTAACTATCAATGAATCCTTACACGATATACAAAAGTTTTACAAGAAATTTGCTTCAAGAGCTAACCCTATTTTCTACCCTTTCATCTCTCTTGACAAAAAAAAAAAGTTACAAAAATGACCAATAAATCACCTCCAATGTTCACCAAGAACAATCCGTAATTCCTCTCCTTTCATCTCTCTGAACTTTTCACTTGATAATCACTCCAGAACTCACTAGAGAAAACTTAAATCCTTTTCCTAATGATTCCTAACCACCCAAAGTGTTTAGGTGTTTTTCAGCCCTAGAATCTCATCGGTAAGCTCTTAACCCAAAATGTCTAACCCACTTTTGAGTTCCCTCTATGCTGGTGTTCTTCCTCTCAACACAAGAACCCCAATCAAGAAGCACTCAACACAAGAACTCCGATCTTCTTAAGGAAAGGCATTGTGCCAAATATTTATATTGATTTGGTTCGCTAGTGTTTAGTCAATTTGAAAATTGTGAAACTGTGTGATTTTCCCTCAAAAGTGGTATGAATCGAGTTTCGGGTATATATTTTCATAATTGATACATATTAGACAGAAGCAACCATTTGATTGAAAATATAAATCATATACATATAGATCATTTTGGTAAATTTTTATTAAAATCTAAAACCATTTAATAATTCTTTTATATATATATATATATATATATATATATATATATATATATATATATATATATACATATAATTTTGTCTTTGAAAAAAAGTAAAGAATACGACTGTAATTCTTTATTTTTTTTATATAAATATACAGTGTAATTCCTTACAAACATGATTTAATTGCATGAAATATAAAATATTTAATTGTACTTTTGGTTCTTTATTTTATCAAACTTATGAAAATAGTTTTTTTTTTAATTTTTAAATCAAACCTTTTTATCCTTGACTTAGTACATTTATTCCAATTTTGATCCCAGCCTTGATTTTTTGCCCCAAATTTAGTAATTTTTGCTCCCAAAAAGTTAAATTCTGGCCTAAAAAGTGAAATTTGTCTTAAGATTCATCAATCTATTTTTGTGATAATAGAGGATGAAAAAGTTTGATTTTATCAAATAAAGTGAATAAACTATTTATGTGAGTTTGATAAAATAGAAGGACAAAAAGTGTAATTAATTTAATATAAAAACATTAATTGTTGTTATTAATTTATTATAATATAAAAGAAATTGTTTTGATTTCCTTCATTTTATTAAAAAAAAAAAAGAACAGTTGTTTTGATGAGAATATAAAAAAGGAAGTTAAATTAAAAAGGAAGACGAGAAACAACCTTTGAAAGCATGTGAATGGTAATCGCAATTCAAAATGTGAGGTCAAAAATTGTTCACACAAAATCAAACTTAATTCTCTGAAATGATTCATTATGAGAGGATTTCATTAATCACCGAGTCCATATTAAAAAGAAACAACATTGTACCAAAAAAAAGCAGCATAATTTGATTTTGGACCTCTTACCATTTGAACGTGGAAATAAATTTACTAAAAGAAAGAAAAGAATCGGTAATAATTTAAGAAATGAAAGCAGAGAAACCGTTGAAATAAAAGGAAAGAAATTGAAAATTTTAACAGGATGATAAATTAGGAAACGAAACAAAATTAAATAAATTTGAATTTGGTTTTCGTTTTTCTTTTTAGATTTTTGAATTTGAATTTAAACCGGCAGGATACAATTTGTATCGATTGTCAATTTATATTTTTTTTATTTTGACTTGTATTGATTCTGTATTTGAAATGCGATCAATCAATATGCGTAAATGTTGATTAAGATGCGAGAGTTTCTAAAGTCACTTGTGTTGGTTTTAAACCTCCTCAAAGTCTTAAATTCAAATTTATCCGGTGTCAATTTAAGTGAACTAATTTAACTTCTTTTAGAAAAAAAAACTTTGAGAGTTTGTAAGTACATTCAAGAATTTAACATATAACATATATATATATTTTGACAAAACATATAACATATATTTGTAAATTTGATATTTAAATTACTAGCTTTTTTCTTTCTAAAACAATAAAATTATAATTATATTTTTTCTCTAAAACAATAAAATCTAGAATTACTAGCTAAATGAGTTTTTTTTTTATAAATTATTTTCTATCCCTTACAAAATTGTAACGATTAAATATTATTTATCAAAGGCGTCCAGAAAAAAAAAATCTTCTGGATAAACAATAGAATGATGTCCTCTAAAAAACAATAAAAATGATTTTTTTTCTTATAAAATGATCTTTTTAAAATATAAAAGTCGATAATTTTTTTTTAGGAAATAAAAGTCGATAAATAGATACTCAATTATCAATATACTATTCAAACTCTCCTTAAATCACAATTAACCTCCGAGTTTTTTTTATATAAAAATTGCAGTTAATTTAAACGTGGATGAATCTTGTCATACCCCATTTTTGACCTATTTCCGGTTCGTTTTTTTTCGTCGTTTATGCTGGATATTTTCGTCGTTTCAGATGAAATTTCGGCAGAGAGGTATTTTAAAATACCTCATTTTTGTTCCGAAGGTGACCGTTTTTATTTTTATTAATTTTTTCTTTCTTTTACTTTTATTATTTTGTTTTATTTTTAAGTCTTATCATTAGTCTTTTATTTTTTATTTTTAATTATTTTCGTTTTTTTATTTTTATTATTGTTTTTAGTTTTTATTTTTTATTTTAGTCATTTTTAGTCCAATTTTCAGTCCAGACCCCAAGGGGTATTTTTGTTCTTTTCATCCTAACCCTATTTTTGGCCTATAAATAATACATTTATTGTACTGTTCACAGGTACCAATAATCAGTCAGAGAAAGCACCCAATCACACTCAAAATCAGAGTCAGAGTCATCAACAGTACAATCCGGCCACCACAGAAAACTCTCAGACCACCACAAACCACCAACACAGAACAATCAGAAACTTTTTTTTCTTCTCACTTTCTCTTTTTCGAAATCAAACATCACAAAAACAGAACCATCACAAACCGAATCACAACACAATCAACACCAAACCTCTCAAACCGAATCCATACCAAAGCAAATTCGGCCAAAATCTCAAAACCGTACCAATAACATCACAAAACCAATATCAAAAATCATCAGAACCGAACAACAAACTCAAGAAAGAGGTAGTTTTTTTTCCGAAAGTTTTAAAACTTAGATCTAGCTCTTTTCGTAAAGCTTTTCAAAAAAATAAGTTCGGATTCGGAAAGGGAGAAGAAAAGGATATTTGAAAACGAAATTTTTTTGAAAAAAAAAAAGAAATTTTTTAGTTCCGGCACGGTGGCGCCGCCGTCTAGGCCGGCGGCCACTGCGCCAGAAAATTTCTTCCTGACAACTATTTTCAGAGAAGGTGAGAGAGGGAGGAGAGGAAGAAGAGATAGGGAGAAAGGAGAAAAATGAAGAAAAAATTCAGATTTCTGTTTATATAACGACCCATTTGGACAGGCCCACGCGGCCCAGCTTGTCTTTCTCCTTTCAGTCTTTCGTTCTGCTTTCCACACCCCCTTTCCACTCATTGCGCCCCTCTCCCTTCTCCTTCTCTTTTCTTTCTTTTTTTTCCTTTCATTTTTATTTTATTTCATTTCTTGCATTCTTTTTATTATTTATTTTTATGCATTTTATCTTATTGCCTTTAATTTTCAGCATTTCATGCATTTTTATTTTCCTTATTTATTTTATGCAACATATTTATTTTATGCCTTGCATTTCATGCATTTTTATTTTCCTTATTTATTTTATGTCTTGCATTTCATGCATTTTTATTTTCCTTATTTATTTTATGCAACATATTTATTTTATGCCTTGCATTTCATGCATTTTTATTTTCTTTATTTATTTTATGCAACATATTTATTTATTGTCTTGCATTTCATGCATTTTTATTTTCTTTATTTATTTTTTTTATGCAACATATTTAGTTATTGTTTTGCATTTCATGCATTTTTATTTTCTTTATTTATTTTATGCAACATATTTATTTATTGTCTTGCATTTCATGCATTTTTATTTTCTTTATTTATTTTTTTTATGCAACATATTTAGTTATTGTTTTGCATTTCATGCATTTTTATTTTCTTTATTTATTTTTAGCATATTTATTTTAGTTCATTTGCAATTTTTACTTTTATTTATTATTTTGTCATTTTTATTTTATTAGAATATATTTAGGGACAATGTAAATATAAATGAGAATATGCATCGACACTCACATTTATTTATTCCGCTTTCTGTCTAAAACGATAAAAATGTAATAATGACCGTATCCGAGGAAAAGGACCCTCATTTGATCCAACATCATTTTGAGGGATCCGACACGCTTTAGATTATCTCAGCTTACTCTAGTCTTGGATCCTAGGAATTAATCAAAACTTTCTCAAAAAAAAGTCAAATAGTCAAAAATCAAAAACATTTCATATAATCAAAATCCCAAAAAAAATCAATCTTGGATTTTAAACCAAGTGTCTTTTCTTTCTTAATCAAACTTTAATCAATCTTTAATGACTTAAACTTTTTCTTCAATTAAAATCAATCTACTCACATTTATTTCTTCTATGCTTTTTCGGCCTCTTATCTTCCTCAAAACATTTTTCAAAACTTTAAAATCAATCAAAACCAATCACTCGGCTTTTTACCCCGAACTACATGATTTTGATCACATTCGGGTATGTAGGCAAAAGACTTTGTCTTTCCAAATCAACAAAATAACAAAAAAAAATTCCTTTCTTTTAAACTCATCACTTTAATCCTTTCACACTTAGGCATTTATTTTACAAACAAATAATCAATTTTAGCATAAAGATAAATAAAAATAAGAGGTTCATATAGAGTACTATAGACGTTTAGGGTGCTAATACCTTCCCTTTGCGTAACCAACCCCCGGACCTTGATCTCTCAAAAACAGGGTTTTTCAAACTTTCTCCCTTATCCTCGGAAAAATAAAAGATCGGTGGTGAACTTCAAATTGCGAGTCAACGTAACTAATAGCTTGATATCCAAAAATCACAGCGACGGAAAAATGGCGACTTCACTAGGGACCAAAATCCTATGTGGGTTAAGCCTACCTTGTTTTTCTTTATCTTTATGCTTTGTTATTATTTGTAATTGTAAATACGTGCTTAAGTGTTTATCTTTTTACGTGAGTGGTGAGATAAGTCCTACACCCGGACTTGAGGGAAACATAAGATAGGACGTGAAGGTGAGAAAAACACACACACAAGAGGGGGGGGGGGTTGAATTGTGTGACTCTAAAAACTTGTTCTTTTTCTTTTCAAAGACTTAACACAAGTTCAGAACCAGGTTCTGAACTGTTATCAGAATTATATGCAGCGGATTAACAAGTTAAGAGGTAAGGAAAGAGAGACACACAACAATTTTATACTGGTTCCTTCTCAATGTGAGAAGTAGTCCAGTCCCCTTGTTTTCCAACAAGAGAGTTTCACTATAATCTGAAGATTACACTTGCTCAATCACTTAAGAGAGAGACTTCCAGTTGCTCAACCACCAAGGAAGAGGCTTCTAGTGCTCAACCACAAAGGAAGAGGCTTCCACTGCTCAATCACTAAGAAATAGGCTTCCAATGCTCAAGACACTTAGTCAAGAGACTTCTCAATGCTCAAGACACTAAGTCAAGAGGCTTCTGACTCAGACCACAAAGGAATGAGGTTACAAATGCTCAGTATACAGACTGAGACTTTGAGGACCAAACTGGTTTACAAATGAAATAGTTTGGGATGAACACTTGATCAAATATCAGAGGTGTTCTCTAAATACAACACAGGTTAAGACTCTTAACCTTAAGAAATTCTAAGTTACAAAGACTATGAGAATTTCTAAGAGTTTTGAACTTGACAGTTTTTACACAGAAAACAGAGCACAGGTTCAGCAATACGTTTCAAGAGTCTTAGACATTTTCTTCTTCAAATCTTCTTCCTTTTATAGATGAAATATAGCTGTTGAAGATTTGCTTGATTTGAGGAAAGAGCCGTTGCAAGCTAAGCTAGGTTACTGCAAATGTGTGCTGCACTTTATCAAACAGAACAGAGCAGCAGCCATTTTTGAAATGGCCTACCTTAAAAGCTGGAGAATGTTTGGGTCAGGGAGACAACTGTTCCATTGAGTTGTTCTGACACATCCAGGCATTAAATGCGCACAGTACTGGTCACTTTCCATGCCACATCAGCTTCAGAAGCTTCTGTGTGAACAGTGATCAGAAGCTGCTTCAGATGTACGGATCAGAAGCTGCCTTGTACGGATCAGAAACTGGCTTCAGGAGTTGACCTTGCGTTGACTTCATCAGAAGCACCCAGACTTCAGAAGCTGCCTTCAGACCCAGAAGCTGCACTTAAGGAGCACCACTTCAGGACCACTTCAGAAGCACTACTTCAGGAACACTTCTTCAGAAGCACTTCTTCAGACCCAGTTTCCTTCTAGCTTTTCAACATTGCTTTCCTTCCTTGCTCTTTAGCTTGTTCTTTCATAACCATTATCAATCAATACTTATTAAGCATGTGGTTCTGAAACACTTGAACAAAGCATTAGCAAATAACCAATTTTCTCTTTAACACTTTGTTATCATCAAAACCATAAAGAGAGATATGTTTACACATAATGTTTCAACAATCTCCCCCTTGATTCAGATGAGAGTTGTTAACCACATTTTGTTCCAACAATCTCCCCCTTTTTGATGATGACAAACATAAGTATTAAATCAGAAAATTGTTGTTAACTTAATTAACAAGTTAACTGCAGGGTGTGAGGTTTGTAAGCTCCCCCTGAGTTTGATCCAAGTTAATTAAGTTCAGTTAAAATTACAAATGTGAAAATTTCAGAATTGTTGTTTAAGTTTAATTAACAATCTGACTTCAGGAGAGGTTTATAAGCTCCCCCTAGTTCTGACAGTCCTCAGGGTTAGGTTTGTAAGCTCCCCTTGATTCTTATCCATGTTAATTAAGCTTAACTTAAAACAATATAGTGAAATTAACACTCAGAATTATAAATAACTTGCTGACTTCAGGTTATGAGGTTTGTAAGCTCTCCCCCTAAGTCTGATAATCCACAGGATGAGTTTTGTAAGCTCCCTGAGTCTTATCCAAGTTATTTTAAATTCATCTTAACTTACTAAGATTTATATATCTCACAGAAAAGTATCAGAGCCATAATTTCACTTCAGAGGCTAAGAGTTAAAATCTGTTCTCATAAGTTAAATTCAATCAGAATTGTATCAGAGCTTAATAAGCTAACAAGCTTAACTTATGTAGGGGGGTTGAATTTTTCAATTGTTCATACAAGAACCTTAGGCTTTAATACCTATTACTCCCCTTTCATAAGTTAGTATACTGACAGAATTTTAACTTATATTTGAGCTCAGGTGCTTTAATACTTGTTTTACTTTCTCCCCCTTTTGTCATCAACAAAAAGTTTTACTTACTCCTCAACACAGAAAATTTCTCCCCCTTTATCAAGAGAGTTTGAAAATATCTGTATCAGAGCAGAAAAGGATTTTAAAAGAGTTTGAAAGCATGTATTAGAGCAGTTCAATTTCCCCTTTTTTTAAAAGAATTTGAAAAACATTTCAAAGAAAAAGATTCACAGCATATAGGAGGGGGTTGAACAAAAGTTTGTGAGATATTTATGCAATCATATGGATAATCAAGCAGCAAAGATGAGTATCAGAGCATACTTGACTTTCAATGAGTATATGACTTGCATTAAAAATAGAATGCTGTTCAGAAGCAGAAAAAGGTTTAGAGCTTCTGATCAGGTCATTCTGTGTTCAGACATGACTTGTTCAGTACAAATTTGGTTCAGTATCAGAGCAAAACAACCAAATTGTGTTCAGTATCAGAGCAAAACTTCTCAAGAAGGTATCAGAGCAAATCTTGCAAGAAGGTATCAGAGCAAATCTGAGCTGGTTTAAAGGAAATAGTTCAGATCAGAGTAGGTATAACTCAATTTTAAAGCAAACTTTTTCAGATTAAAGACCAACTGATAAGTTATATCAGAGCTTGATACCAACTTAGTATTTTATCTCAGAGTCTGACAACAAATTACAGTTTTTAAGACTGCTCAACTTGTATCAGAACCTGATTTCAAAACATGAAGATTTACCTCAGAGTCTGATACCAAATTGACATTTTAGTGCTGATACCAAGATAAAATAAGTTCTTAAGACTGAACATGTCTGAAACACTTTGAGCATTTGAAAAATGTGTCTGTGCTAAACAGTTTGAAAACAGACTGATATCAACTGAAAATTGTTTGTCAAGCAATTTTGACATTTAATATCAGAGCAGAAAATCACATTTTTAAATTGATGACTTTGGAAGGATTAGAGTATAAACTTTCAAAGCTTTAATCATCATTGCCCATAGCTATACTTATCAGATTCTGACCAACATTAGATTCCTATCAGATTCAGAAGTCAGAAGATCCAGGTTCTGATCGTTCAGATTCTGAAGTTTTTCAGGCTTAACTTTCTTCAAACTCTCAGAAGATGAGTGTTTGATAAGTCTTAGCTTATGATAAACTCAGAATCAAGGAATTCATTCAGATTCAAGCACATTATCAAGAGATAAAATGCATGTTCAGATTCTTTTTAATAAAATTGAATCTTTCTTCTGTTAGGGGTTTTGTGAATATGTCAGCCCATTGATGATCAGTATCAATGAACTAAATATCTAAAACACCCTTCTGAACATAATCTCTTATAAAATGATGTTTTATTTCTATGTGCTTGGCTCTAGAATGCAGAATTGGATTTTTAGACAGACATATAGCAGCAGTATTATCACAATAAATTGGAATATTGTCTGCATGAATCTGATAATCCTCTAATTGATGTCTCATCCAGAGCAGTTGTGTGCTACAACTTGCAGCTGAGATGTATTCTGCTTCTGCTGTTGACAAAGCAATGGTTGCTTGTCTCTTGCTGGCCCAGGATATCAGATTCTCACCAAGAAACTGACAGTTTCCACTGGTGGATTTTCTTTCAATCCTGTCCCCAGCATAGTCAGCATCACAGAATCCAACTAGCTTATAATTTAGAGATTTCTTATACAGAAGTCCCAAATTAGTTGTTCCTTTCAGATACCTGAAGATTCTCTTGACAGCAGTCATATGAGATTCTCTAGGATCTGATTGGAATCTAGCACACAGACATACACTGAATAAAATATCTGGCCTAGAAGCAGTTAAGTATAGGAGAGAACCTATCATACCTCTGTACAGCTTCTGATCTACTTTAGTTCCATTATCCTCTTTGCTTAAGGTGCAGGTGGGATGCATAGGTGTTGTCATCAGCTTGCAATCATCCAGCTGGAACTTCTTCAGAAGCTCCTTGGTGTATTTTGACTGATGAACATAAACACCATCTTTGCATTGGTTGATTTGAATTCCCAAGAAGAATTTCAGCTCACCCATCATGCTCATTTCAAATTCATCCTGCATTAACTTAGAAAATTCCTTGCAAAGGGAGGCATTAGTAGAACCAAATATGATATCATCAACATAGATTTGTACAATTAAGATTTCTTTCTTAACAGTTTTTCTAAAGAGTGTATTGTCAACTTGACCTCTTACAAAACCATTTTTAATTAAGAAGTTGCTCAGCCTTTCATACCAAGCTCTGGGAGCTTGTTTCAGACCATACAAGGATTTCTTAAGTTTAAAAACATGATTTGGATATTTAGCATCTTCAAAACCAGGAGGTTGTTTTACATACACTTCTTCAGAAATTACACCATTTAAGAAAGCACTCTTAACATCCATTTGATATAAGATGATATCATGATTAACAGCATAAGAAAGAAGTAACCTGATTGCTTCCAGTCTTGCTACTGGAGCAAAAGTTTCAGTGTAGTCTATTCCTTCTTGCTGGCTGTACCCTTGAGCTACTAATCTAGCCTTGTTTCTGATCACTTCTCCTTGTTCATTGAGCTTGTTTCTGAACACCCATTTTGTTCCAATGATGTTCTTCTGATCAGGTCTTGCCACAAGATCCCATACATCATTCCTTTGAAACTGGTTCAGCTCTTCTTGCATTGCTACAATCCAACCATCATCAGCAAGTGCTTCATCAGCAGTTGTAGGTTCAATCATGGATAGCAGGCCAAGCATAGACTCATTCTGAGTGAATGCTGATCTTGTCTTCCTTGGACTGTTCTTGTTTCCAATGATCAACTCCTCAGGATGTGAAGACTTGTATTTGAATGAGGTTCTGGGTGGATTAGCTTCTGAAGAACCATCAGGGATGTGTTCAGAACCAGGTTGGTCTTGATTAGCTCCAGGAGTAGTGTCATTGTTGGAGAGTTTCTCAGATTCTTCATTGTTTTCAGCTTCTGAACCTTCATCAGAACCTGAACTGGGTTCAGCTTCTGAAGGTTCTTCTGAGATTCTGACATCTGCAAAACTCTCAACCAGCTCTGGTATTTCACTACCAGGCTTCTTATCATCAAACCTAATATGTATAGCTTCTTCAACAACATGTGTTTCAGAATTATACACTCTGTATGCCTTAGATCTCTCTGAGTATCCTAAAAAGGTACCCTTTTGAGCCTTGGCATCAAATTTCTTTAGGTAGACTTTATTGTTTAGTATGTAACATGTACAACCAAACTGATGAAAATAAGAAATACTTGGTTTTCTTCCTTTAAATAACTCATATGAAGTTTTATTCAGAATGGGTCTGATATAGATCCTGTTCTGAATATAACATGCTGTGTTTACAGCTTCTGCCCAAAAGTACTTAGCAATTTTAGATTCATGGATCATGGTTCTTGCCATTTCTTGTAAAGACCTGTTCTTTCTCTCTACAACTCCATTTTGCTGTGGAGTTCTAGGAGATGAGAACTCATGGAGAATTCCATGATCTTCACAAAAGTTTTCAAAAGGTTCATTTTCAAATTCACCACCATGATCACTTCTGATTTTCAAAATTTTCAAATCAGTTTCAGTTTGTACTTGTTTGCAGAATTTGTAAAACACATCATATGTTTCATTCTTAGTTCTGAGGAATTTAACCCAAGTCCACCTGCTGTAATCATCAACAATCACAAGTCCATACTTCTTCCCATTGATTGAAGCTGTTCCAACAGGACCAAACAAATCAATGTGAAGGAGTTCTAGAGGTTTAGAGGTGGAAACAATGTTCTTTGGTTTAAAAGAAGTTTTAGAAAATTTTCCAATTTGCATGCTGAACACAGAGCATCTGAGTGATAATCAATACTAGGTAAGCCTCTGACCAGCTGTAACTTGCTAAGCTTAGAGATGAGTCTCCAGTTAGCATGTCCCAGCCTTTTGTGCCAAACCCATTTCTCATCACTCACAGACAGAAGGTAAACTACCTTCTGCTGAACCAATTCAAAAAAATTAATTTTGTAAACATTGTTTTTCCTGCTGCCTCTGAACACTACAGACTTATTTTCATTGTTGATTACAGTACATGTGTTCTTATTAAATAAGACTTCATAATTACTATCACATAATTGACTTATGCTAAGTAAATTATGTCTAAGTCCATCTACCAGCCAAACATTATCAATGTACAGGGAAGAATTACCTATCTTACCAGTACCAATGATCTTTCCTTTCTGACTTCCTCCAAATCCCACAGTTCCTCCCTCTTTCAGAGTTAGGGTTTGGAACATAGACTTGTCCCCTGTCATATGATGCGAGCATCCACTGTCCAGGTACCAGGACCTTTCCTTTTCTTTGGATGTTAAGCATATCTGCAATTGAAATTATCTCAGACTTAGGTACCCAGATTTTCATGGGTCCTTTGGGGTTAGTCCTGAAAGGTTTTGGCTTCTTGTGTCTGAAGTTATGATATTCAGACTTGTTCTGATACTTTGGATATGAATCCTTGTATCTTGAATAAGTCTGAGTTTCAGAACCTGAATACTTCAGAACCTGAGTTCTCAAAGGTTTGAACTCAGATTTCTTCAGAACCTGAGACTTGAAGGTCTTTGGTTCTGAGTTCTTTAGAGTTTGAACCATTGAGCTCTTTGGTTCTGATCTCTTCAGAATTCTAACTTTGTTTACTTCAGGCACAAGGCAAGCTTCAGTTTTGCCTTTCTTAAAACAGTTTGAAGCAGAAAACTGATTGGTTTGCTTTGGCTTGCTTTGCCTAACATTCTGAGATTGAAAATGTTTTGTGTTGAATGGTTTAACAGATTTTGAAGTTTTAATAAACCCAGTCTTTGAGAAATTTGAATCAGATTTATTCAGCTTCTGAGACTTGCTAGTTTCAGGTTCTGAACACTTCAGATTCTGAACAGGTTTAGGTTCAGAGTCTGATTTCCTCTTACTCTTAGGCTTAGGACCTTTTGGCTTAGATTTGGGCAGGGTTTTAGCATCTGCCTTCATCTTACCCTTTGGTTCAGAAGCTTTAGAGTCTGAGTTGCTCAGAACTTCAGACTTAGTCTCAGATTCTGATACTTTCAACTTCTCAGAATTATCAGAAGCAGGCACAAAGCATATACCATTGCCTTTTAAAATATCTTCAGAACATGAAGGTGAGTTTAATTCATTTGAAGGTTAAAATGAATCATAGCCAATGCCTTCACCTTTGTTTCTGATCATATTATACATCATAGAGGCAATCTTAGTTCTATTGAATCCAGTTAACATGAAATCTTGAAGAGCTATTTCCTGTTCATTAGGAACCTCTTCAGATTTCTTATGAGCCTCTTTTCTGAGTTCTTTAACTTCTTCATCATATTCAAAAATTTGATTCTGAAGTTTAAGAGTTTCTTCAGACAGCAAGTTGTTTTGATTTTTTAAAGATTTAATTTCTTTTAACTTGCTCTTAAGATGACTCATAAGATCATTAACTGTTTCAATCAATTCAGATCTAGAGAGTTCAGAGTATACCTCATCTTCTTCATCAGAATCTGAGCATGATTCTGCATCAGAAGATGTAGTTGCCATCAGGGCCAAGTTTGCTTCTTCCTCATCAGATTCTGACTCATTATCCAGATCATCCCATGTTGCCATGAGACTCTTCTTAAGCTTGTTTCTGAAACTGCTGGACTTTGAGCTGGACTTCTTTGCTTTTTCTTTGGATTTTTCTTTTTAAAGATCAGGACAGTCAGCAATGAAGTGGCCAGGCTTTTTGCAGTTGTAACAGCTTTCTTTCTGGATATCCCTTTTTGAACCAGAACTAGATCCTCTAAAGTTACTGCTTCTGTTAGAGAATTTTTTTCTTTCTGTTCATCAGATACTGAAGCCTTTTAGAAATCATTGCAAGCTCATCAGCATCTGAATCTTCATCAGAATTTCCCTCAGGAAACTCTTCTTCAGATTCAATTGCTTTCAAAGCTTTAGCAGGTTTTCTTTTAGACTTCAGAGCTAATGTTTTTGGCTCTCTAACAGACTCATCCTCATTGAGTCCTAGTTCATGTACCTTGAGGGAGCTTATAAGATCTTCAATACTTAAAGTATTTAGATCCTTAGCTTCCTCAATGGCAGTCACTTTAGGTCTCCATTTAGATGGCAGACTTCTAAGAATCTTATTCACATGGTCAGCTGTGGTATAACTCTTTTTCAGAATCTGAAGTCCAGAAACCAGAGTCTGAAATCTTGAGAACATAGTCTCAATATTTTCATCCTCTTTCATTCTGAACAGTTCATATTGCTGAACAAGAATGTTTGCCTTAGCTTCTCTAACTTTCTTATTACCTTCATAGTTAGAGCAAAGGGATGTGAATATTGCTTTGGTTGTTGATTTGTCACTCAGCTTGTGATACTCAGTGTGAGGTAATGAATCCACAATGATACCTCTGACATGGTGATGCTTCCTATAGATTTTTCTTTCTGCATCACTTAGAGCTCTTCTGTTGACAGCAACACCTTCTTCATCAACTGGAATGGTGATTCCATCTTCTATGATGTCCCATAGTGAATCATCAACCCCAATAATATGACTGTACATTTACTCTTCCACCAAGAGAATTTTTCTGGGTCACCAGTAAACATAGGAGGTTTATTGTGTGACCTAGACTTCTTTTCTTCAGTACCATAGTCATATTGTACATTTCTTTGATTTCTGGGAGATGGTGGATTTCTGGGAGAGGGTGGAGGTGAACCACTAGTTGAGGTCATGTTTTTCTCAGGATCAAGACTGACACACTGTTAAGTGTTAATATCAGAACCGGAGCTCTAATACCAACTGAAGGTGAGAAAAACACACACACAAGAAGGGGGGGTTGAATTGTGTGACTCTAAAAACTTGTTCTTTTTCTTTTCAAAGACTTAACACAAGTTCAGAACCAGGTTCTGAACTGTTATCAGAATTATATGCAGCGGATTAACAAGTTAAGAGGTAAGGAAAGAGAGACACACAACAATTTTATACTGGTTCCTTCTCAATGTGAGAAGTAGTCCAGTCCCCTTGTTTTCCAACAAGAGAGTTTCACTATAATCTGAAGATTACACTTGCTCAATCACTTAAGAGAGAGACTTCCAGTTGCTCAACCACCAAGGAAGAGGCTTCTAGTGCTCAACCACAAAGGAAGAGGCTTCCACTGCTCAATCACTAAGAAAGAGGCTTCCAATGCTCAAGACACTTAGTCAAGAGACTTCTCAATGCTCAAGACACTAAGTCAAGAGGCTTCTGACTCAGACCACAAAGGAATGAGGTTACAAATGCTCAGTATACAGACTGAGACTTTGAGGACCAAACTGGTTTACAAATGAAATAGTTTGGGATGAACACTTGATCAAATATCAGAGGTGTTCTCTAAATACAACACAGGTTAAGACTCTTAACCTTAAGAAATTCTAAGTTACAAAGACTATGAGAATTTCTAAGAGTTTTGAACTTGACAGTTTTTACACAGAAAACAGAGCACAAGTTCAGCAATACGTTTCAAGAGTCTTAGACATTTTCTTCTTCAAATCTTCTTCCTTTTATAGATGAAATATAGCTGTTGAAGATTTGCTTGATTTGAGGAAAGAGCCGTTGCAAGCTAAGCTAGGTTACTGCAAATGTGTGCTGCACTTTATCAAACAGAACAGAGCAGCAGCCATTTTTGAAATGGCCTACCTTAAAAGCTGGAGAATGTTTGGGTCAGGGAGACAACTGTTCCATTGAGTTGTTCTGACACATCCAGGCATTAAATGCGCACAGTACTGGTCACTTTCCATGCCACATCAGCTTCAGAAGCTTCTGTGTGAACAGTGATCAGAAGCTGCTTCAGATGTACGGATCAGAAGCTGCCTTGTACGGATCAGAAGCTGGCTTCAGGAGTTGACTTTGCGTTGACTTCATCAGAAGCACCCAGACTTCAGAAGCTGCCTTCAGACCCAGAAGCTGCACTTAAGGAGCACCACTTCAGGACCACTTCAGAAGCACTACTTCAGGAACACTTCTTCCGAAGCACTTCTTCAGACCCAGTTTCCTTCTAGCTTTGCAACATTGCTTTCCTTCCTTGCTCTTTAGCTTGTTCTTTCATAACCATTATCAATCAATACTTATTAAGCATGTGGTTCTGAAACACTTGAACAAAGCATTAGCAAATAACCAATTTTCTCTTTAACACTTTGTTATCATCAAAACCATAAAGAGAGATATGTTTACACATAATGTTTCAACAATCTCCCCCTTGATTCAGATGAGAGTTGTTAACCACATTTTGTTCCAACAGGACGGTGGTATAATCAAAGTGTCTTTCCGTGAGTAAATATCGGATGTGGCACATGTGATAACCCCACTCAATGGAGGAATCTTGGAAGTATTACTATGTCGGCATGAGTAGTCGTGTTTTGCGTCGTTATTTTCAACTGACCTATGAAGTTGAGGACCTTTAGTTACACTTAACCCATCTTGGCCTTTTTAGGACGTAGTGCGGTGGCTAACCAAGAGTAATCTTGAATTAGTTGATACGCGATACTACACTCAAACGAGACTTTCTTACAAATGTTGTTGGACCGGGAGTCAATCTCGTAACCCGACGATATTTGGAAGGGGTTGAGGACTTTGGGAACTTGGTAGAACCCGTGATACAGGTACATATGAAACCATAGTCCTTACCAAATGGCGTGTTTACCCTTGACTCCAACATCATGGACTTAACCTCACCATGTTTTCTCCGCTCTTTAGCATAATCATGCATACATGCATCCATGCATAAACTCTTTTTTCTCTTTTTCATCCAATTTACCGAAGGACTTAAACAAGCTTTTTGTAAACATCGTAGATATGGACATTCCACGGAGAAGCACTAAGAAATATCTTTTCAAGAAACCAGGTTTGTCAAGATTAAGGGAGCTAGGGTCCTTAGTAAGTGATCCAACGGATTTTCGAACTCATCATGGGAAGCTGCTTAGTATCCTGAAAGTAGATGTTGAGGAAGGATGCTTGGAAACCTTGGTCCAATTCTACGACCCTCTCTATCACTTCTTCACTTTTCCCAACTACCAGCTCGTCCCTATACTTGAGGAACATTCATACCTGGTTGGTTTACCCGTGCCCGACAAGATATCGTTCCACGGCCTTGAACCTATCCCTAGACTCTCCGACATTGCAGCTGCTCTCCATCTCGAAACTTCCCTCATCCAAGCAAACCTCACCTCTAAAGGAGGCCTCCAAGGTCTACCCACCCATTTCCTCTACCAACAAGTCCACATTTGTCGAGGTAGCCAGTACACGTGCTTTCCATTCCATCCTAGCCCTACTCATAATATGGCCTTATACTTTTCCCAAATGTTTACAATTTTGTTGACATCAATGCCATCATAATCTTCCTCACCAAAAACCCCGTACCTACACTACTAGCCGATACCTACCACTCCATCCATGACCGAACTCAAGCCGGCCGTGGAACTATCCTTTGTTGTGCACCTTTGCTCTACAAATGGTTTATCTCCCATCTACCTCAAACCCATGCTTTCAAAGCCAACCTTGAAGATCTCCCTTGGTCTCACAGAATCATGGCCCTCCATCCATCCGACATAGTTTGGTATCAGGCATCCAGTGACGTTGGAAAGATCATTGTTAGTTGTGGTGAATACCCCAACGTACCTCTCCTTGGTATGCGTGGCGGGATTAGCTACAACCCTTTTCTTGCCCGACGACAATTTGGCTACCCAATAAGAACTAAACCAAACAACCTTGCCTTAACCAGTGAGTTCTTTCTTAACCATGAAGACCACTCAGACAGAAGAGAAAGGTTCGTACAAGCTTGGAGTGCCATCCGCAGACTCAACATAAGCCAGTTGGGGAAGAAATTAGATTATGTGCATGAATCTTACACTCAGTGGGTTATTGATAGAACCATGAGCTTTGGCCTACCTTACCATTTACCCAGATACTTGTCCTCTACCATCCCACCATCATCTTTGTCCATACCCTTTGACACCAAGGAGGAATTTCATGAGCAATTAACCAAGGAAAGGCAAGAAAAGGAGACTTGGAAGAGGAGATACCAAGAGCTTGAGCGTGAACAAGAGACCTTGAAAGGAAAGCTAGCACAGAAGGTGTAATATCCCGCTTAAACGTGACTTTTATCAGTATCACAGAAGTTAAACGTATAGAATGGCAAAGTGGTAATTTTGGAAGGAAGAATTATTTAAAAGGATGAATTAAGATATTTTTCTCATTTTCTTCTTCCACTTCTCTCTCTAAAATTCATAAACTCCTCTCCCTCTCTCTCTAGGCACACACCTCCCTCTCCTTGTCATCATCCATCAATCTTCTTCCACAACTCTTGGATCACAAGCAAACAAGCATGGCTTTTGGGAAGATTGAAGCAAGAAGAAAAGATAGAATTAAGAGCTAGGGTTTTGAGGAAAAGGGCAAGCAAGCTAAGCCAGCACCAAGCATGATTAAGGTGAGCTCCCTTGAGGTTTTAGAACCTCTCTTTGTGAGTTTTATAGTGTTTGATCTCATAGGAAAGGTTATAGAAGTTTTAGAGTTTTACCCTAATTTCCTACTTGCTAATTCCTTGCCCATACATGTTTTAAACTATCAATTTGTAATAGAAAATCATCCCTAGCATGTTTTGGATGCTTGGGTATCTTTGATTGGGCTAAAATGGTGGAAAATCACATTTTTCACAATTTTCTACTGATACGGTCGCTGTAGCGACGGGCTGTCGCTTGTAGCGACCAGGCAGGAAAAATCCCTGCCTACCCGCGCTTCAAGCGACCACACTGGCGCTTGTAGCGACCAGGGGCGCTTGTAGCGACCAAGGGGGCGCTTGTAGCGACCAACCCTGGACAGCCCAACTTCGTTGAGCTGTTCTGGGGGTCCTGGTGCGCGCGGGCATGGCTTTTTGCAACTGATTTCTTATAATATATTTTAGAAACATTAACCACCATTTTAACTCATCCAAAGTCTTTTAAAGATTGAGAAATTAGAGGAGCAAGGAATGCGCAAGGCATGGGAATTACGGGAACAATGGTTATATGGATAGGTAAACCCTTATAGCGGCACATGATGACGATGTGTCGAATCCCTTGATAGGAAAACATGAATCATAGTATGAGTGCAAGGATTTTATGGATAGATTCCTTGCACATGAGTTGTTAACTCTTAGGAATGCAGACGACTTTACTAAGTCAAGAACCTACTTTAGGTATAAGAATCATAGATGTATTCAGTTTAGAGTACAAGGATTATAGGTATGTTTCTACAATCATAGTCGCAGATAAGGTTTATAGTGTTGGTTCTCCAACGATTATAGGTGGCTTATGAGAACGATAGGCCAAGATTCATAAGTTATAGATTATAGTTACAGGAAGGTTATATGTTCATAGTTACAGATTATATGTTCATACGTTAAAGTTAAAGAATTAAAGATCAAAGATAATGGCGTGCTTGCACGTTTTACAGTCATAGGCATGTTCAGCAGACTCCGGGATACGCCGGATGGGATTTCTCCGAGAGGGTTATCCACATGCAATTTCATAGGGAGTCCGGTGCTAGCCTGATTGTCAGGAGTTTCATCGGGTCATAGGGAGACGTATCTCGGGGTTGCTCCACCCGGGGTGCCCTCCGTAAAATGAACTCAGATTAATTGTTTGTTCAACGCTAACAGCTAACATAAAACTGCTATCGAACTGTGTATATGTTTTATGTTTATAGTCATAGTTAAAGTTACAGTTACAGTTATAGTCACAGGAAACATACAGTTATAGTTATAGACAGTTATCAGAAAGTGATCCTAGGTCTTCCCCTCGATCACTAAGTCATAGATACAGACATGATCACAGTTATGGATTTAGGCCATTATAGTTATAGTCATAGGCCGTTATGGCAATGGTTGTAGGCAGTTCTAAGCTATAGTTACAGAAAGACTTATAGTCAAAGACAGATAAAAGACTTGGCGATCATAGGAAATCCCCAAGATTGCCAAGGTAGGCATGGCGACCCTAGGTTCCCTGTGGTTGCCAACAGTAGGTTGGGTAGAGCTCACTGAGACATTATGTCTCATCCCATTCCTTCTGGTGCAGGTTTACAGGTTAGTCAGAGGTTCGTGACGAAGATCTTCAATGAGGTACTGGATGAAGTGCAAATGCTCGTTGTGTACCAGCTCAGAAGCTTAATGGACATTTGTAAAAGTATTGTAACAGTATTGGATTGTTGTACAAACGAGTAAACATGTTTTTATTCTGTTGTGATGTAATATTATTATTGAAATTTTTAAATGTATCCAGTATCAGTTTAACGCACATGCTAATATACTAGTTAAAGTTAGTATGGGTGTTACAGAAGGATCATGAGCTTTTCATCCAAAATCAGAGGATGATTGAGAAGGATGACTTACTTCAGCGAAAGGATGCATTGCTCAGCCAGGATTCTAAAAGGAAGAAGAGATTTATGGATTCATTCTCTGGTGCACATTCAGATTTCGAGGACCCACCTACTTCAGGAGCTTGAGCTGAAGTCTTTAGGATTTTATGTTTAGATTTTAGCTTCCAAAATCTTTTGACTTGTCAAAAAAAAAAAACTATTTTGTAATGTTTCAATGCTTAAGTGAAATGTTCAAATTATGATGTTTACAATTACTTCGACAAGTCCTTCGATAACAAATTTTTTCTTTTTTGCATAAGCATAATCACGCATCATGTCGCATTTATGGTCTCAGAAAACGAGTCTCACGTTCTGTTTTTCTACAAAAGGTTTACCCGCCTACCACAGTGGGCCGGCGAATTCTTCGCAAGCCTACCCGTGTTTACAACACTCGAGCTAATTAGAAGAAGAGGATGGATCTTGTCGAGCAGGAAAATCAGAATCTTCGAGAGGAGGTTGCTAGTATGCGAGAGGGGATGGATAGATTAACAGCTATGATGAGTACACTATTGTCGGCATAGGGTTCTCAATCTGCTGCTGCCGTTGTGGAACAACCATTCATAAGCACTACTCCACTATCCACGGCGCCTTCTCAACCTTTGTTTATGCCTCCAGGTTGCTCATGGGGAATGCCACCCCCAGTTAGTGGAAGTTTCCAACCTGCTGTGTCCGAAATTCCACCTCCCTTTGCTCAACAATCAACACCGGTTTCTCAACCCGGCCCGTCTTTCCCTCAAGCCGCAATGACATTCAGCACCTCTTATCCACACTGTTCAACAAGAGGCCGAGCCTATCTTTCATGCTGAAAGTGTTGGAGCTTTTGACAAGATGGATGAACTTCAGGAAAATTTGACGGGAAGTTGAAGCTCTCCGAGGAAAAGACCTGTTTGGGAGAGATGCCCGCGAATTCTGCTTGATTCCTAATGTCACAATACCACACAAATTCAAGGTCCCTGACTTTGAGAAGTACAAGGGGAATACATGTCCACGCAGCCATCTAGTGATGTATGTGAGAAAGATGTCTATGTACACTGACAACCACAAGCTTCTTATCCACTTCTTTCAGGACAGTCTGACTGGCGTTGCCTTGAAATGGTACATGAACCTCGACAGTGCTAGCATCCGCACTTTCAATGATCTTGGCGAGGCTTTTATCTGTCAATACAAGTATAACCTGGACATGGCCCCGGATCGGGACCAGCTTCGTGCTATGACTCAGAAGGACAAAGAAACATTCAAAGAGTATGCCCAACGCTGGAGGGAAGTGGCTGCTCAAATTGTCCCGCCTTTAGAAGAGAAAGAAATGACCAAAATCTTCTTGAAGACCCTTGGTCAATTCTACTATGAGAAAATGGTCGCGAGTGCGCCGACAGACTTTACTGAGATGGTTAACATGGGAGTACGTTTGGAGGAAGGTGTCCGAGAAGGACGATTGACCATGGAGAGTATCCCTGCTGCTAGTGGTACTAAGAAGTTCGGGAACCATTTTGCAAAGAAGAAGGAGCAGGAAGTGGGAATGGTAGCTCATAGCAGGCCCCAACAAGGCTACACACCATACCGACAAGTTGCGAATGTCACATCAGCCGTCCCAAACCCAGGATATCAACCACACTTTCAACAACAAAGACCACAATACCCATACCAACAATAACCCTACCAACAAGCTCCCCAACAATACCATCCTCAACAACAAAATCGTCCACAAACTCCTCTACAACCATACAACTCACAATACCGCCAAAGAACAACCTTCGACCCCATTCCCATGAAATATGCAGAATTACTACCAGCCTTGCTTACTAAAGACCTAGTAAAGACAAAACCTCTTCCTCCTGTGCCAGCAACACCACCAGCCTGGTTCCGACCCGAGCTTACCTGTGCTTTTCACCAAGGGGCCCCAGGCCATGATACTGAGAGCTGCTATCCTTTGAAGAATGAGGTGCAGGAGTTGGTCCGAGCCAACATCCTGTCTTTCAGAGACCAGAACCCGAACGTTCAGGCAAACCCTCTGCCGAACCATGGACCATCTGTTAATATGATACAAGACTGTTGTGAAGATGGTGTCATTCTTAATGTCCAACATGTTCTGACTCCCCTGGTTCCGATACACATTAAGATGTGTGAGGTAGCTTTGTTTGATCACAACCATGCAACATGTGAAGTGTGTCTCGTAGATCTAAGAGGATGTCAAAAAGTGCAAGATGATATACAAGGACTAGTAGATAGAAGAGAGTTGATCATCACAAAGAAGGATAAGGAGGTGTGTGTCATCACTCCTTAATTCAAACGGGTGGAGATAGCCTATAACAGCGAGAAGCCAGCCTTTACTCCTCTGGTGATCTGTTTGCCGGGACCTGTACCGTATACTTCTCTGAAAGCGGTCTCGTACAAATACAATGCCACGATGTTGGAAAATGGACAGCAGGTACCTTTACCCTCTCTAACTTCTGTAGACAATATTGCCAGTGATAGCAGGATACTGAGGAACGGGCGTGTCATCCCAACAGTGTTTCCGAAGAAAGTAAGTGATCCAGTAATTGAACAAGTGCCAATGAATGATCCTAGTGCAAACAAGGAGGTGGGCCAATCTAGTGGGGCCAACGGGAACTCTGATCATGATGAAGTATTGAAATTGATCAAGAAGAGCGAGTACAAAGTGGTTGACCAGTTGCTACAAACCCCCTCCAAGATATCTATTATGTCATTGCTGTTGAATTCTGAAGCGCATCGTGAGGCTTTAATGAAGGTGTTGGATCAAGCATTTGTGGAGAAAGATGTAACGGTTAATCAGTTGGACGGCATAGTAGGAAATATCACCGCTTGCAACAATCTGAGTTTCAGTGATGAAGAACTCCCAGAGGAGGGAAGAAATCATAATCTGGCATTACATATATCAGTGAATTGCAAGACCAATGCTTTATCTAATGTACTTATGGACACTGGTTCTTCTTTGAATGTAATGGCCAAGACAACTCTCGACCAGCTCTCCTACCAAGGGACCCCCATGAGAAGAAGCAGGGTGGTTGTTAAAGCTTTCGACGGCTCTAGGAAGTCTGTCATTGGGGAAGTGGATCTGCCTATTACAATTGGACCTTCTGTTTTTCAGATTACATTCCAGGTGATGGATATTCGGGCTGCATACAGTTGCCTTTTAGGAAGGCCATGGATCCATGAGGCAGGGGCTGTAACATCAACACTACATCAAAAGCTGAAGTTCGTCAAGAACGAAAAGTTAATCAGTGTGGGTGGAGAAGAAGCTCTGTTGGTAAGTCACTTGTCGGTTTTTATTTCATTGGCGCTGATGATACAGAGGGGACACCTTTCCAAGGTTTAACTATAGAGGGTAAATAGACAAAGAAGAGTGGAGCATCCATCGCTTCTTTGAAGGATGCACAGAAGGTGGTGCAAGAAGGAATATCTGCGGGATAAGGAGAATTAGTACATTTACCAGAAAACAAGAATCGTGAAGGATTGGGTTTTACTTCCTTTGAAGGTTCCTCTAAGAGCAGTGTTGGTTCGAACTCCATCAGTAGTACTTTTTATAGCGCCGGGTTCATCAACGTCCCGCCTGAAGCCAATGTTGTCTTAGAGGATGATTCTGAAGAGATAGTACCTGCTTTTGTTACACCTGGAGGGCTTGTTCGTAATTGGGACGTGGTTGACATCCCTTCCGTAATTCACGCGTCAAAGTAATATGTTTTTGTTTTTTCTGTTTTTTCAAAAAGATCCTTTCGTCTTGCCCAGGGCGAAAGTGCAGTCATGTAGGGCTATTTTGTTTCAAGCACTATCATTATTAATGGAAAATGTGGTTTATCCCAATATTTATATTTTTTTTTTCTGGAAAATGGTAACACAAAAAACCCAAAAATATTTTATTTTTATTTTTAACCAATTTCAAAAAGTCTGCATTTTTCACTCATTTTCTAAAATCAATCATCAATCATATGCAGACTAGACATCAATGAGCCCGTTGAACACAATAACCCTACGCTCTCTCCCAACTTCGAGTTTCCTGTCTCCGAAGCCGAAGAGGAGGAGGATGAGGAAATTCCAGATGAAATTGCTCGGTTGCTAGAATACGAGAAGAAAACCATTCAGCCTCATGAGGAAGTAGTGGAGGTGATCAACTTGGGAACTGAGGAAGATAAGAAGGAAATCAAAATCGGGGCATTGCTTGAAGTGACTGTCAAACAAAGGGTGATCGAACTACTCAAAGAATATGCCGACGTGTTCGCATGGTCATACCAGGATATGTCCGGTTTAGATCCCCGTATTGTGGAGCACCGTTTGCCTTTGAAACCCGAATGCCCATCAGTCAAGCAGAAACTGAGAACAACTCGCCCCGACATGGCTCTCAAGATCAAGGAGGAAGTAAAGAAGCAAATTGACGCAGGTTTTCTTGTCACATCGAAGTATCCTCAATGGTTGGCCAACATAGTGCCTGTTCCAAAGAAAGATGGCAAGGTCAGGATGTGTGTTGATTACCGGGATTTGAACAAGGCTAGTCCGAAGGATGATTTCCCTCTACCTTACATTGATGTATTGGTTGATAGTACTGCTAAGTCCATGGTGTTCTCCTTCATGGACGGTTTCTCCGGATACAATCAGATTAAGATGGCAATTGAAGATAGAGAAAAGACATCCTTCATCACTCCTTGGGGCACTTTTTGCTACAGGGTAATGCCTTTCGGGTTGATAAATGCAGGTGTCACTTACCAAAGAGGCATGACCACTCTCTTTCATGACATGATGCACAAGGAGATAGAAGTGTATGTAGATGATATGATTGTCAAATCGGGCACTGAAGAAGAACATGTTGAGTATTTGCTGAAGATGTTTCAACGGCTGAGAAAATATCAACTTCGTCTGAATCCCAACAAATGTACTTTTGGCGTTAGATCTGGAAAACTCTTGGGATTCATTTTTAGTCAGAAAGGTATTGAAGTAGATCCTGACAAGGTCAGAGCTATTAGAGAAATGCCGGTTCCGCAAACAGAGAAACAAGTGAGAGGATTTCTTGGACGTTTGAATTACATCTCCCGTTTCATCTCACACATGACAGCCACGTGCAGACCCATATTCAAGCTGCTTCGAAAGGATCAAGGTGTTGTTTGGACAGAAGACTGTCAAAAGGCCTTTGACAGTATCAAGGATTATCTGCTAGAACCTCCAATTCTTATCCCTCCAGTTGAAGGAAGACCTCTGATTATGTACTTGACTGTGTTAGAAGACTCTATGGGTTGTGTGCTCGGACAGCAGGATGAGACCGGAAGTAAAGAGCATGCTATTTACTATTTGAGCAAGAAGTTCACAGATTGTGAAACTCGGTACTCCCTACTTGAGAAAACTTGTTGTGCACTAGTCTGGGCTGCTAAGCGTCTCCGTCATTACATGATTAACCACACCACTTGGTTGATATCCAAAATGGACCCAATCAAGTATATCTTTGAGAAACCCGCTTTAACAGGAAGAATTGCTCGTTGGCAGATGTTGTTGTCCAAGTATGATATTGAATACCGCACTCAGAAGGCAATCAAAGGTAGTATTCTCGCTGAACATTTGGCTCATCAACTAATCGAAGATTACTAATCTATCAAGTTCGACTTTCCTGACGAAGAGATCATGTATTTGAAGATGAAGGATTGTGATGAACCGTTGCCCGAAGAAGGTCCAGATCCCGAGTCTAGATGGGGTTTGATATTTGACGGAGCTGTGAATGTCTATGGTAATGAAATTGGGGCAGTCATTGTCACTCCTGAAGGCAATCATCTCCCTTTCGCTGCAAGGCTGCAGTTCGACTGCACAAACAATATGGCGGAGTATGAAGCGTGTATCTTGGGTATTGAAGAAGCCATTGACTTGAGAATCAAAAACCTCGACATATATGGGGATTCAACACTTGTAATCAATCAAGTCAAAGGAGAATGGGAAACTCGTCATCCCGGCTTGATTCCTTACAAAGACTATGCAAGGCGTTTGTTGACCTTCTTCAACAAAGTGGAGCTTCACCATATCCCTCTTGATGAGAACCAAATGGCGGATGCTTTGGCAACTTTGTCTTCCATGTATGAAGTGAGCCATCAGAATGACATGCCAATGATCAGAATTCAACGTCACGAGAGGTCTGCTCATGTGTTTGCAGTCGAAGAAGTTATGGACGATAAGCCATGGTTTCATGATATCAAGTGTTTCCTCCAGAGTCAAGAGTATCCACCTGGAGCGTCCAACAGAGACAAGAAGACTTTAAGAAGATTGTCTGGTAATTTCTTTCTGAATGGTGATGTTTTGTACAAAAGAAACTTCGACATGGTATTACTTAGATGTGTAGACAAACAAGAAGTAGAGTTATTGATGCACGAGATACATGAAGGCTCCTTCGGAACTCACTCCAATGGACATGCAATGGCTAAGAAGTTGTTGAGAGCAGGTTATTACTGGATGACAATGGAGACAAATTATTACAAGCATGTCAGGAAATGTCACAAATGTCAGGTTTATGCTGACAGAATTCATGTATCGCCAACTACGCTTAATGTTCTTTCTTCTTCGTGGCCTTTCTCTATGTGGGGCATCGACATGATAGGTAGAATCGAACCGAAGGCTTAAAATGGGCATCGCTTCATTCTAGTGGCTTGTTGGTAGCAACAAAAGTAAGTATTTTTATATCGTCTCCACAACGACTAGTGCGCTATCTCAAGCCGTTCAACAATCGTTATCGTTTTGAGTAAGGGGTTTATAAGTTTGTTTGCATAAAAACTATTGGAACCTAAAAACGGAAATAAAGACGACAAGTAATAGGGAATAAAAGCGTTGAGATCGGAGTTCCTCAATCAAGCATCGAAAATAATCTAATAATCATGCACATGAATTCTAGCGTTTTAGCGAAATTATCACGTATCACTCGACAACACCATTCGTGTCCAAATGACGTCGTGAGATCGATCGTATCGTTTAATAGATGATTTCCCAATCTATCAAACGATCCGAAAGCTTTACGTTCCAATACTTTATGTGATTATCAAAACCAAATTCCATGTGTAGAATTTCTTATTTTGATAGAAAATTATTCTCACCAAAGATTCAAAAGTATTCGTCAATAACATTTAAATCAAACATAATAATGAATAGCAAGAATAAACCCAATATCACAAAAGTTGCTAGAATCATATATTTAAAGATCAAAGATTACATCTAAGCTAGATAAAGTACCTCCAATCCCAACAAAGGGGAGTTAGTTGTTCATTTTCATGACAACTATACAAAAGTGTAAAGAAAGATGAAGATCCAAGCCTAAGTTCTTGATTTCCCAAAGAGTCTTAGTTGATTCCACACTTCAATCACTCTTGCTCCATGAAGATCACCTCTCTTAGCCCTATATTATGTCTAAAACTATAACCTAAAATATTACTAAACTGTAATAAAAAGCAATAAATAATTAACATTCAACTTTTGAACCTATTTATAAGTGTTCTGTTATTCTGGACTTTGCTCTGCGACGTCATACTTCGCTTTGCGAAGTCCTTTCTTCACAACTGGGTTTCTGCCACCTCAGCCTTGAACAGTTCAAACCGCCCTACTTCGCTCTGCGAAGGTGCTCAGAACCTCAGCTTCTGAACTTCAGAGTCTGGAGCTTCAGAACCTACTTCGCTCTGCGACCATACTTTGCTCTGCGAAATTGCTCAGACTCTGATCTTCAGAGTCTGATCTTTAAGTCCAAGGAAAAAGCATGTACCTACAAAAATGGTTGGGATTAGGTCTAAAAAGCATGAAATGATATTTATCTTTTCTTTCAGAGCTTTTACCAAGATAATTTGTAAAACAAGTAAGAAAAGTGCCTAAATTAAATATGCTTTATAACTAGTTTCTGGCACTTATCATGGCTATTGATTACTTCACCAAGTGAGTTGAAGCAACATCCTATGCAAATGTGACTAAGCAAGTGGTGGTCCGCTTTATCAAGAATCAGATCATCTGTCGTTATGGTGTGCCCAATAGAATCATTACAGATAATGGAACCAACTTGAATAACAAGATGATGAAAGAGTTGTGCGAAGAGTTCAAGATTGAGCATCATAATTCTTCTCCTTACAGACCTCAGATGAATGGTGCAGTTGAGACTACAAACAAGAACATCAAGAAGATAGTACAGAAGATGGTGGTCACCTACAAGGACTGGCATGAGATGTTACCATATGCTTTACATGGATATCGTACTTTAGTGCGTACCTCAACAGGGGCAACCCCCTTTTCTTTGGTATATGGCATGGAAGCAGTACTCCCTGTGGAGGTTGAGATTCCATCAATGAGAGTTCTAATGGAAGCCAAGTTGTCAGAGGCTGAATGGTGCCAAAACAGATACGATCAGTTGAATTTGATTGAAGAGAAGCGTATGAATGCCTTATGTCATGGACAACTATATCAAAAGAGGATGAAGCAGACTTTTGACAAGAAGGTTTGTCCCCGTGTATTTCAAGAAGGAGATCTTGTGCTCAGGAAGGTTTTATCTTTCCAACCCGATTCCAGGGGCAAGTGGACGCCTAACTATGAAGGTCCATATGTCGTTAAGAGAGCTTTCTCCGGTGGTGCATTGACTCTTACGACTATGGATGGTGACGAGTTTCCTCGTCTTGTGAATGCCGATGCAGTCAAGAAATACTTTGTCTAAAAAATAAAAGAACAACTCGGTAAGTCGAAAACCCGAAAGGGCGGCTTAGGCAAAAATGAGCGTCTCGGTGGATCGAAAACCCGAAAGGGCGGTCCAGGCAAAAATTAGAGACATAAAACAGAAAAATAATCATCCTGATAGGTCGAAAACCCGAAAGGGCGATCTATGCAAAAATTAAGGATCAAAAGACAAAGTAACTGCATTGAGTTGGCCTTTACTCACTTGGGGCACCTTAGCTACCAAAAAGACTCTGAATCTGAAGCATCCAAACAGTGAAATTCAAAGTTGTCAGGGAGAATAGCGGTTATTGTGTTCAATGTACCTTCTCCTTATATTTACCATTTCCAAACTTTGTAAGATCCGTGGAGCCATGCCATTGGCGGATCACCACTCTTTTAAATAAATTTGAGCTTGTTGCCTTTCATTTGGAATTCCCATTTATTCAGTTTATAAAAACTTCTTCTATTTTTGATGGTAGTACTTGAAACAAAAATCATAAATATTTTTCCTGTCTTTTGGAAAGCACAAACAACAAACACATTTTCTCTGAACTCATGAATAAGTGAAGGGGGCGTCAACAGCTATCCTGAGAACGAATAAACTCTGGAGTTTTGAACTTGGTCAATTGCTTAAATAAAAAAAAGTATATGTAAAAAAAGAGAGAAAAAAGAAAAAGAGAAAAAGAAAAGAGCTCGGTAAGTTGAAAACCCGAAAGGGCGGCTTAGGCAAAAATGAGCGTCCCGATGGATCGAAAACCCGAAAGGGCGGTCCAGACAAAAGTTAGGGGCATACAAAAGAATATATTCCCGGTGGATCGAAAACCCGAAAGGGCGGTCCAGGCAAAAGTTAGGGATTCAAAAAAAGAGGAAAAAACGAAAAAAAAAAACAAAATAAGCATGACCACAGAAACATCAGTTTTTCTGTCAGGTTTTTGGATTAGCACGCTCTCCCCAGGAAGTGTTTACTCCCCATCAGTTGTTGCATATGTCGGGCTTTACCCCGTCAATGTTTTGATATGTCCCCAATGGCATCATCCCCATTGAAGAGTGTCGAGTGTTTGTGATGCGACGTCGGGTCACTTTCCATCTTACCTGTCCAATCTTGTCTCATCAAGTTCATCAGTTATACAGTCACACAAGTTAATCAGTCATACCAGTCATACAAGTTGTATCGTCATTCATGCATTCATACATTCATGCATATACACATTCATGCATATACAATAAAGATAATATCATTCATACATGGCTGCATTAACCACCCTAAGTCTTGCTTTAATTATCTTTTCATATCAATCAATCATGAACAACTTGTAACCCTTTTTTTTCCCTAAGTGTCATCCCCAGTGTGTCTGGTCCAGAGATGTCACCCTCTTTTCGCCAAATGACAGTTCTTTAATGAACAACTTTGCATCTTTTATCTTGTCTTGTCCTCAGTGGTTAGTTCGGCAATAACCCGAACAGCTGACATTTATCTTTGTTTCTTGTGGCTAGTTCGGCAGTAACCCGAACAACTGACATTTATCTTTGTTTCTTGTGGCTAGTTCGGCAGTAACCCGAACAGCTGATATTTATCTTTGTTTCTTGTGGCTGGTTCGGCAGTAACCCGAACAGCTAACATTTGTCTTTGTTTCTTGTGGCTAGTTCGGCAGTAACCCGAACAGCTGACATTTGTCTTTGTTTCTTGTGGCTAGTTCGGCAGTAACCCGAACAGCTGACATTTCTCTTTGTTTCTTGTGGTTAGTTCGGCAGTAACCCGAACAACTGATATTTATCTTTGTTTCTTGTGGCTAGTTCGGCAGTAATCCGAACAGCTGATATTTATCTTTGTTTCTTGTGGCTAGTTCGGCAGTAACCCGAACAGCTGACATTTATCTTTGTTTCTTGTGGCTAGTTCGGCACTAACCCGAACAGCTGACATTTATCCCCAGTGAAACCATGTTATCCCCAGTGGAGTCGGTCCCCGTTCTTTAACAGACTCGGGTATCCTTTTGTTTTGTTATCCCCAGTCGGGTCATCTTCGCCGTCTTGCACGCATAGCATTGCATTCATAACATTGCATTCACAACATTTTTTGCAGTCGAAATTGGTCAAAAATGGTGTACTCTGTATTTAAGTCTCTTCGACCCGTCGAATTAAAAATTTCACTTTTAAATCTCTGTAACGAATAAACTTAAATAGAGGCATATGTCATACCCCATTTTTTACCTATTTCCGGTTCGTTTTTTTCGCCGTTTAAGCCGGAAATTTTCGTCGTTTCAGACGAAATTTCGGCAGGGAGGTATTTTAAAATACCTCATTTTTGGTCCGAAGGCGACCGTTTTTATTTTTATTAATTTTTTCTTTCTTTTACTTTTATTATTTTGTTTTATTTTAAGTCTTATCATTAGTCTTTTATTTTTTATTTTTAATTATTTTCGTTTTTTTATTTTATTATTGTTTTTAGTTTTTATTTTAGTCATTTTTAGACCAGACCCCAAGGGGTATTTTTGTCCTTTTCATCCTAACCCTATTTTTGGCCTATAAATAGTACATTTATTGTACTGTTCACGGTACCAATAATCAGTCAGAGAAAGCACCCAATCACACTCAAAATCAGAGTCAGAGTCATCAACAGTACAATCCGACCACCACAGAAACTCTCAGACCACCACAAACCACCAACACAGTACGATCAGAAACTTTTTTTCTTCTCACTTTCTCTTTTTCGAAATCAAACATCACAAAAACAGAACCATCACAAACCGAATCACAACACAATCAACACCAAACCTCTCAAACCGAATCCACACCAAAGCAAATTCGGCCAAAATCTCAAAACCATACCAAATAACATCACAAAACCAATATCAAAAATCATCAGAACCGAACAACAAACTCAACAAAGAGGTAGTTTTTTTTTCCGAAAGTTTTAAAACTTAGATCTAGCTCTTTTCGTAAAGCTTTTCAAAAAAATAAGTTCGGATTCGGAAAGGGAGAAGAAAAGGATATTTGAAAACGAAATCTTTTTGAAAAAAAAAAAGAAATTTTTTAGTTCCGGCACGGTGGCGCCGCCGTCTAGGCCGGCGGCCACCGCGCTGGAAAATTTCTTCCGGCCAACTATTTTCAGAGAAGGTGAGAGAGGGAGGAGAGGAAGAAGAGAGAGGGAGAAAGGAGAAAAATGAAGAAAAAACTCAGATTTCTGTTTATATAACGACACATTTGGACAGGCCCACGCGGCCCAGCTTGTCTTTCTCCTTTCAGTCTTTCGTTCTGCTTTCCACACCCCCTTTCCACTCACTGCGCCCCTCTCCCTTCTCCTTCTCTTTTCTTTCTTTTTTTTCTTTCATTTTTATTTTATTTCATTTCTTGCATTCTTTTTATTATTTATTTTTATGCATTTTATCTTATTGCCTTTAATTTTCAGCATTTCATGCATTTTTATTTTCCTTATTTATTTTATGCAACATATTTATTTTATGTCTTGCATTTCATGCATTTTTATTTTCCTTATTTATTTTATGCAACATATTTATTTTATGTTATGCATTTCATGCATTTTTATTTTCCTTATTTATTTTATGCAACATATTTATTTATTGTCTTGCATTTCATGCATTTTTATTTTCTTTATTTTTTTTTTATGCAACATATTTAGTTATTGGTTTGCATTTCATGCATTTTTATTTTCTTTATTTATTTTTAGCATATTTATTTTAGTTCATTTGCAATTTTTACTTTTATTTATTATTTTGTCATTTTTATTTTATTAGAATGTATTTAGAGACAATGTAAATATAAATGAGAATATGCACCGACACTCACATTTATTTATTCCGCTTTCTGTCTAAAACGATAAAAATGTATTAATGACCGTATCCGAGAAAAATGACCCTCATTTGATCCAACGTCATTTTGAGGGATCCGACACGCTTTAGATTATCCCAACTTACCCTAGTCTTGGATCCTAGGAATTAATCAAAACTTTCTCAAAAAAAAGTCAAATAGTCAAAAATCAAAAACATTTCATATAATCAAAATCCCAAAAAAATCAATCTTGGATTTTAAACCAAGTGTCTTTTCTTTCTTAATCAATCTTTAATGACTTAAACTTTTTCTTCAATTAAAATCAATCAACTCACATTTTATTTCTTCTATATCTTTTCGGCCTCTTATCTTCCTCTAAACATTTTTCAAAACTTTAAAATCAATCAAAACCAATCACTCGGCTTTTTTACCCCGAACTACATGATTTTGATCCCATTCGGGTATGTAGGCAAAAGACTTTGTCTTTCCAAATCAACAAAATAACAAAAACATTTTCCCTTCTTTTAAACTCATCACTTTAATCCTTTCACACTTAGGCATTTATTTTACAAACAAATAATCAATTTTAGCATAAAGATAAGTAAAAACAAGAGGTTCCTATAAAGTACTATAGACGTTTAGGGTGCTAATACCTTCCCTTTGCGTAACCAACCCCCATACCTTGATCTCTCAAAAATAGGGTTTTTCGAACTTTCTCCCTTTTCCTCGGAAAAATAAAAGATCGGTGGTGAACTTCAAATTGCGAGTCAACACTAACTAATAGCTTGATATCCAAAAATCACCGCGACAAATCTTTTAAAGCATGATACACAAAATATCCAAGCATCATTGTGACATTCTTTTACATTAAGATCGTAGTCGTCCATCGTATTTATCATATGCAGTCAAAGTCTACTGAAATCTGGATGATCTTAAATTACACCGAACACTCTCTAGTAAAATTATCACGCGAGAGAATCCCAACCCCATCCTTGGAGTAGGCTTGTGTAAATATCATTTGAAAAGTTTAAAGAAAAAAAGTCCACCCTTCTTTCGAAAACAAATAGGCAAAACACATTGTTTCATCTCGACCGACCTTTTCTTTTCACTCACCCATCCTCCACTGCCTCAACTTTTCTAGTTTAAATTCTACTCGTCCTTCTTATAATCAATGAAAAGTGATATTTGTACAACTATTTTATTCAATAAATTCTCTAAAAAAAATATTATTCAATAAATAACTATCATATATACTATACTACCCTAATAGAAAATAGTAAATTAATTAAAGGATTAAGTTCAAAAGTCAACAAGCTAACAAATGGTTTGACAAAAATTGAGTTGGTGAAATAATTGTTGATTAGATTATAATTATTTAGTAGCCGAACTTCATTCAGTTTAATAGATACCCCCTTCTCCGGCTTCTCCCTCCATCATAGCCCTTCAAAAAGCAAAGTAGTCAATTTTGTGGTTACCGGCAGTTTTTCATTCAAAAATGATGTCAAAAGAGCAACAAGTATCACCAATAATAATCACTAACTCCTTGCAAAATCAAAACCAGGTAGGTCTCTTTTCCCTCTCATTTATTTCTATCATCATAATCAAATAATAATGAAAACTTGAAGTTGAAATTGCAGGGTAAAGAGCAATCTGAGTCTGAGGGATCATCGCCTCTCACTGTTACTTCCCGTGTATGTATGCTACTTTCTATTTATTTTCAATTCAAAACGTTTCAATTCAAAATGTTTTCATGATTTCAGGTTTTGTGTATGTTGGGAGACATCACTGCTGGACCGGCTATTATGTTCACACAATGGCTTCAATCAGTTCGGAAACGAACTTCCAATCATCGTTCCTCTGGATTTCCTCGTTCTTCTTCCACTCTCCCCTTTTGGTTTGTTTCATACTAATTTCTTCTTGTATATGCTAGATGTTGAACTTTTCTTTTCTTTCCTTTCTTTGGAAGTAGAACGTTAGGACTTAAGGATTGTAATAAAGGTGATTAGGAAACTCAATGATTTATGGCCCGTCTTTGACGGATTATAAAGAAGTGATTTTCATACTCAGTAATTTAGATATTTATTTTTAGAGATTTTTTTAAAAAAGCAAAAGTTGATTTGTGTTTGTTAACTGAAATGAAAATCATTTTTTCAAAAAAAATCAGTTATCGAAAATAATTTTTAAGAGAAACTACTCAAAACATACTCATTTGAAACAATTTTTCGAAAATTTTCAGATTTGTTCATTTTTTAAAGAATCTGTAACAAACCGATGAAAACTTTCAAAAGTGATCATTATTTTTTACAAAATAAGCTAGAGGTTAATTTCTAGAGCTTTTCAAAAAAAGCAAAAGGTGTTTTGTGTTTGTTTACCATAATGAATATCACTTATTTACCATAATGATTATTTTAAAAAGAAGAAGCTGTAACAAGAGGTCCCTTATTTTTTTGTGATGCATTCAGTATGCTTTCTAAAGTTGTTGGTAACTGATTTAAATTGTGTACAGTCTTGGAGAATCTGCAGAGGATGCAAAAATTGATCAGCTTCCCGAGCAAACCGAAATTAGTTTGTGGGATAGACTTGGTAAAGCTGAAATGTTGGACATCGAATCAAGTTCATTTTCTTGGGACATGCTCTCTTCACTTCACCACACTGAGCACGCCAGCAGCAATGAACATTCTGAGGATGAAATGAATAGAGCTTTTGAGGTTTGATGTTTTACAATGCCATTGCTCATTATACTGTTTGCGTGCACAAATACTATGCAGATGAAGAATATGTGATTTTTATTTGTTTTTTAATGTTTATAAAGAATTATAATATCTTTCTGGTTTAGTTTCTGTCTCAGTTATTTTCGCTCAGGGCTTCCATGTTGTATCAGCACCTATTATGTTAATACATTCTTTCTAGGTGTCAAGTATATATCTAGAATACTAGTGTAGGCATGTTCATTTTATTTAATCTATGTTTTGTTGTTAGAGTAATGTTGTGTTTTATTTTCTTTTTGTTGTGCAGAAGCATGTGTGCATACTGTTTATTTTCTTGGCTTCTGTCTCATTTCTTCTCATTTGTTTCCACACAGGTAACAGTAAATTCTGGAGGGGTTGTCTTCTTTGCTATTTTCAATGTTAATGGAAGTGATGATGCTTCTCCAAAAGAAGCAGCAGCTGTCATAAAGATATCTTCGTCAAGAATGGCAACACAGTCTGAGCGCCTTGGATATGAATTCGCCAAGCGATTGGGAGTCCAAATTCCACAGGTTGTTCCTTCTTACTTAACTCAACTATGACATCTGCAAGTTAATTTGTTGTTAATCATATTCATCTTTTACTTTTATTTGTAAGAAACAGGCTAGAGTCATTCACAATACCAGTTTAGAATGGCTCCAAATAAAGAAAGCTGCAGAAAAAGCAAGGGATGCAGCAAGTCGTGAGAGTGATGTAATCGGTGAAACGACATGTTCCGAACTTTTGGAAGCACTTGAGCTTAGCCGATGTCTCTTGTTTTTGAGGTATAATTCAAATATAGTTTTCATAATATGGTTAAGTTTTCAACATGGCTCTGATGGCAGCATAAGATATCTTTGCTTGCCGTGTTACTTTTGTCACCTCTTGAGGATTTTCTTTTATTCCTGAAAATCGTCATGTTCCTCTGTTCATAATAGGGCAGGACCTGATAATTTCAAATGTGGAGTGCAAAAATATCATCATATATTTGGGTTACTATAATGATTCAAGAAATGCAATTTTCATCCAAAATTTCGATGCAACAGTCACAAAGTTTTGGCCCTAACAAAAAAAAAATAAAAAAATTTAATCCTGCTCTTCCCCATGTTGTGATACTAGTTAGTATATTGGAAGTTTGGGTCGTTTGAAAATTATGGTGCTTTTTGTTTTGGCATTGTTATTAACTGTGTAACTAGATTAAATTTAATATCTCTATTTCTCAGGAAAACAATGAAATGAAAGCAATTATTATGTGTTGTATTTTGGTGTGAATTATTCTTTTGCAAGATAACTACCGGTATTTACTCTAATGATTCATAATCTTCTTGTAGTTATGTACACGGTTCACCTTTGCTTGAAAGCTCTAGCGCATTTGAATCACAGGATTCTGCAGAAAAAATATCAGCTGCTCTTGGCAGGGTATTGATGTTAGATCTTGTTATCAGAAATGAAGATAGGCTTCCATGCCGTCAACTTAGGTGGCGTGGGAACCCTGCAAATTTGTTATTGGCCGAAAAGACAATCTCTTCAAATGTAGATACAATAGGAGAAGCCTTTGATTTTGTAATGAACCGATATGGGCCCGGGGTGATTGGGACGCTTCAGAAAGAAAGAAGATCATCTTCAGTAGATAGCAGATCGAGTTCTCATAGTCATGGAATGAGATCACAAAGCTCTCATCTTACACAGATAAGAGAATCATCTGATGACATGTGCCTTAAAAGTCAAACGTCAGGAGATTCAACGTTTACTGGCTCCAACATTGTGGCTATTGACTCTGGTGTTCCTCGTCGACCTCCTGCTGGAAAACGTGCAGATGATCAGGTCAATTATCCTAAGTTGGTTGAGTTAGTTCTAAATAGCTCTAACTTTTCCTCTAACCTGTTACATGATATAACTGGAGGGAAATTAGGAAGTGCTGATGTACAAGGAAGTGATGTAACATCAATAGTTCACGAGTTCCGCAATGGTTTTCGTGCTGCTCTCAGGGATCTACAAGGTTTTAATGTATTCCTACATTCATTGCACAAAAAACTTGATGACTTGTTGCGATCATTTAATAATACTATAAGCAAAATACCATCGGGGGAGTCTGAAAAAGAAGATTCACCTTCACCTGCTACTGGTATTTGTCACTCTCCAACAAGTAAGGAGAAGTTTTCTAATGATAGCCATAGAGATTTTAGTGATTCAGATTCACAGAGATCTGTTCCAAGGGCATCACCATCTGCAGGCAATAGAGATTTTTGTGACTCTGCTTCTCCTATTCCAAGAGAAGGTTGGCATGGAAAATCCTCTAAAGGAAGTGTGGAGCCTTTGCTTGGTTCCCGCTTTACAGCTAAGCTTCGCGACTTTCATAAATTTGCCAAGGTTGGGCTCTAGGTAGCATAGTCTGTTTACTAGTGCATGTTCTTGCTTCTGCTGATGTGTTTATCAAGGTTTTTTGTTTTGGTGCACTGTTTGCATTGTTTTTAGGCTTAAATATGCAAATGATCCATGCAAATATCAAGCGTTTTTTATTTTAATCCCTTAAAAAATATTTTTTGGTTTTAATCCTTGCTTTTGGTCCTTGTTGTTTTGTTTTAGTCCTTGCAAAATTTATTCATATTGGATTTGGTCCTTGTAATATGTAGAATATTTGATTTTAGTTCCTCAAAATAAGGACTAAAATGAATATTATAGGGACCAATTTCAATATGAATATATTTTAGAGAGACTAAAACAAAACACCAAAATAAAAGATTCTATATTTGCAGGGACTAAAAGCAAAACAAATATTTTTACAGGGAATAAAACCAAAACGCTTGATATTTGCAGGGACCATTTTCATATTTAAGCCTTGTTTTTATTCATATGCTTATTGTGCAAAATAAAATGATTTATGGTTCTGTGTCAACAAAGTTAACTATTGTAGACAATGGTTTGGATGTGCTCTTGTTGGCCATTACTTTTCTGAGTGAAAGCATCAATTCTGGGAAAATTGTTGCTGATTTTTTATTTTGAAGAAACACACTACTCTTACCTTTTCCTCTTGTTGTTTTCTGCTATTGTTTAATTGATGTGGTGTCTTTACCATGTAATACAACATTTCTTTTACCATGCATTTTTTTTCCTCGACTTATTCTTTATCATACTTTCCAGGTTGATGCAGAATCTTATAAAGAATTGGAACATTGGAATGAAATGCTTAAAAATGATGCTATCAAGTTATGTCAGGAGAACAATTTCAATTCAGGATTTTTTGAGGGTAGTGATAGCAACACTGTTGTGGATGCATATGAATTGAAGGTATCTGAGTTTAAAATATTATGCAGAATTATTTAAGTCAATTCATTCATAGAGGATACATATTCATAGCCATTAACTTTCAGGTCAGACTTGAGCATATCCTTGAAAGGATTGCATTGATATCCGAGGTTGAAAATACAGAGAGACCATCCGCTGTTACAAATAATTTGTTCATCGGTGGAGCACAGTGTGCACGATCTGTATACACAATGCAACACTTGGGAATCACTCATATTTTGTGTTTGTGTGCTAACGAAATTGGACAATCAGATTCTCAATTTCCTGATCTATTCACTTACAAAAACTTCTCTGTAAGTCATCTTTCTCATGTGTCTACTATCTTTTACCCCTGATTATTCTACTGATTTATTTATTTGCAAAGGTTTTTGAGTGACTATTTAAAGGACGAATCATCAAAAAGTCACGACCTCTTAAATTCTGCCAAGGAATAAATCTTCATATTTCTTTTCCCTCTCCTATTTGAACAGGTGTGTGACACTGAGAATTCTGACATCAGCGTCCTATTTGATGAAGCTTGTGATTTTATAGAAGATGTTGAGAGAGCAGGTCAGAGAGTTTTAGTTCATTGCTTTGAAGGGAGAAGCAGAAGTGTCACTGTACTCCTTGCTTACTTGATGCTCAGAAAGTAAGTAAACCTATAAACACAAATCAATGTTTCATCTATCGTAATTAAATAGTTTAATCTTAATCACAAATTATGCCATCAGATAGGTATTTTCATCTAGTGAAATATTTATTTGTATAATTATCAATTATGCAACTGAAGCATCGTTCAGTATGTGTGATATTGGCAATTTTAAGTTTATCTTCCTTGATAGTTAAGAGTATCAATGCAAGTGACATCTGGGACAGTTTGAAACTGAAAGCAATTGTGAATTGTGATACAGGAATTTCACATTATCAGTAGCATGGAATGCTATGAGAAAAGCTCACAGCCGAGCGCAGCCTAATGATGGTTTTGCAAAGATCTTACAAGGACTTGATAAAAAACTGCACGGGAAGGTTTCAATGGAGTGGCAGCGGCGGAAACCAACGATGAAAACTTGTCCTATATGTGGCAAGAATGCTGGACTGAGCAGCGGCTCGCTTAAGATCCACCTTCAGAAGTCACATAAAAGGCTATCATCAGGGAGTGTTGATAGTGCCATGACAATGGAAATCCAAAAGGCACTAACCAATTTGAATATTAGCCGTGGTGGGAAAGTCAGTCCCACTCAAAGGCAATCTCATTCAATGACAGATTAATATATTTCTCTTGCAACAAAAGGTCATTGCAGATTTACTTTTAGTTCCTTGGAATTTTTATTGGGTTAAAACTTTGGCAACGTCAGCATATGAAATCCTTTTAGTTTTTCTTCTTCTTGCAGTATGGTACTTGCCTGCAGTTGAACTCAACCGCAGGTTTTTTTTATTCAAACTGTTTATAATTTTTGGGTTGATTTTGCCTAAATGAGGACCCTGCAGTTGAATTCCAACTGCAGGCAATCCTTGTCCAGTACTTACCCATTGAAACTTAGTGCCATATGCCATACTCCATTTTCGCACCAAAATGGAACTATAGAACTTTTAAGCGTGCAATTAGTAAGCTATCCATTAAGTATTTACTAAAAAATCTATTCAAATTGCTATTTACTTAACTAACGAGGGTTGATACATCTGATCAAATCTTTCCCTAACATTATCTGTGCCTTAAATTTGATTAGAGTTATTCTATTATAAACTCTTGAATTTCATTGTAAACTCAATTGTTAGGTTATCAAACCATAGTGACAATTCATTTAGAGATTGCTTTACCTCGGGGATTGAATTTTATCCAGGCAATTCGCTCACACTTTGGACTACTCCACATCCTCACCACATATCAGACTATATCAAAAGTTTATTTGGGGATACTTCTTTCTTTCTTTAAAAGATACTGTACGCCGACGATCATTACATTGAAAGTTATGCGAAAAACTAACTGTCATTCCATAAACTAGGAATACAATCTATAGATGAACCTAAGACATGCAACCCTGTACATTGGGGGACAACATTTTAAACGGCTCTAATTTCCCTGAATTTGTGGTTGTCATACAAGTATTTGTCATTACATGTCGAACAATAAATACGCCATAGCGATACTATACAGCAATGCTGGGATGTTACATTATATAGTCTATCAGAGAAAACATAAAACACTCCAACTTCCAATGAAATAGTCATGGATGAAGATGAACATGTCCAAGGCATGCCATATACAGATCTTTTTCATCATTCCCACACCCTTTTTGGTTTTCCCCTATCCCACTTGTTCCTATAATGTTAACCCCTTTTTCTCAACTTGATTTGCTAGGCTGCTAGGGGAAAACGTAACTGGACCTATCAGTGATAAATTAAAAGATTTATCGACAAGTAAAACATACTATGGCTATGCTTTAATAAATCAAGGACATACATACATCATAGAAAAGGTAACCAAATTATATAGGAAGAGCCTCTGGTAACGACTCTGGAGTACCGCTGGTACCGTTGAGAACAATCACATTACCGTCGGAATCAACATCCACTATGACGGAGTCACCCTCTTTGATCTCTCTGGCGAGCATCTTCTCAGCCATGCTATCCTCCAAAAGTCGCATGATGGCTCTTCTTAGAGGCCTGGCTCCATAGCTAGGATTATAACCTTCGTCAACCACCCTGTCCCTAAATCTTTCTGTTACTTGAAGTTCAATATCTTTGTTCTTCAGTCTCTGAAACACCTCCCTGAACATTATGTCTGCTATTTCCTTCACCTCCAATTTTGTAAGTTGCCTGAAAACAATCATTTCATCCAACCTATTTAAAAACTCTGGCCTGAAGTATTGTTTTAGTTCCTCAGTCACCAAACTCTTGATTCTATTATAACTGCTATCTTTCTCATCAAAATCAAGATCAAATCCAATTCGGCGGCCTCCTTTCTCAATCACACTGCTTCCAACATTTGATGTCATTATAAGAAGCGTGTTCTTGAAATCCACAGTTCTTCCCTTACTGTCTGTTAGTCTTCCATCTTCAAGGATCTGAAGCATCATGTTGAATACATCAGGATGGGCTTTCTCAATCTCATCAAATAGTACAACAGTGTAAGGACGACGCCGAACTGCTTCAGTCAATTGACCGCCTTCAGTGTAACCAACATATCCAGGAGGTGAACCAATAAGTTTAGAGACAGTGTGCCTTTCCATAAATTCACTCATGTCAAGACGAATCATGGCTTCTTCAGAGCCAAAATAGTATGCAGCCAATGCTTTGGCCAATTCAGACTTCCCCACGCCAGTTGGACCAGAAAAGATGAAGCTGGCAATTGGACGATTAGGGTTCTTCAATCCAACCCGGGCTCGACGAATAGCCCGACTAATGGCTTCCACTGCTTCATCCTGACCAATGATTCGCTTATGTAAAGTATCTTCCATCTTGAGGAGGCGATCAGATTCATCTGCTGAGACTTTATCAACTGGAATGCCCGTCCAGGAGGACACGATATGTTGAATGTCAACTTCAGTCACAATAGGACCTTCATCTGCTGCCTCACTCTCTGCTTTGCTCATCTCCTTGCCTTTCTCTACAAGTGCCGAGATCTGCGCCCTGAGATCCATTTCTTTATCACGTAGTTCTCCAGCCTATTCAGAAATTCATGTGTCACCAAGTCACAAATTATTGACTAAAACATTGCACGTTTGAATCAAGATCAAACAACTGGGGTAACACTAAAGTGTTTTTTGAACTCAATGAGCTAGAAGCAGAGATCATTCTAGGCCAACTATAAAATTTCAGGCATACTTCTTATATTTACTCGAAGTACTATTTTTCATAGACAAACAACATTATCTCATTGGATAAAGGTAGTTGACAATCTTCCTGAAAATGTTTGATGTTAAAACATAGGATTTGATTTTTATACACTGTCATGGCGAAAAGCTTTACACATGCATCTAATGATGTGTCGACACACCATTAATGAGTATGACAAGTCACATGTTTTTAACTCATTAAATAATGTGTCAACACATCATTAGATGCACATGTAAAAATATTTTACACCGGGAGAGTGTATATAAATTGAACTATAAAACTTTACAGGTTAAATCTTCAGTGAAAGAAGTTACCTTTTCAAAGTCTTGGTTGCGAACAAATTCCTCTTTCTCTTTAACAATCTTCCTGACCTCCTTATCAAGTTCTTTTGCCTCTTCTGGCAACTGAAACCACATAATAGCCCAATTAGCTAAATAATAATAGAAGCTAGAACTGCTAGTTAAAGGGTAGACAAACAATATACCTGTGCATGTTGAAGACGGACTCGTGAACCAGCTTCATCAATCAAATCAATGGCTTTGTCGGGCAAAAATCGATCACTGCAGGGAGGAAACATTATTATACGCCAGGAATCATTTTGAAAAGATCGGATGAGCATTTTGATTAACATAGTTATTAATCAAACAGCTAAATTAAAATTTCAACCCCAGAAATCCATATATTTGACATTCGAACAGTATGCATATGGGAAATTCTTAAAATTTGAAGACATGATTCAACCTAAATACATTAACATGAAACATATTTTACATAGATGCATGTGTCAAGAGAAATTGGCCATTCCTCGTTAATAAAATATATTGAAAAGCAATGATCACAATTTACAAAAAAAATAACAAAAAGAAATAATTATTTGTAATTGTAATAAAAAAATCAGTTTACTACATAAAGATATTTGTAATGCATATATTTTCACTGCCCATATCGAACTATATACTTCCCCCTATTGTCACCTAAGAGCTATGGTAAACTTACATCCTGAGATATTACTACATAGTTTTTAATTTTTTTTAAATAAATAAAATATCAAGTTGTCGTAGTTTAGATGGTTAAACTGCTAGATGAGGCAAAGTGATGTCATACCCTGAATGTATACACCAGTAAAAATTAAGAAATAGAAATACAAACTCGACGATACACCTTATGCATATCATAAACATATCAGTACCAATACTGCAATACACACAGTCACACACAACACCAATACTTTTCCATTTTAGAGTATCCATGTTTTATAGATTCTAATGTAAATAACGTCAAGAGATTCACAGAGGACAACAACTAAATTCAAGAAGTCAAACATGAACATCAATTTTCAAAACATGCAATATCGAAATAATATCTACACCAGCATAAATTACATGCAAAATGAACAGAATAGCGAATAGACGATTCATGACAAACCTGATATACTGGTACGAAAGTTGCGCAGCAGCTACAAGAGCGTCATCAGTATATCGGAGCTTGTGGTGAATTTCATAACGTTCTCTAAGTCCTTTCAGTATTTGTATGGTTTCATCTACAGTTGGTTCTGGTACTTTAACTGGCTGGAATCGTCTCTCCAAAGCTGGGTCTTTTTCGATGTGCTTCCTGTATTCGTCCAATGTTGTGGCTCCAATACACTGCATAATATTTAAGTCAACATTGTTTAGTACAATTTCAATACAAACAGCAGAGTGAACAACCAGTAGGAAATGCCAACACTTTAATTTTTAAATTAAAAATTCCAATATTAATTTGATACTTGTGTTGTGCATATATTATTTAATTCTGATTACAAGCTAGCAAGTTAGCAACAACTTGTGACCACACGGAACAACCAGCAGATGGATCATATATTCTTTTCAGATGATTTGGAATTGCTAGAAACTTTATGACCAGAGAAGGTCAGAACTTTTTCCATTTTAAACACTTTAAACACTTGAGGAAATTACTACCTGTAGTTCACCTCTTGCAAGAGCTGGTTTTAGTATGTTAGCAGCATCAATTGCACCTTCGGCTGCTCCTGCTCCAATTAGTGTGTGCACTTCATCGATAAAAAGTATTATATCGTCACTTTGTTTGATTTCTTCCATCAGTTTCTTCAACCTCTCCTCAAACTCACCACGGTATTTGGTTCCGGCTACAAGCAAACCCATGTCGAGGGTTATAACCTAGTTCATGTGAACAAATCATATCATAAGAATATATTGGATATATAAAAGCATTCATTATCACGCGCCTTGAAATAACAATTTAAGCTTTTGGAAGAGTTGATTATAACATGGTATCAAAGCCTCCTTTACCAACTTGTGAGGACATTGATCCTTGACAACATCATTTTTCTAAATAAAATTTGAATTTCAGATTATGTCAAAAATGAATCAGCACATTAATGCACTTCCAGCCTAAAGGGCTCTTCATAAAGGGATGTGTCAACTACTCAAATATAGAATAACGATAAAGATTAAATGTTTTCTTTCTATTAACCTTTTTTCCCTCGATTGTTTCAGGTACATCACCAGTTGCAATCCGCTGAGCAAGACCTTCAGCAATTGCTGTCTTCCCAACACCAGGTTCTCCAATAAGACAAGGATTATTTTTGGTTCGACGGCCTAAAATTTGGGTGACACGTTCAATTTGTGGTTGCCTTCCCACAACAGGATCCAACTTTCCCTGAGGGACACAGGTGAGAAACAATTTAGCTTTTATGCACCTGGTATCATCTACCATCGGTCATTAAGAAAACTAGGAGCTGTCATTACCTCTTCTGCTAGCTTGGTCAAATTGGTTCCATACTCCTCCAAAGTTGGCGTTTTATTGTTACTGCTTCCTGAGCCAACAGTAGCAGTAACATTGTCAGCACTCTCACCCACCATGCGAATAACCTATGCCCATTCCAAAGAAATTATCAGATTAATGCAAATTAAGAAGAAGAAAAAAATTAAATATTAATGTGGTCAAAAAAGATAAATGAAGGCATAATACTAGCCTGTGTGCGAATATTAGTAGGATCAGCGCCCAGGTTTTCAAGAACACGTGCTGCTACTCCCTCACCCTCTCGAAGAAGACCTAGAAGCAAGTGCTCCGATCCAATATAATTGTGACCTGAAATTTTTATGGTGTAAGAGTCATAATTTTAACAAGCTAAGCCTTACAGTTGAATATGATTTTTATTCCCAAACACAAACCAGCACTGAAAAAAAAACACAGATAGCCGCCAGCTCAATTTTTTGAATACAATCAAAGCTAGATAGTATAGTCTCCGTTCCTTTTTATAAGAAATAAAAAACGAAATCATCAAGACCAAGGAAAAGCATTTAAAGGAGTTAATATTTTTTTCTTCCACAAATAACACGTAATAATCATTAAATGCATCCACTATGTTGTTTTCTAGTTATCATAAATCTCACAATAAAATATGGGTATAAAAGGAATTTTAGCAATTAATGGACTTGGCTCTGTGTTTCTTATCGTTAGTAGGCCTAAAAAAAACCTGAAGGAGTACTATCTATCTGGTTGTGGCACACCATGTATTAGGGGGTTTGGAGCAATCACCTGGATAGAAGTACAAGGGATAGACAAACTATCATATGGTTCGTGATTTCTTTTTTTCTTCTTTCTACTGTGATACAATAATCACACAGCTTTTTTTTTATTCTCTACGCTTTCACTTAGGTCTTCCTCCTCTTAATGAAATCAAAACATAGATGAGTCCCCATCTCCTAACGTAAAATAGATAAATTTACCAAACACTACATAACCAAAACACCTCTACCTTACTTCAAGCAACAAATTACAGGACAAAAAACTGCGGGAAAACTGCCAAGTGCTATAGACCAATAAAAAATAAGAACAAAAACCACTGTTAAAGATCAAAATGCTTTCTGCAACTAATAAATTAGGTAATAAAATATAATAGAGGAATGTTAACAAATGCATACCAAGTTGGCGAGCTTCCTCGAGTGAAAGTTCCAATACACGCTTTGCACGAGGAGTAAACGGAATCTCAACAGCAACAAATCCACTACCCCTTCCAATTATCTTCTCCACTTCCACCCGTGCATCTTTAAGGTTGATTCCCATAGACTTTAAAACCTTGGCGGCGATACCAGTGCCTTCACCAATAAGACCCAATAGAATCTGCTCTGTTCCAACAAAATTGTGACCAAGACGCCTTGCTTCCTCTTGAGCTAGCATTATCACTTTGATTGCTTTCTCCGTGAAACGCTCAAACATGGCTCTAGGTATGATTCTCTTAGCCCTTGCCCGCCGTGAAGAAATTGCCATTGATACCTTCGCGTGAAAATCTAGCCCAGGTTTCAGCATAGTATCCAAATGATTGATAGTACGAAGTCCTGAGAAACCTTGCATTCTTAACCCACTTGTTCGCAAAGCACACATCATTTTAACTGATCTTTTAGATTTTCCCGATCCCTTATGTTGACTGTGCTTGTGCCCAACCACTAGGCCAGGAACATTAACCGACTGAGCCAAAACCCGAGCCATGATTCCTGAATATCCGGCTGCATTTATTAATAAAACATATTAGCCAACAATTATTACTTTTGAAGCAATAGAATACATAAGCATGTGAGAAAAATCTTGCAAAAAATTATTCCTCATAACTAGCATCATGTAGAAGACATGGTGTATAATAAATGGTAGTATGATTATCATAAAATGAAAAAGTCAAAGTTCCAAAGACAACATAGTACCTACATAGTTTAACAAACAAAGAAATACTAAGAATCACAATTTGTTTTGAAATGACTACTAAGCAGCTATATAGAAGTTCAAATAAATGTGTAGAGTGCCTAAATTAATTAAAGATAGATGTATATATCTGAAAGAGGAATCAAGTGTTACTTCAAATGACCCCTTAAAACATTCTTTCAATCAATTATAAGATAAGGTAAGACATATTGAGTGATGCTAAGAAGTTGAGTGCATGTAAATCATTCTTCATTCTGCTGCTTAACTTGTCAAATTTCCTTAATCATTCTTTCAGGTAAAACTTAACTAACAAAAAAACACCACAATTCAGAAACTTCAATTAATGAATCAGCAATAAAGAAAAAAAAAACTCACTGAAAGCACTCCACCAAAAAAAACAGATAAGATAACACAATTGAACCAAGAAAAATTAAAAAATATAGTAAAACATACCTCAAGGAGGTGATAAGGAAGAAGAAGATGTTGTATAATAAATAAATTAATTAATAATATAATAATATATATGATATGATAGAGGAAGCAAAGTAGAGAAAGGAATAAAATTGTGGTGGCAAATGGACTGAATGACTAGATAATAATAACAACACACAACAAGATGATAATATAATTAGATATTTTTTTTTATCTTTCTAAGTATGATGCTCTATTGACTGTTGGGGACCTCCTGTACTCTATCCCGCTGAATCATTTATACTATGTTCCAACAGTTAAGTTTTTGATCTCATCTCATATAGTACGTCGATTGATTCCAAGTTGTGTCTGTATATGTGACACGTAGCCGGCTTTTCCATTGCATTTCACTAGTCATGTCATGGCATGGCATGGCCCCATCAGATTCATGTTTTTTTACATGATTTTTTTTGTCAATTAGAATTCAGCTTTTTTTTAATGGGAATAAATGGAGTGTTTGAGGTTCGAATCCCGGCCTCTACATATAACAATGTATATCCCTGTCAATTGAGTTATGTTCACGAAGACTTTTTTACATGATTATTACTCCTACTAATTCATGAAATGAATGAATTACACCGATTAATTAAATTTTTGACAGAATTAATTAATTAATGGGTCAAGGGCACTTGTTAGGAATTTTAAAAAAAATGTTAGTTTTAAAGAATTTTTTAAGGTATTAAATGCAATATTTAAAAATTGTTAAAATGTTAGTGAAATGAAAAAAGAAAATAGAATGTGGGTTTAATACCTAAAAATATCTATACATCGTTGTAGCAAAGGCGTAGACGATACTGCTTTCTCATATTTTCTAAAACAAGCCTCCTTGATTTGCGTCATTTTATGGTTTATTCATTCCTTTGTAGTCAAAGGGTGGATTGTTATGCTTTTTATTAGGGCATAGTCTACCGTGCGAGAGCAAGATAGGTCATGCACCGTGAGAGAGGTAACTTTACTTGTTTTGGCAGGTTGTTGTACTTTTTCTTACCCATTGTAGGAGGTAATATGTTTTACAATAATACTTTTAATAATTTATTTACATGTTTGTAGGTACCAATAATACAGGGTCAATTTTGGAAATTCATACTAATTAATTTAATATCCTTATCCTTTTTGGTAGTTCACTATAATATTTATTGAATATTACCGGTTTTGGTCTTTTTTTTTTACTATATTATGTGTTAAATAATTTAGTCGTGGTAGGAAAAATAATTTACTGTAATTACTATGAATTATAATTGAAAAAAAAAATCATTGTAGTTAATCACAGTAAAAAAAAATCAATGTCGTATATATTAACCATGAAATAAAAATAAAGTCCAAATAATTAAATAGATGTGGTTAATTGAAAAAAAAAATAGGTTAAATTACACCAGAGGTCATTTAAGTTATTTAATTGTAACAAATTGGTCCTTTAAGTTTTTTTGTACCACTTAGGTCATTTTAAGTTAATTAATTGTAACAAGTTGGTCCTTTAAGTTTTTTTTGTACCAATTAGGTCCTTTAAGTTATTTAATCGTAACAATTTGGTGGATTTTAGATCTTAAAAATATAAGTTATTTAAGGCCTAAAAATTACAATTAAATAACTGAAAGGACCTAAATAGTACAAAAAATACTTAAAGGATCAACTTGTTACAATTAAATAACTTAAATGACGTAAGTGGTACGAAAAAATTTAAAAGAACCAATTTGTTATAATTAAATAACTTAAAGGACATATGGTATAATTTAGTCAAAAAAATAATGTTAAAAATGTTTGTTTTATTCATATTAGTCAACTTATGTGTATATATCATTTAAAATAGTATACTTTTTGGTTAGAAGTGTTTAGAATATTTTATAAATATATCATTTATTCCCCATGACTATATGTCTGATAACCTAGTTAACGAGAAAAGACATTCCTCCTTCAACTGAAATAGTACCAATCGACTTTCGGTGAACGAGGACATCGTTTCGGCTATTGGATATGTTCTAATTGAAATGAGAATGAAGAAGGAACTCGGTTTTCAAAGATTAGGATCTTCGGTGTACTTCATTCGTCCAGACTATCCCTTCCGTAATCTAGTTAACAAGAAAGGACATTTCTCCTTCAACTGAAACAGTCTCAAACGACTTTAGGTGATGGAGGACATCGTTCCGTCTGTTGAATATGTCCTAAATGGAATGAGAATGACGCAAGAACTCGACATTTGAAGATCGGGATCTTTAGTATACTTCATTCACCGAGACTATATCCCTTCAGTAACCTTGTCAATCTATCAAAAATGTTAGCCAAAATCATGTTTTACTCTATGCTATCAGATTCCTTATTGGTTTGAATGAAAATTTCTCAATTTTTAACTCACTAGTTCTTCTTATGGATCCTCTTTCTCGGATTTTGACAATCAAAATCTTCGGTATAAGTCAATTTGATGACCATGACCTATAAGTGTTCTAAAGTGATAGTTTGCCAAGTCAACTTATCTCATATATTTCGATCGTCAAAATCTGAGTTTCTGGTTCATTGTTAGTTCAATTAGGTCATATACAACGGTCAGAATGATTTTATTTGATACCGTTAGTTGTTTGGGTCTGTTTCAATTAGTTGTTCAATTAGTTGTTTGGCGTAAGCCAATCCGACAAATTATCCCTTCAGAAACGTAGTTAGCACAAAATGACATTCCTCTGACGACCAAAATGGACCCAACTGAGTAACGTTAACAAATATAATCAATCCGACCGTTGAAAATGACCTAATTAGACTAAGAACGAAGTAGAAACTGAAATTTCGGCGATCGGAATCTTCGGCATATGTCAATTCGACAAACTATCCCTTAAGAAACCTAGTCGGCACAGAAGGACATTCCTCTGACGACCAAAACATACCCAACCGAGTAACGGTATCAAATATAATCAATCTGACCGTTGAATGTGACCTAATTGGACTACGGATGAAGTAGGAATTGAAATTTCGGCGATCAAAATCTTCAACACAAATCAATTCCACAAACTATCCCTTCAGAAACCTAGTTATCACGGAAGAACATTCCTCTGACGACCAAAATGGACCCAACCGAGTAACGATATTAGATATAATCAATCCGACCGTTGAAAATGACCTAATTAGACTAAGAACAAAGTAGGAACTGGAATTTCGGCGATCGGAATCTTCGGCATATGTCAATTCGACAAACTATCCCTTAAGAAACGTAGTCAGCACGGAAGGACATTCCTCTGACGACCAAAACATACCCAACCGAGTAACGGTATCAAATATAATCAATCCGACCGTTGAATATGACCTAGTTGGACTAAGAACGAAGTAGGAAATGGAATTTCTTCGATTGGAATCTTCAGTATAAGTCAATTCGACAAACTATCCCTTGAGAAACCTAGTTAACAAGGAAGGACATTTTTGACAAACTCTCCCTTCAGAAACTCTCCCTTCGATAAAATATCTTTTAATTATATAAAAGAATTAGCTTTAAATTTTGGGAAATGACTTTTAAGCACATAAAATTAAGGTGGTCATGAATTTAAAGAAGGACAATGAAGGAAATTTGTTGAACTTCAATTTTCATATATTGTTATTAGTAGACAAAAATAGAGGTTAGAAAAATCCGGTTAGTTTTTCAAATATTAATTTTGTAAAAACACTAATAGAAACACTAAGATCATAAAAAAATAGTCATCATCCTAAATCCAATCTCATTTATAATAATGACAAAAGTTTGTATTATTTCTCTATTTTTATGTTACAATTAATTTTTTTAAAGTGAACCATACTAACCATACTGCTTTGTTTTAACGTTAAGTGAATCTTTCTGAGACTAACTTTCATTCAATGAGAATCTTTCTAAGAACTGAGATTTTGTTCTCTAAGAAGTTTCCTAAAAACTAACTTCCGTTCTATGAAAATCTTCTTAAAACTAACTTCCGTTCTAAGAGGGTCTTCCTAAGAAATAAGATTCCGTTATATGAGAATCTTCCGAATACTAACTATCGTTCTATGAGAATCTTCCTAAGACAAACTTCCATTCTTTGAGAATCGTCCTAAGACTATCTTCATTCTATGAGAATCTTCTAAATACTAACTATTGTTTTATGAGAATCTTTCAAAGACTGACTTCCGTTCTATGAAAATCTTCCGAATATTAATCATCGTTCTATGAGAATCTTCCTAAGACCAACTTCCATTCTTTGAAAATCTTCCTAAGACTAACTTCAGTTCAATGAGAATCTTCTAAATTCTAACTACTGTTCTATGAGAATCTTTCAAAGTAAGACATATGTTCTATGAAAATCTTTTAAAGACTAACTTTCGTTTTATGAGAATCTTACAAAGACTAACTTCTGTTTTATGAGAGTATTTCTAAAATTGAGATTCTGTTATATGAGAATCTTCCAAATATTAACTAACGTTCCATTAGAATCTTCCTAAGACTAACTTCCATTCTTTGAGAATCCTCCTAAGACTAACTTTCGTTGTATGATAATCTTCTAAATACTAACTATTGTTCTATGAGAATTTTTCAAAGACTGACTTCCGTTCTATGAAAATCTTCCAAATATTAACTATCGTTCTATGAGAATCTTCCTAAGACTACCTTCAATTCTTTGATAATCTTCCGAAAACTAACTTCCGTTCTACGAGAATCTTCTAAATACTAACTATTGTTTTATGAGAATCTTTGAAATATTGACCTTTGTTCTATGACTATTGTTTTGGAGGATTGTCATAGAGCGGAAGTCAATATTTCAAAGATTCTCATAAAACAATAGTCAGTATTTAGAAGATTCTCGTAGAATGGAAGTTAGTCTTAGGAAGATTATCAAAGAATTGAAGATAGTCTTTTACTATGCTAACGTATGCATATATTTTATTATGTTTGTTGGTATAATTTTGATTACAATTTTTAAATTTTTAAATATTAATGGAAATTATTCATACATCGATTTATCTCAAATTATTGTCAAATTATATAACGAAATTATTTATCAACTCGACGTATTTTGGTTTGTCAATATATAAAGGATCCATGTATGAAATTGAAATCATCGAACTTTTGAAAAAATGGACAAATCTCAATGTACCAAATAGTATAAACTAGAGATTTTATATTTTTTTTTGGGAAATAAACTAATAAAACAAATATTAATGATTCCAAAATAAAACAATTTTTTGTTTTTTGGGATTTTATGTTAACAATTGTCGAGAGAACATGAATCAATGAAAAGAGAAACAAAAGAAAGCCATTCTGTCATTAGCGTTGAAACACAATTTCATTAAAAAAATAAAAGTTTTTTTTTCCAGCAAAATAAAAAAATAATAGTTATTTTTTTTCCAGCAAAATAAAAAATAATTTTTTTTATTTACAATTTCATTAAAAAACACAAAAGTTAAATATGAGTTGACTTAAATATGAGTCTCTCCCTTCATTTTATCCAATTTTATTTCAATTGCAGAACAAAATTTACTTGATCATACTATAATTTATTAAGTGTATTTCACTAAATGATATACATTTTAGGGGTGTACATGGGTCGGTTTGGGTTAGGTTTGGCCAAACCCAAGACCCGAACCATATAAGGTACTCCCGTTGGGTGATAATATGAAATAATGAATTTCATCATAAAATACTTGAAAGAAATTAGAATTTTCAACTCATATTTCATCATAAAAGTAAGGACCAAAAGTGGTAATTCAACTCATATTTGACTTTTGTGTTTTTTAATGAAATTGTGCAAAATGTATAGAATATTATAAACATCTCTCCCAAAAGAAATTAGAATTTTTTAACAAAATATGAATTTTTAACCGCCATAAAGGTAAAAATTCATATTTAAAGAATCTTTTGGGACTAAAAGTCGAAGATTGTCATAAAACGGAAGTTAGTCTTGGTTAGATAGTCATAGAACGTAAGTTAGTCTTAGTTAGGTTGTCATAGGTAAGAATCTTGGTTCTTAGGAAGATTCGCATAGAACGGAAATTAGTCTTACTAAGATTGTCATAGATAAACATCTTAGTCTTAACAAGATTCGCATAAAACAGAAGTTAGTCTCAGTAAGACTATCATATGTAAGAATATTAGTTCTTACAAAAATTCGCATAAAATGGAAGTTAGTCTTGGTAAGATTATCATACATAAGAATCTTAGTTCTTAAGAATATTCTAACAGAACAGAAGTTAGTCTTGGTAAGATTATCATTCCGATCTTTTTTAAGTGTCTCTTTCGTAAAAACGTTATGTTTCTATTTAGTCGTCAATTTCAAAGTTCAATGCAATATTAAATATTGTTTTACCAATATTACCCTTAATTATTTATTACAGTGAAAAATATATATGAAATAAGATATGAAATGAACGAGACTATTATTAAAAAAAGATAAATTATTGTATTAAAGTAGTAATATTTATTGATTGTCTTGATTTTGTGTAAAATGTCAAAAAGTGATTATTAAAAAGAAGCAGAGAGAATATCATATACGTCATTTATTGAATGAATCTAAAAAGTCTATTTTTTTATAATTTAGATCGGAGTAGTATAATTTATATTTCAATTAATTTCTTTTAAATAATTGAACAAGTATTAATAATTTATGAATTTTATAATGGGTTAAATAAGTTTTTTGTCAAAATAAATATAGCGAATTTCATTTTTAGTCCTCATAAGAAAAACTGTCTAGGTCCCTATAAATTTTTTCAACATGTAATTTTAGCTCCTATTAAATTAAAAATTGTATATTATGATTAAACTTTTAAAAAAAAATTTACAGACATGTCACGAACATTTTTATAAACTCTTTTACAAAAAATTATAGTTTTTTAACATCTAAAGAATTAAATGTGAATTTTTTTTAAACGTAAAATTTTGAAATATAAGTAATGAAAAATTAAATCTAAAAATAAAATTTTGAGCTCATTTTTTATGGAGAATTTTTTTTTTGACAAACAAAAATGAAATATATTACGACAAAAGGAGACACCAAATTAGCACAAGGTGTGCCAAAAAGGTGCTCAAAAGTTTACACCGGAACAAGTCACAAGGAAAACAAAACCAAAACGGATTAGCCGATGCTCATACAAACAAAAAGGCTCGATCACCACAAATGAGAATCTAAACGAACATTAATGTTAGTTGTCTTCATCGACCAAAAGGAATGTAACTTGACCAAAAAATGTAACAGAGATGAAATTAAAGGACTCAAACAGACTTTTTATTACTATCTCTGTTCCTTTTTAATTGTCACTTTTTGACATTTTACACAAACCAAGACAATCAATAAATATTACTACTTTTAATGCAATAAGTTATACTTTTACTATAATGACCTTATTCATTTAATATCTCATTTCATATATTTCTCTCTCTGCAATAAATAACTAAGGGTAATATTGGTAAAACAACATTTAATTTTGCATTGAACTTTGAAATTGACAGTTAATTAGAAACAAAAATTTTCTTCAAAAGAGACACTTAAAAAGGAACGGAGGGAGTAATTATGAGACGATGTGTCATTGTGCAGGACACAATTGTTCAGAACTTTGATTTATTGTGCCTGGTGATGTGATATAGTAGAAGACTTCTCACATTAAGTACAATTTCCACACGCTTTCACATGGGTTACACAGTAACTCTACTGATTCTAAGAGGTGTAGGTTGCTTAATGGTACATGGGTTTCACATGGTTACACACTTCTAGTTCGGATTGGACGAAAGAATGCAAGCTGTATTTTTCTTAATGACTTATTTATTTAATAATGTAAAACCATGCATGATTTCAAATTGGACCAGTGAATCAATTATTATACTCAACTACCCAATTGAATTAAAATTGTTGACCATTAAACACCAAGCACACCTAACACTTAGTAACATATACCACGCCTTTATTCTATATAAATCTACAAAGTGCCCTCATTTTCTATCTTCTATAAGCATGGAAAATATTTAGAGCAATCCTTGTGAGAAAAAGTATAGACTCGAAATATAAAATGGGAAAGGTTTATGCTGTCTTCGAAGGTAGGAAACCTGGGGTATATGTTTCATGGCCCATAGCGTTTGCTCAAGTACATGGTTGGAGGAATGGTTCACAAATGGGTTACAACACACTGGAACAAGCAGAGGCTGCATACCAAGCTTATTGTAAGGACGTTGGACGTGAATATATTAAAGGTTGAACGCAGTAGTCAATGTGAGACGGGTCAATGTTCATATAGCAACAACACTAGTGATCACGATGAAGTTCCTTTACGTAAGTATACTAAGTTTCATACTCATGGTTACTGGTGTTTGATTATTCATGTTATATTCTTTTCATTTTTTATGATTAGAAGTTTGCTTGACATCAAACATGGCTGAAGATACATCTGCTGCAAATTTTGTTCTACAAGAGAGTACTCAAAAGCTGCTTGAAAAGGTATGCAATCGCATGAGGATATCGGGACCAGTTTATTCTTTGCATGATGCCAGGGATGTGGAAGGTTTACATTATTTCAGGTATTCTGGTTGTTTGTCAAGTTGTTTGGTTGGAGAACCAATGGTGTCCATTAGTCGTTTTGCTAAGTCAGAATATGACGCAAGGGAGGATGCTGCCGTGGGTTTACTCCGTCGTTTGCTAACGGCTACTGGTGGAAAAATTCGTGACTACAACTACTATAATGTAGTACTCCTTTCAGAAAATATTGAGAAGCTAAGGGATGAAATCTTTGAGTTGAAGATGGTGATAGCAACGATGAAAGCTGAAAATGCTGTTCATAACAGTTGTGGTTGATGTAATTAGTATTAACACTTATAATTGCTTTGCTAGTTTGCACCATGCATGTTTTTAACATCTATGTGTGTGTTGTGTTGTAGTGGTGTCACACACACAAAATAAAATGCATGTTCTGTCAATACCAAAACCCCTGTTGTTTGTAATCTCTATTTGCATGGTGTATGAATTCCATATAGTACATGTATCATATTAACAATTATTGTAAATATTCTTCTAAGATTATTTTATTATAGTTTATTAATTTTTTTTGCCTTTAAATACCATTTTTGGTCTTTAAGTTTGACAAGAATACCAGATTAGTTCTTTAAGTTTTTTTAAGTTTCAAATAGGTCTTGTAAGTTGTTAATTTAATGCACCTATTTAAAATTTTTAAGTTTCAAATAGGTCCTTAAAGGTTAACGGTGTAATAAATTAACAACTTAAAGGACCCATTTAAAACTTAAGAACTTATAGGACTAATCTGTTATTTTTATTCTTGTCAAACTTAAAATACCAATTGAGGTATCTGGCCTAAATAAAAAACTAGCCGAATATAAAAAAAATACACCTAAATATGTTATTATTAAATTTGACGTGAATGCTATATAATTTGTATGCAATGTGTGTACACTTAACTATACAAATTTTTTTCTCCTTAAATCATAATATGACGTGTATACTAAACTAAATTACCACCTTTTGTCAACTAGGTCAATTAAAATATTCTAACAATCTGTGATAGTTCCTTTACAACCAACTCCTAAGTAATGGTAAATATCTCACAGTTGTATGTTGTCATTATGGGTCTCCTCACCATTTAATGCGTTTGGCTGGTTGGATGGACATGCTATTGGTAGACTAAAAGCATATAAGTTTCAAAAATAAATTGAAAAATAAAACCATATTAGGTTAATCATTACACTTGCCTACTATAAGGCTGATTGGTAGTAGTCTCTTTCTTCTCTTAACATTTTTCATGGAAGACAACAGAAACTTCATACTCCACTCTCCATCAGGCGAGCAAAAAATGCAAGTGTCATAACTTTAGTTCTAATTTATTTTTTTGTTTTACGTTATTCAATTTGAATCTTTTACTGATATATTTGAATGGTAAATGTAGGTTTGAACCACAATCTTCTATGATGATGAATGCAAAGCCTTTTTCAACTAACATACCCACAGATGCAGATGTAATGTCATATATTAACACTTATTCATGAGATGAATGTTGTTCTAAAATTTATATTTTTGAAGTAAGTAAATATTTAAACATATTACACTTGGTATGTTGCAGCTGAATGTTGGTCAGGGGGTATCAACACGTGAATCCCCAAAACTACCAGATACAAATTCTAGTGAAGTTTCTCTTACTGACATTCTTAAAGCTGTTGAGGTATAGATTTTATTTAAGGCTAAAATATTCAGTAGTCTTCCAATATGTAAGGTGTTGTTAATGAAAGCATACAACATGCAACCGTACGTGGCACAAACATGTTTTTTTGTGTGCAGAGACTAAGCGTTCGTATAGATATATTGGAGATGAGCAACACTGAAATGTTCAAAACCCTCGTAAAAGAACTAAAGAAGGATGCTGATGTGACTCCTAGTCCAAAACCTCAAGATGATAATGTTCATAGCAGCTCAGGTTATTCTCCATATGTGGAAGAAGATAGAAACCAAGTCAACAAACACAATGGTCTACCAACTTTAGATTCGGATCAGGGCAGAGCATTACTCAAAAGCATGAAAAACCTGAAGAACTTTGATGCTATAAACATTTCAGACACTGAAGATGATTGTCCTAAACTCAAGAAAAGAACAATCGCAACAGAAACCTTCTTGCGCCATGCTCCAGATAACAAGAGGCAAAACACCAACAAAGGGAAGCTACCATGTGTGGTACCTGATCCAGAGCAAGATTATGGTAAAGAGTCTGATGCTTTTAACAAACCTTTTTCCAGTGACTATAGAAGAGGAGTTAACTCAAAGGTTAATATTTTAATATATTTATTTCATTCATAGTCAAATGTTAAATGTATTTTTTTTGTTCATTTCCTGATTAGTGGTTTTATATTGAAGGACATGATAAGAAGTTCGGCAACCATGTCTAGAAGGTTGTCTTTTACTCCTTCACCTGGTGAAGGTTCAAAACTCCAGCACGAGGTTAGAACACATACCAAAACCGGTCGATCACCGAAAACAAGTACTGTTAAAAGACGTTCACCAGGTGGCCGAGGTATGGGAGGTGTTGCTATTGGAAAATCAAATTCTGTTAGAAACAACAATGGACTTGTTGTTCCAAAGGTAAGTCATTTGCACCAGATAAACCAAAAACAAACCATATATCAACCTAACTGGATGACATTAATAATCAAATTTTTTTCAACAGCATTTCAGGTGTGCGGTTAAGACTACATCAGACATGAAACTAGACCATGTTGAAATCAGGATTTGTGCTTATGTTTTTCAAGAGGGCTTCGACTCAAAGCAAGTAGTTTTAATGATATATAAATCTGTTTAAAATGAATTTGTTATAAATTGCGGATTTTGGGTTTAAATAACATAAATTTTATGGTTATTTATGCAGTGATATCATTTTCAAAGTGGGAAAGAATGAGTATTCACGCGCTGACTTTGAATGTATGTGCCCAGGGATGATAGTTTCTAGTGAGGTATTGAAATATGTTGTTAAACAATTCATATGAGCATATCACAGTATGCCTCATGCATGGTTCAAACATATATTTCACCTGATAGAGTCATTGCCATTACATAGATAATCTTGATGATGGCTCTCAAGGTTTCTTGGACACAACACAACAATATTTGCAAGTCTTTGTGGTGTCTACCACCGTCATTCGCGGTATAGATTGCTTCAAAACTTAGTTAAACATAAAATAATATTGTTTATTTATTTATTTTCTAACAATAGTTGATTTATTCCATTAATATAGAGTGATGTTGCTAGAGGAAGTACTCCAGAGAGTTTACACTTGTTTTATGGGAAGGATTGGATGGGACGGTTTGATAGACTAAGGCTGGTAAAATTTAAAATTTAGATTATTTCTTACCTGAATGCATTTTGTATGAGTTTAAATTAAAAAGTTTAAAAATGTCTTATTAATTATGTAATTGTTGTAGATATATGTTCCTATCAAAGATAATCATGAACATTGGTATTTGATGGTAATTTCGATTGACCAACAAAAGATTTATCATTTGGATTCTCATATAAGGGAAGAAGCTTTGGAAGACAGACGTTTTACCATACGTAATATTGTAAGTCTAAATATGTATGCTTTACATAAGTTAAATAATTAAAATTATATGTAACTGAATACGCCTTGATGCATCAAATAGGCTGCAACCCTCTCAAAATTGGTTGACCTAGTCTATGAAGAAAACATATCCTTTTGTGCAATGACAGACTTCAATTACTGGGACATTCTTGAGGCAAGGGGAATACCAAATTGTGGTAATAGGTATTTCAATCAACAACCTTAATCATTGGACATGAAAAATTCAATATACTTACGGTTTGATTATGTAACGTGTGATGGTTTATGCTTCTAATCATGAATGTCAAATTAATATTAACTTTTTTACACTTATGTTTCAGTGACAATTCCGGCTTATGGGTAGTTGAATGGCTAAATATGCAAAACAATTTTACTAATAACATTGTGGGAGTGGTATGCATTTAATATACATCTTGTAATTAAAATTAAATATGATTAACTTGTAATTTTAAGCAGTTCACTAATTTGACTTTATGATGTTTTATTTCATCAACTAATTTAAAACAGATGAACGAGAATGCTGTAAGGATGGTTGTGACTATGCGACTTCTAATGGGAAACCATAATGAATGCAACAGTGACCTTTTGGAAAAGGCCAAGGATTACTGGCAGATGATGACAATTGGGAAAGGCCAACCAAGAGGTTGAGCATTCTTGGTTCTAAACTCAATGGCAGTCTAATATTTTATGAATGCAACTATGTAATATATTTTGTGCATTATGCCATACTTTGTGTCTTTTTGGTTAGCCTTTAGTCGTACCTCTACCAACATAGGCTTTTTGCCTTATGGCCTATTTAAACTTGGTTGGACCTTTATTTTGGGTTGTAATATTTATGGAGACTTCAAATATCCCTTGTATATTAACTTTATATTAATGTATAGCTTTAGTTTTTTATATTTTAAGGTAAACTAGTAAAAAAAAGAAATTATAGATTTTTTTTCGTCTTTAGATATAAACTCATATGCAATTTACATGTGCATTTATTTCTTTTTTTCTTAAACACCCTTATTTTTTTGGTCAAAAAACACACCCTTATTATAATACATCAACTAATTTCTTTTTTCTAAATCATACACGACAGAAATATTGTCACTAATGTATAAAGTGAAAATTTTTTGTTTTAAACATTAGCAAGAGCCAAATAATATTTTTTTTAAAAGAATTGGATGATCCCATATAATAAGTATAGTTTACTATGAAGGTGGCTCCTCTAAAGTGAGATTTTAGAGTATAAAAGTGGGTAATATCAATCACTTAATGCAAGAATTTGAATTCCATGATAAATCATATCACTTAATATGAACACATTGGAGCCTAGGGAAGAGTTTTCTACACAACAGAATTTTACAGCAGCATGGTTTCAGAGCATGTGTTTCAGAGCACTTTTTTCCCATATGCTACATGTGTTTCAGAGCATTTAGAATAGAACCATTGTCAAGTTCTTTTCTACATTGATCATATTCAGAGTTCTAAAGTATCAAGCAATATTTCTGTCCTATAGAACAAGATTTTAGCCATCAGTTATGGTATAAAAGTGGCAGACGAGAAGACGGCAAACGGGAAAAAATAAAAGAACTAAACACTCCAATTCATGCAAAGCAAAAACAGAATGAGTAATTATTCACTCATACCAACTAGGCCACTTTACACGGCTGTAAGCACCCAAGAGTAAATCCTATCTTAATTCCATCTTCTACATTTAGTTCCCTTTTAGGTTCCCTTTCAGGATTAGATATATGCATCAATTGCTCAGCTCTTTTAGGATTTCAAATAACAGAAAGAATATTAACATCACCAAAAATAGATGCATCATAATGAAATATGGTCAATAACTTCTCAAATTAGCAATTGAATGTACATAACAAATTCTCATTCCCATTAAAATAGTCTATTGGCTCCACACCTACACAATATAACAAGTTAATTTTGACTTTTACCTAACCAATCAAGACCAACAAATGCTTCTTGCAGCTAAAGATTCTAAAATGAGCCACATAACACAGGTTGCATTATGGTTAAAATTCAACAATACTACACATATTTATGTCTTCATTTCATAATCATCCCCAACTTGTTCGTAGGCCATAAAATTTAAATAACTTTAACATATCCAACAGACATGATTTAAGTCAATTACAAATACAAATAAACACGTCTTTTGCATCAATAATTTAACACAGGCTTTGCATCAACAAACCTTAAACAACATCACTACAAATTAACAAACCACTACAAACATATGGAATCTCGCCACACTCACTCCAATGTATGAAATTCCTGCATTGAATTAATTTGAAACATTAATTAAGAAATATATACTACTGTTAAAACTAAACTAATAAGTTATAAACAAATATACTTACACTTTCATGGTGCATAACCTTCGCTTTCTTAACCATCCTCACTCAAACGCACATGCTGTGATTGAAGTGAACAAGCTGCCCCCAACTCTCCTTCAGCCATGGTAGGACAACATCTTCTGTTGTGACCAGAGGCACCACATGTACCACATGTCTGTATCCGCCTACGCCTTCCAGGTGTACGAATACTAATAGAGCCACATCCCTTGCTTCTAGAATATACAGGGTTGAGAATGTTTACCCTATCAACTTCAGCAGGTAAGTTTTCTTGAACATTTTCATTGCTATACTTAGATTTCAACCTACTCAGTTCATCAGTAAGGTATTCTAAATAGCTTTTATAATCATCAACGTCCATATATGCCAATTCAGAAACTTCCTTACTAAGATTTACTAGATTGGCGTGCCTCGCCACCAAATGTGAGTCCCAGTAGTATGAACCGTCTTGATAATTTCCACGGATCGACTCCTTTGCAAACTGTGACCAACGATTCAACACAAGAGACTTTGGGAAATCAGCATAATCAAGATATACCAACACCGCAACAATATGCTCACATGGAATCCCTATAGACTCCATTCTAAAACACGAGCATTTAAATTCATCGGTGAGTGGACAATGTGATACACGCCAAACATATCCCTCGTTTCGATATTTTGTCACAGAATAAATTGAGAACGACGTCATTTCTTGAGTATCTAATAATGATATTAGTGAGACCTTTTTCAGTACAGAACACACTAACATGAATATTTCTTTTGTTAATTGATTTGAAGCTGACCTCTCGAGCGACCTTAGACTTGTCTGCAACACTGCCTGCCCATATTGAGATTGGTGATCAGCTTGAACCTCTCTAAAGCGAAAATATTCTACACATCGGTGGAACTGCTTTACAAAATCAGTCATATTCAGCTTTGAATGTACAAACTGACCCATGTGGCTATGAAATGCTTCACACCGTGACGTAGTCCGTATTCCTGCAAAAAAATTTCCCCTTATATGAGCCGTTGCCCACATTTTCCTTTTCTCATACATATCTTTGATCCAGCTGTTTTCTTCTAGGCCAAACTTAATAACCATTTCATTCCATAGACTTTCAAATTTCCAGACTTCATGATCACCAAGCATACATTTTTTGAAATATGGAATGAAATCCACATTACCAATGTTGGAGATTGCATTGCGAAGTAGATGCCAAGCACATAACCTGTGATAACTGTTGGGAAACACTCGCTTGATTGCATTCCGCATAGCTAAATCGCCGTCTGTAATGACAGAAATTGGTGGCTTGCCTTTCATTGCAGCCAAAAATTGTTCCAACAACCAAACATATGTCCCTTCAACCTCGTTAGAGACTACAGCAGTCGCAAAAATAATGGTCTGGTTATGGTGATTAACTCCGGAAAACACAACAAAGGGACACTTGTACTTATTTTTCTTGTAGGTAGCATCAAAGGCCAGCACATCACCAAAAATTTCGTAATTCTTTTGACTTTCACCATCGCTCCAGAATAAGTGTTGTAACCTACCACCCGCATCAACAGTGTGTGCAACAAACATCAAAGAATCTTTAAGACGAAGATCTAGAAGGTACCTGACAGCACCTTTGGCATCAGAGGACACTTGTTTTCTTTGTCTTTGAATTTGATTATGAACATCTTTTTTTAAAAAACCAACCTTATCATACCCGCCAGCAGCATTTGCAAATGCACCAATCATTTGAGTAACTTTTATTCCAGCATTACCAAAGTTAGTGATTTGAATCTTGTCTGACTTTGTCAGCTTCCTATGTGCAGCCAACAACCCACAATGCTTCTCCATTAACATGTCATGGTTGTGCTCATAACAAAAAACTGTGATGTACCAACGACCGGAATTTATATCAACATGCACTCGAAATTTTGCACCACAACCACACCTGGTTTCGTGTTTTGGACCACGTTTGCGTTGTTCCAATGTTAACCCTCTGTCTTGCCTAAACCCTTCAAGATTACATACAAAAGTTTGCTGCACAACATCTCCATTCTTATCTTTAATAACCTGATATTTGCGGACGGCAAACCCATTAATCTTTGCAAACCAACAATAAAACTTGTACGCAACATCAAGACTACCAAATCGCAGCTTTGAAACATCTTCGTTTTTCAAGTTAAACATGTCCATCTTCACAATATCGTCTACATCATCAATTAAGTAAAAATCGTCTGGATTTTGATTTGAGTTTGTAGAATCATTTAAACTGTTTGAATTTACCTCCAAGTCCTCACCAGCGGTGTCATCGTTGTTTGCATCTCTGTGAGTACAATCCTCACCATCAGCAGAATCACTATCAACAAAATCACTTTCACCATCACCACTATCAATATCATCATATTCACCTTCTTCAAAAACCTCATCTTCAACATCAACGTTATTCTCATCAACCACATAATCTACAGGATTCATATCCCCTTCTTCTGAAGAATGTCCTCCTTCATCATCACTTACATTAACACCGTCACCGTTACCACCTTTCTCATTTGATATCTCTTCAAGTGCTTGCTAAAAATAACAAGGTTTAGACAAATTAGTGCTTGCAAAAAACAATATAAACAACTCAATCAAGAAATTAGCAAATAAATTGATTACAAACACGAGCTAAAAATATTTTAACTTACCAAGTATTCTTGCATTACTTCGTGGTTAACATCACCACCAGCCACATCTACATTCAAATCCATCAATCTGCATTCCTGGAGAGGTTCAATCAAGTAAAACAACCTACAATGAAAAAATAAGGGAAAAAGGGATATCTTGCAATGTAAATATATCATGTAGTGGGATATGGTGTACATTCATAAGGTAAAAAAACTTGCTAACTATGAATATGAATCAAGGATCTAGGAATCTGTCCTTAAATTTCACAAGTGTGAATCAATGAAATAATCAATCAAGGATCTCAAGCAATATGTTTGTTTTAAATATGAACTAACTATAATTTAGAGAAATAAACAAACCAATAATTAAAGAAATTAAGGTTACTAAATGGATCTCATAAAAAGGAAAAGTCCAAAGAAGGCTATATTATTAGTTAATTAATTATTCATTAATAACATAAACATGGATAAACCAGCACATAAGCCAGCCCTGAAGAAGGATCATATTCCTTCTCGTCATATATCACTAACATGAATCACAAATTTACTTTGGTAATATCAACAAGGCCCAACGACACGATAGTAGAATTGGTAATATCACTAACGCATCAGAAATAATTGGAGTCATTACAGCAATATACACGACTCTCCATGAACCCAGATGATAACTGGGCCTAAGTTGCGTCCGATTGGCCCAGTTCAATAAGAACGAATAAACCCAACAGTAAAATAGATCAAGTCCATAGCACTTCCACTTCACAGTAATGATAAATCAATCTCATGCAAAACTAGTAATTATAAACAGTACTGTACTTAGATTGAAAAGGAGGAAAAAAATCCACTCCGCGATCGATCTTACTCATATCCACAACTGACTGAAACACAACTAGGCCACTCTCACTCATTTCAGGTAAATTATTTATAGTAAATTTATGCTATTATGATTTCATAAATTTATGGTTCATGCCTTCAATGATCTACTTTTGTTTTAATAACACTACTACTTAGTACTTACACTCACTCATACAAGATTTCTTTTGTATTTAAACAAAACCACATTCGATTTCAAGGTTTTTTAACCAAACACATAGGTGTGACAAAAACAGTATGCAAAAATCATTTTTCTATACTTTTATACACTTATTACTTCACACTTTGATGCAAGTATAATAAATCATGCCTATATATACTTGTAGCTCATTATACTTGTATAATTTAGCTCACTATATCTCTTATCTTAGTTATACTACTTAGTCGTTCTGATTGACAATAGGATTTTTGTTATACATGTGTTTTGATTTCATATTATTATTGAAAAAACTCAATTGTACATGCTCTTAAAATATTTGTTATATGTCATAATCATACTTTTTTTAAATAATTTCAGGCGAGATTACCGATCTCCTATGGAACAGGTTCGTTTATTCAAGACCAAAATGCCCAAATGGGTTATGATCAATTTTCTCAAATCAATAATGAGAATTTTCAACAGTAGGTTTTCCTAATTTCAACGATCAACTCAGATTAAAATGCTTAATCTGAGGAATCAAATCTTATTACTCCACAACATAAACGTGAAAGTTAAGCATAAAGAACTAGTTAAACACAATTTCAAGAATTCAGATGAAGGAAATTCTGAAAAAAAATTAACAAATCAGAAAGTTTGTGTTTGAGATCTACCAGATATAAGTCAACAGAATCTGAATGTGGAAACGCGTCACGGCGGTGCCGGAAGCGGAAGCTTGGAACCGAGCTGCGGCGGTGCCGGAAGCGAGATCTAGATCTTAGTAGTTTTTTTTTTTTAAGGAAGTATAGTTCTTGGTGAACTGCCAAAGAAGATAAAGATATTAAATTAGTTAATCTAAAATTCCGAAATTGTCCCTGTATTATTGGTACCAACAAATATGTAAATAAATTATTAAAAGTATTATTGTAAAACATATTACCTCCTACAATGGGTAAGAAAAAGTACAACAGCCTGCCAAAACAAGTAAAGTTACCTCTCTCACGGTGCATGACCTATCTTGCCCTCGCACGGTAGACGGCACCTTTTATTAGTCATATATATTTTTTTTTGTCTATTTTGCATTTAGATCCTTCCACAAGACAAGGATAACTTCAACATTAGCTGTGACAAGTCTAAATGCAAAAGATGCTTTAATGTTTATGTCTGTCTCTAATATTATTTTTGTATATATTTGATAATATTGGGTATTCCTTTTATAAACTAAATTACTCAAATTAGCCTAGTTAGTTGCATTGCCTTCCTAATCACATGAAAGCACAACATTATTACAACAAACTTCACCACACTCACAACTAAGCTATAAGCTAGCTAGGTTTTAATTAATTGTGAAGTTCTTAAACATCTTTAATTATATTCATGCATCTTTCCTTTAACAATTTAAAATAATTTTTCTCGTCGTGGGGATTTTGGGTTTGAATCATGGGGATAGGAAGCACAGATGATACATTATTTAAATCTATGAAAGAAACGTCCATGTCCAACAATGTTGATTCAAATCTTCTAAACTTTACTGTTTGCATTTCCACACCGCCTAATATTCTCTCGGATGGCATATGGGGAAAGCATGAGATCGAAGGGAGTCCATTCAGGTCCTCTTTCCCAGTATTTCTTCATCAAGTCGTTCTAATTTATGTCACAACAAGGGCTATCAATTTTCCTATCAAGAAGTTGGGTTTACCCAAGCTCATTTCACAAATGATGGTAACTATATATTTACCCTCACCATAATAATAATGAAATTTAATATCATTTTTCACCATTTTTTTTTCCGCATTAGTGCAAGAGATACATTTACATAACTTGTAATACAAGTATTTCCTTGTTGCAAGATAGTAGAAGTATGAAACTTATATATATATATATATATATATATATATATATATATATATATATATATATATATGTGGAAGTTACTTAATTAACTAGTAGGAAAATTAGCATAGCATAGAGCAAAACATGCTTCAGTTCCATATATAACAAGATGCATGGTGGTTCTAAACCCCCCCCCATTTATAATTATATCGACAATGCTATACACCGTGAATGTTCCATTCATGAAATTTCACAAAGCTACCGTTTTTTTTTGTATAAAAACAATAAAAATTCGCGCTGATTTGATGAAAAATAAGATGAGACAAAGATTTGTCTTGCCAATCAGAAACTGTGGTGATGGATTCATGATGTAAACTTTTGTGACATTCATTATTTATGTACTATATAATATATCTTTAAATTGAATTCGGATGAATTAAGGTAACTGTAATCAATTGATTGTGCATGAGCCTGAAACTGCATATATTTTTATTTTGAGTTTTGTTGAACTAACAATAACTGTGATCATGTATGAGCCTGAAAATTTTGTGTGGTTATTTGTGTGTAGGCTGGGCTAATTTTAGGACCAGCAGTACCAATATTTTTGGACCACAAGAGGAATTTGTTTCCTTATGGGAGTCAAGATACACTTGCAACCATTGCAGGACTTGGTTATGTGTTGTTTCTGTTCGAAACAGGCATGAAAATGGATTTCAACATGATCAGAAGGACAGGAAAAAAAGGATGGACGATTTCGCTTTTGGGGTTAGTAACCCCTATGCTCATTGGTTACTGTTTCTCTAACTGGGATCCAAAACATAGAAATGTTTTTAACAAAGAGTCCATTGAAAGAGGTATAATACTGGTAGGACACAATACAACTTCATTTTCAGTGATTGTGTCTCTCTTAAATGACCTTAAACTGCTAAACTCTGAACTTGGAAGATTAGCATTATCTGTTGCTTTGGTTGGTGAGATATTGAGTAACATTTTTATAACTGTTACCTCAACTCTGCTGGATCAGGATCATTATATTTCACCTGTCCTGAGGTTGGGATCTTTATTTGCCATCACTATCTTCATTTTATTAATCTATCGTCCTGCAATGTTTTGGATTGTTGAACATACTCCTGAAGGAAAAGAAGTTAAGGATATTTACATCAACATTGTTATCGGGATTCTCTTTTGTTTGTGTTGGTTATCAGGAGAATTAGAAAAGGGTCCTGTTTTTTTACCTTTCATTTTGGGATTGGCTACACCTGAAGGACCTCCATTAGGATCTACATTGATTAAAAGGGTTCATTTGTTAGGCATTAAATTGTTTTTGCCAATTTACATGACTACAAGCACAATGAAGGTAGAATATGGATTTTGGAGATCAACATATTCAGGATCAACACTTGAGACTGCTTTGTTTGTTTTATTTATGGGTTATTTTTTAAAAATGTTAGCATGCTTTTTATCTTCACTCTTTTTCAACATGCCTTTAAAGGATGGTATCTCCCTTGCCCTACTTTTGAACTGCAAAGGTGTTGTGGAAGTAAACATGTACTCTACCGCATTGGATAGAAATGTAAGTACTAAAATCTCTCCCCTTCATCACAGTATCACACATTTTCTAGGGGAAAAAATGAATTAACCGTAGAAATTAAAGACATTGAGTATGCTTTTATTTTTAATTTTTTGTTCTTGATCAAATATACTTATAACTGCAGGATATCCGTCCGAAAACATATTGTGTGGTTATATTCATAATCATGGTTTCAATTTGCTCGACTCACATGTTGGTAAAACGTTTGTATGATCCTTCAAGGAAATATGCTGGCTACCAAAAGAGGAACATATTCAGTTTGAAACCTAACTCAGAACTGAAGATACTAGTTTGCATTCATAAACCACACCACATAACTCCTATGACTGAAGTAATTGATCTGTGTCACCCTATAATAGAATATCCTGTCACCGTAGATGCCTTGCATTTAATCGAGTTAGCCGGAAGGGCTTCACCCATTTTCATTTCTCACAAAAAGAAGAAAGTTGTTGCTTTAAACTTGCATGACTCATACTCTGATAATGTTGTTTTAAGTCTCAAACTATACGAGAATGATAAACAAGGTGCAGCAATAGTAAACCCTTATACTGCTATATCTCCACTTAACTTAATGCATGAAGATGTTTGTCACCTAGCATTGGACAAAGTTTCATCAATTATAATCCTTCCGTTTCATAAAAAATGGTCAAGTGATGGAAAGCTTGAATATGATGACAAGAACATAAGGTCTTTAAACTGCAACATCTTGGAAAAATCTCCATGCTCGGTTGGAATCTTAGTGACTCGTGTTGTTCATCAAACAGATTCATCGCTTCGATTAGCCTTGATATTTTTGGGCGGAAGAGATGATAGAGAAGCTTTATATTTGGCGAAGCGAGCAGCAAGGGTATCGAGCATTGAGCTAGTGATATATCACATTGTAGACAAGAACAAAAGTGAAAAGGATAAAGAGTGTATGGATGCAGTGCTTGATAAAGCAGTGTTAAAAGATGCTTATGTAGAACATTCTAGAATGGAAAATGTAACATTTAGAGAAATAAAAGTGGAGGGTGGATCACAAACACTTGATGTTCTTCGTCGAATGGTTGAAGAACATGATTTTATTATAGTTGGGAGAAGACATGGCGTCAACTCTCCTCAGACATATGGGCTTCAACATTGGAGTGAGTTTCCTGAGTTGGGTCCTGTTGGAGATTATTTGGCTTCCTCGGATCTTGGTTGCAAAGCATCAATTTTAGTGGTGCAGCAACAACAACAAATATGCATATAGATGTAGATATCTTGGTTAATTACATGAGAAGAAGAAGAATGGGGGAGCTAATATTAAATACAAAATAAAGAACTCAAAGCTTACGCAACTTTTTTTTGTGTGTAATTTCTCTGATTTTATAGTGTTTTTTAAATCAAATATATTCCCAATTTTCCTTGGTTGTTAGATACTCCATGTTTCGCTACAACGTCTTTGCATATTTTCATTTCTCTTATAATCACACACACATATATTCTCATTTTAGGTCATTTGGCATGTGTAATTATGATCTGAAGTGATCACGGATGATGGCCGGGATGGAACAGCGATCCGTCGTGTTGAAGGGGTACGTGCAAACACTCTGACACTCAGGTTAGTAAAAAAGCAAAAGTGGGGGGTGTTTTAGGTATAAAGATTGTGTACCTGGGTTTGCGGGGGTATTGTCATACCCCATTTTTGACCCATTTTCAATTCGCTTTTCTCGTCTTTTTAAGCCGGAAATTTTCGTCGTTTCAGACGAAATTTCGGCAGGGAGGTATTTTAAAATACCTCATTTTTGTTCCGAAGGCAACCTTTTTTTTATTTTATCATTTTATTATTTTTATTATTATTTATTATTTTCTTTTTTTCTTTTTTAAATTCCTTCTATTAAGTGTTTTCTTTTATTTTAGTTTTTTATTATTATTATTTTTATTTTTTTACTGTTTTTTATTTTATTTTATTTTTCAGTCATTTTTGGTTCAGACCCAGGAGGGGCATTTTTGTCCATTTGGTCCACAGTCCTTTTTTTACTATAAATAGTACACTGAGTGTACTGTTCACGCAGAGCCAAGGACCCCAAGTACAGTCAGAAAAAGTCAGTGATAGTCAGAGTGCTAAACCACCACCAACCACCAACAATCACATTCCGGCCACCGCGAACCACCAACACAGAAACTCATTTTTTTTTCTTTTTTTCTTCTCCTTTCCAGAAATCCAAACCGGATTCAAGCCATACCACAAACAGCACAGTCGAATTCAAACCCAATCAGATTCACAAAAAACCAATCAACACCAACTTTCATCAAAACCGAATCAAAGATCTAAGCTCATAACCCAAAAGTTCGTATCTGAACCTGAAACATCAGCAAAGCCATAAGAATCCGAATCATAACCGTAGCCATTCAAAACTGAATTCGAATCAAAGCAACTGCAACCTTTCATAAAACCGAAAACCAAAGTTCAAATCTAGGTATTTTTCCGAAAACCTTTTAAGTTAGATCTAGACTTTTTGAGAAAGTTCTTGAAAAAAAACGATTTCAGATTCGAATAGGGTATGAAAAAGGATCCTTGAAAAGCTAAAAAAATTTCTAAAAAAAGGAGTTTAGGCTCCGGCGCGATGGCGCCGCCACCCTGGCCGGCCAACCACCGCGCCGGAGGAACATTCCGGTGGTCACTTTTAGAGAGAAGTCAGAGAGAAGAAAGAAGGAAGAGAGAGAAAGGTTGTGAGCAAATGACAAAAAACCGGCCCCTGGCCCTTTTATAGACGTGGATCGGTTCGGTTCCCTCGAACCGGACCGGTCTGGTTTTCCTTCTTCACCAGCCCAGTGGGCTTTAGCGCGGCCCATCTCACTCTTCTCCTTCCTGACTTTCAGTTTCTTTCCTACACCTCCATCTTTACTCTTGCACCCCCTTTCTTTTTTTTCCTCTATTTCTTTCTTCTTCTTCTATTTTCTTTTTATTTATTTATTTTCTTTATTTTCTTTATTTTATTTTCATGCATTTTATTTTACTGCCTTTAATTTTCAGTACATCATGCATTTTTATTTTCTTTATTTATTTTATGCACCATATTTATTTTTATGTCTCGCATTTCATGCATTTTTATTTTCTTTATTTATTTTATGCACCATGTTTATTTTTCTTGCCTTGCATCATGCATTCTTATTTTCTTTATTTATTTTCTGCACCATATTTATTTTATGTCTAGCATTTTTATTTTCTTTTTTTATTTTATGCACCATATTTATTTTATGTCTTTCTTTTTTATTTTCTTTATTTATTTTATGCACCATATTTATTTTATGTCTTGCATTTTTATTTTTCTTTATTTATTTTATACACCATATTTGTTTTATGTCTTGCATTTTTATTTCTATTTTTATTATATGCACCATATTTATTTATTGTCTTGCATTTCATGCATTTTTATTTCTTTTTAGCATATTTATTTTAATGCATTTGCAATTTTATTTTATTATTTCTGTCATTTATTTTATTTTCATTAGAATGTATCTAGGTCCAATGTAAAAAAATATAAATGAGAATATCGCACCGACACCACATTTATTTATTCTGCTTCATGTCGAGGACGAGAATGTAATAATGACCGTATCCGAGGAAAATGACCCTCACTTGATCCAACGTCATTTTGAGGGATCCGGTGCGTTTGGACTATCTCTGCATAACTTAGTCTCTGGACCTTAGGACTTAATCAAAATTTTCACAAAAAAGTCAAATAGTCAAAATCAAAAAATTTCATATAATCAAAATCTCAAAAAAGTCAAAATTTGAACTTTCCTTTTTTTAATCAAATTTTTAATCAATCTTTAATCAATCAAACTCTTTCTTCAATTAAAATCAATCAAACTCACATTTTTATTCTTCTATGCCTTTTCGGCCTCTTATCTTTCTCAAAACATTTTTCAAACTTTAAAATCAATCAAAACCAATTACTCGGTTTTTTACCCCGAACTACGTGATTTTGATCCCGCTCAGGTACGTAGGCAAAAGACTTTGTCTTTCCAAATCAACAAAATAACAAAAACATTTTCCTTTCTTTTAAACTCCTCACTTTAATCTTTTCACACTTAGGCATTTATTTTACAAACAAATAATCAATTTAGCATAAAGATAATTAAAAACAAGAGGTTCATATAGAGTACTATAGACGTTTAGGGTGCTAATACTTTCCCTTTGCGTGACCAACCCCCGGACCTTTGATCTCTCTAAAAATAGGGTTTTTTTCGAACTTTCTCTCTTTTCCTCGGAAAAATAAAAGATCGGTGGTGAATCTTAAAATTGCGAGTCAACGCTAATTAATAGCTTGATATCCAAAAATCACCGCGATAGAAAAATGGCGACTTCACTGGGGAACAAAATCCTAAGTGGGTTAAACCTATCTTGCTTTTCTTTATCTTTATGTTTTACTGTTATTTGTAATTGTAAATATGTGCTTAAGTGTTTATCTTTTTACGTGAGTGGTGAGATAAGTCCTACACCCGGACTTGAGGGAAACATAAGATAGGAAGGTGGTATAATCAAAGTGTCTTTCCGAGAGTAAATTTCGGATGTGGCACATGTGATAACCCCACTCAATGGAGGAATCTTGGAAGTATTAATATGTCGGCATGAGTAGTCGTGTTTGGCGTCGTTATTTTCAAGTGACCTATGAAGTTGAGGACCTTTAGTTACCTTTAACCCATCTTGGCCTTTTAGGACGTAGTGCGGTGGCTAACCAAGAGTAATCTTGAATTAGTTGATACACGATACTACACTCAAACGAGACTTTCTTACAAATATTATTGGATCGGGAGTCAATCTCGTAACCCGACGATATTTGGAAGGGGTTGAGGACTTTGGGAACTTGGTAGAACCCGTGATACAGGTACATATGAAACCATAGTCCTTACCAAATGGCGTGTTTACCCTTTGACTCCAACATTATGGACCTAAACTCACCATGTTTTCTCCGCTCTTTAGCATAATTATGCATACATGCATAAACTCTTTTCTTTTTCATCCAAATCATCGAAGGACTTAAATAAACTTTTTGTAAACATTGTAGATATGGACATTCCACGAAGAAGAACTAAGAAGTATCTTTTCAAGAAACCAGACTTGTCAAAATTAAGGGAGCTAGGGTCTTTAGTAAGTGATCCAGCGGATTTTCGAACTCATCATGGGAAGCTGCTTAGTATCCTTAGAGTAGATGTTGAGGAAGGATGCTTGGAAACCTTGGTCCAATTCTATGACCCTCTCTACCATTGCTTCACATTTCCTGACTACCAGCTCGTCCCTACACTTGAAGAATATTCATACCTGGTTGGTTTACCCGTGCCAGACAAGATACCGTTCCACAGCCTTAAACCTATCCCTAGACCCTCCGACATCGCAGCCGCTCTCCATCTCGAAATGTCCCTCATCCAAGCAAACCTCACCTCTAAAGGAGGCCTCCAAGGTCTGCCCACCCATTTCCTCTACCAACAAGCCTCCACATTTGCTGAAGTAGCTAGCACCCGTGCTTTCCATTCCACCCTAGCCCTACTCATATATAGCCTCATACTTTTCCCAAATGTTAACAATTTCGCTGACATCAATGCCATCAAAATCTTGCTCGCCAAAAACCTTGTACCCACACTACTAGCCGATACCTACCACTCCATCCATGATCGAACCCAAGCCGGGCGTGGAACTATCCTTTGTTGTGCACCATTGCTCTACAAATGGTTTATCTCCCACCTACCTCAAACCCATGCTTTCAAAGCCAACCTTGAAGATCTTCCTTGGTCTCACAGAATCATGGCGCTCCATCCCTCTGACATAGTTTGGTACCAGGCAGCCTGTGATGTGGGGAAGGTTATTGTTAGTTGTGGTGAATACCCCAACGTACCTCTTCTTGGTATGCGTGGCAGGATTAGCTACAACCCTTTCCTAGCCCGACGACAGTTTGGTTACCCAGTGAGAACTAAACCAAACAACCTTGCCTTGACCAGTGAGTTCTATCTTAACCATGAAGACCACTCAAACAGAAGAGAAAGGTTCGCACAAGCTTGGAGTGCCATCCGCAGACTCAACAGAAGCCAGTTGGGGAAGAAATTGGATTATGTGCACGAGTCATATACTCAGCGGGTTATTGATAGGACCATGAGCTTTGGCCTACCTTACCATTTACCCAGATACTTATCCTCCACCATCCCACCATCATCCTTGCCTATACCCTTCGACACCAAGGAAGAGTTTCATGAGCAACTAACCAAGGAAAGGCAAGAAAAAGAGACTTGGAAGAGGAGATACCAAGAGCTCGAGCGTGAGTATGAGACCTTGAAGGGAAAGCTAGCACAACAGGACCATGAGCTCTTCATCCAAAATCAGAAGATGATTGAGAAGGATGACTTACTTTGACAAAAGGACGCTTTGCTCAGCCAAGATTCTAGGAGAAAGAAGAGGTTTATGGATTTGTTCTCTAGTGCACATCCAGATTTCGAGGATCCATCTACTCCAGGAGTTTGAGTTGAAGGTCTTAGGACCTTATGTTTAGATTTTAGCTTCCAAAATCTTTTGACTTGTAAACAAAAAAGCTATTTTTGTAATGTTTCAATGCTTAAGTGAAGTGTTCAAATTATGATGTTTACAATTACTTCAACAAGCCCTTCGATAATAAATTATTCTTTTTTCACATAAGCATAATCATGCATCATACTGCATTCATAGTTTCCAAATCGAGTCTCACACTTTGTTCACCAATAAAAGGTTAATCCGCCGCAGTCAAAGAAAGTGGCCCGACGAATTCTTCGCAAGCCTACCCGTATTTACAACACTAGAGCTAATCAGAAGAAGAAGATGGATCTTGTCGAGCAAGAAAATCAGAATCTTCGAGAGGAGGTTGCTAGTCTGCGAGAGGGGATGGATAGATTAACGGCTATGATGAGCTCACTTCTGTCAGCTCAGGGTTCTCAATCTGCCGCTGCTGTTGTAGAACAGCCATTCATAAGCATTACTCCAATATCCACGGTGCCTTCTCCACCTTTGTTTATGCCTCCAGGTTGCACATAGGGAATGCCACCCCCAGTTAGTGGAAGTTTCCAACCCGCTGTGTCCGAAGTTCCACTCCCCTTTGCTCAACAATCAACACCGGTTTCACAACCCGGCCCGTCTTTCCCACAAGCTGCGATGACTTACTCAGCACCACTTATCCACACCGTTCAACAAGAGGCTGAGCCTATCTTTCATGCTGAAAGTGTTGGAGCTTTTGACAAGATGGATGAACTTCAAGAGAAATTTCACGGGATGCAACGGGAGGTTGAAGCTCTTCGGGGAAAAGACTTGTTTGGGAGAGATGCCCGCGAACTCTCCTTGGTTCCTAACGTCACAATACCACACAAATTTAAGGTCCCTGACTTTGAAAAGTACAAAGGAAATACATGTCCACGCAGCCATTTGGTGATGTATGCGAGAAAGATGTCCATGTACACTGACAACCACAAGCTTCTTATCCACTTCTTTCAGGACAGTCTGACTGGTGCTGCCTTGAAATGGTATATGAACCTTGACAGTGCTAGTATCCGCTCTTTCAACGATCTTGGCGAGGCTTTTATCCGCCAATATAAGTATAACTTGGACATGGCCCCAGATCGGGACCAGCTTTGTGCTATGACTCAGAAGGACAAAGAAACATTCAAAGAGTATGCCCAATGCTGGAGGGAAGTGGATGCTCAAATTGTCCCGCCTTTAGAAGAAAAAGAGATGACCAAAATCTTCTTGAAGACCCTTGGTCAATTTTACTATGAGAAAATGGTCGCGAGTGCGCCGACAGACTTTATTGAAATGGTTAACATGGGAGTACGTTTGGAGGAAGGTGTCCGAGAAGGACGATTGACCAGGGAGAGTATCCCTGCTGCAAGTGGTACTAAGAAGTTCGGGAATCATTTTGCAAAGAAGAAGGAGCAAGAGGTAGGAATGGTAGCTCATGGTAGGCCCCAGCAAGGTTGCACCCCATACCGCCAAGTTGCAAATGTCGCATCAACCATCCCAAACCCAGGATATCAACCACACTTTCAACAACAAAGACCACAATACCCATACCAACAACCTCCACAACAATACCATCCACAACAACAATGCCATCCACAACAATACCATCCGCAACAACAAAACCGTCCACATAATCCTCAACAACCATTCAACCCACAATATCGCCAAAGAACAACCTTCGATCCCATTCCCATGAAGTATGCAGAATTACTACCAGCCCTGCTTGCTAAAGACCTAGTAAAGACGAAACATCCTCCTCCTATGTCAGCAACACCACCAGCCTGGTTCCGACCCGAGCTTACCTGTGCTTTTCACCAAGGGGCCCTAGGCCATGATGTTGAGAACTGCTATTCTTTGAAGAGTGAGGTGCAGAGGTTGGTCCGAGCCAACCTGCTATCTTTCAAAGACCAGAACCCAAACGTTCAGGCAAACCCTCTGCCGAACCATGGACCAGCTGTTAATTTGATACAAGATTGTTGTGAAGATGGTGTCATCCTTAATGTCCAGCATGTTCGGACCCCCTGGTTCCGATACACATTAAGATGTGTGAGGTAGCTTTGTTTGATCATAATCATGCAGCATGTGAGGTGTGTCTCGTGGATTTAAAAGGATGTCGAAAAGTGCAAGATGATATACAAGGACTAATGGATATCAGGGAGTTAATCATCACAAGGAAAGACAAGGAGGTATGTGTCATCACTCCTGAGTTCAAACGGTTGGAGATAGCCTATAACAGTGAGAAGCCAGTCATTACTCCTCTGGTGATCTATTTGCCAGGACCTGTGCTGTATACCTCTCAGAAAGCGGTCCCGTACAAATACAATGCCACAATGTTGGAAGATGGACAGGAGGTACCTTTTCCCTCTCTAACTTCTGTAACTTCTGTGGACAATATTGCCAGTGACAGCAGGGTACTGAGGAACGGGCGTGTCATCCCAACAGTGTTTCCGAAGAAAGTGAATGATCCGGTAGTTGAACAAGTGACAATGAATGATCCTAGTGCGAACAAGGAGGTGGGCTAATCTAGTGGGTCCAGCGGGAATTCTGATCATGATGAAGTACTGAAATTGATCAAGAAGAGTGAGTACAAGGTAGTGGACCAGTTGCTACAAACCCCCTCCAAGATATTCATTCTGTCTTTGCTGTTGAACTCCGAAGCGCATCGTGAGGCTTTGATGAGGGTGTTGGACCAAGCGTTTGTGGAGAAGGATGTAACGGTTAATCAATTGGACGGAATAGTGGGAAACATCACTGCGTGCAACAATCTAAGTTTCAGTGACGAAGAACTCCCAGAGGAGGGAAGAAATCACAATCTGGCATTACACATATCGGTGAATTGCAAGTCCGATGCTCTATCAAATGTACTTGTGGACACTGGTTCTTCTTTGAATGTAATGGCCAAGACAACTCTCGACCAGCTCTCCTACCAAGGGACCCCCATGAGAAGAAGCGGAGTGGTTGTTAAAGCTTTCGATGGCTCAAGGAAATCTGTCATTGGGGAAGTGGATCTGCCTATTACAATCGGACCATTTGTTTTCCAGATTACATTCCATGTGATGGATATCCGGGCTGCATACAGTTGTCTTTTGGGAAGGCCATGGATCCATGAGGTTGGGGCTGTGACATCAACACTACATCAAAAGCTGAAGTTCGTCAAGAACGGAAAGTTAATCACTGTGGGTGGAGAAGAAGCTCTGTTGGTAAGTCACTTGTCGACATTTTCTTTCATTGGCGCTGATGATACAGAAGGAACACCTTTCCAAGGTTTGACTGTAGAGGGCAAAGAGCCAAAGAAGAGTGGAGTGTCCTTCGCCTCCTTGAAGGATGCACAGAGGGTGGTGCAAGAAGGAACAGCTACAGGATGGGGAAAGGTAGTGCAGTTGCCAGAAAGCAAGAATCGTGACGGACTGGGCTTTGCTTCCTTTGCAGGTTCCTCTAAGAGCAGTGTTAGTTCGAGCTCCATCAGTAGTACTTTTTATAGCGCGGGGTTCATCAACGCCCTGCCTGAAGCCAATGCTGTCTTAGAAGATGTTTCTGATGAGATAGTACCTGCATTTGTTACACCTGGAGGTCTTGTTCGTAATTGGGACGCGGTTGACATCCCTTCCGCAATTCACGCGTCAAAGTAATATGTTTTTGTTTTTTTTTCTGTTTTTTCAAAAAGATCCTTTCGTCTTGCCCAGGACGAAAGTGCAATCATGTAGGGCTATTTTGGTTCAAGCACTATCTTTATTAATGGAAAATGTGGTTTATCCCGATATCTATATTTATTGTTCTTTTCTGGAAAATGGTAACACAAAAAACCCAAAAATATTTTATTTTTATTTTTATTTTCAACCAATTTCAAAAAGTCTGCATTTTTCACTCATTTTTCTAAAATCAATCATCAATCATATGCAGACTAAACATCAATGAGCCCGTTGAACATAATAACCCTGCGCTTTCTCCCAACTTCGAATTTCCTGTCTACGAAGCCGAAGAGGAGGAGGATGAGGAAATTCCAGATGAAATTGCTCGGTTACTGGAATACGAGAAGAAAACCATTCAGCCTCATGAAGAAGTAGTGGAGGTGATCAACTTGGGAACTGAGGAAGATAAGAAGGAAATCAAGATTGGGGCATTGCTTGAAGCGACTGTCAAACTAAGGGTGATCGAACTACTCAAAGAATATGCTGACGTGTTCACATGGTCGTACCAAGATATGCCCGGCTTAGATCCCCGTATTGTGGAGCACCGTTTGCCTTTGAAACCTGAATGCCCACCGATCAAGCAGAAATTGAGAAGAACTCGCCCCGACATGGCTCTCAAGATCAAGGAGGAAGTACAGAAGCAAATTGACGCAGGTTTTCTTGTCACATCGGAGTATCCTCAATGGTTGGCCAACATAGTGCCTGTTCCAAAGAAAGATGGCAAGGTTAGGATGTGTGTTGATTACCGGGATTTGAACAAGGCTAGTCCGAAGGATGATTTCCCTTTACCTCACATCGATGTATTGGTTGACAGTACCGCTAAGTCCAAAGTTTTCTCCTTCATGGATGGCTTCTATGGATACAATCAGATCAAGATGGCAGTTGTAGATAGAGAAAAGACATCCTTCATCATGCCTTGCGGCACTTTTTGTTACAGGGTAATGCCTTTCGGGTTGATAAATGCAGGTGCCACTTACCAAAGAGGCATGACCACTCTCTTTCATGACATGATGCACAAGGAGATAGAAGTGTATGTAGATGATATGATTGTCAAATTGGGCACTGAAGAAGAACATGTTGAGTATTTGTTGAAGATGTTTCAACGGCTGAGAAAATATCAACTTCGTCTGAATCCCAACAAATGTACTTTTGGCGTTAGATCTGGAAAACTCTTGGGTTTCATTGTTAGTCAAAAAGGTATTGAAGTAGATCCTGACAAGGTCAGAGCTATTAGAGAAATGCCGGCTCCGCAAACAGAGAAACAAGTAAGAGGATTCCTTGGACGTTTGAATTACATCTCCCGTTTCATCTCGCACATGACAGCCACATGCAGACCCATATTCAAGCTGCTTCGAAAGGATCAAGGTGTTGTTTGGATCGAAGACTGTCAAAAGGCCTTCGATAGTATCAAGGATTATCTGCTAGAACCTCCAATTCTCATCCCTCCAGTTGAAGGAAGACCTCTGATTATGTACTTGACTGTGTTAGAAGACTCTATGGGTTGTGTGCTTGGACAACAGGATGAGACCGGAAGGAAGAGCATGCTATTTACTACTTGAGCAAGAAATTTACAGATTGTGAGTCCAGGTACTCCTTACTTGAGAAGACTTGTTGTGCACTAGCCTAGGCTGCTAAGCGTCTTCGTCATTACATGATTAACCACACCACTTGGTTGATATCCAAAATGGACCCCATCAAGTATATCTTTGAGAAACCCGCTTTAACGGGAAGAATTGCTCGGTGGCAGATGTTGTTGTCCGAGTATGATATTGAATACCGCACTCAGAAGGCAATCAAAGGTAGTATTCTCGCTGATCACTTGGCTCACCAACCAATTGAAGATTACCAGCCCATCAAGTTTGACTTTCCTGATGAAGAGATCATGTATTTAAAGATGAAGGATTGTGATGAACCGTTGCCCGAAGAAGGCCCAGATCCCAAGTCTAGATGGGGTCTGATATTTGATGGAGTCGTGAATGTCTATGGTAATGGAATTGCATGGGGCAGTCATTGTCACTCCTGAAGGCAATCATTTCCCTTTCGCTGCAAGGCTGCAGTTCGATTGCACAAACAATATGGCAGAGTATGAAGCGTGTATCCTGGGCATTGAAGAAGCCATTGACTTGAGAATCAAGAACCTTGACGTCTACGGGGATTCAACACTCGTAATCAATCAGATCAAAGGAGAATGGGAAACTCGTCATCCCGACTTGATTCCTTACAAAGACTACGCAAGGCGTTTGTTGACCTTCTTCAACAAAGTTGAGCTTCACCACATCCCTCGTGATGAGAACCAAATGGCAGATGCTTTGGCAACTTTGTCTTCCATGTATGAAGTGAGCCATCAGAATGACATGCCAATGATCAGAATTCAACGTCTCGAGAGTCCCGCTCATGTGTTTGCAGTCGAAGAGGTTGTGGACGATAAGCCATGGTTTCATGATATCAAGTGTTTCCTCCAGAGTCTAGAGTATCCGCCCGGAGCGTCCAACAAAGACAAGAAGACTTTAAGAAGGTTGTCTGGTAATTTCTTTTTGAATGGTGATGTCTTGTACAAAAGAAACTTCGATATGGTATTACTCAAGTGTGAACAGGAAGCAGAGTTATTGATGCACGAGATACATGAAGGATCCTTTGGAACTCACTCCAATGGACATGCAATGGCTAAGAAGTTGTTGAGAGAATGTTATTACTGGATGACAATGGAGACAGATTGTTACAAGCATGCCAGAAAATGTCACAAATGTCAGATTTATGCCGACAAAATTCATGTACCGCCAACTACGCTTAATGTTCTTTCTTCTTCGTGGCCTTTCTCTATGTGGGGCATCGACATGATTGGTAGAATCGAACCGAAGGCTTCAAATGGGCATCGCTTCATACTAGTGGCTATTGATTACTTCACCAAGTGGGTTGAAGCAGCATCCTATGCAAATGTGACCAAGCGAGTGGTGGTCCGTTTTATCAAGAATCAGATCATCTGCCGTTATGGTGTGCCCAATAGAATCATTACAGATAATGGAACAAACTTGAACAACAAGATGATGAAGGATTTGTGTGAAGAGTTCAAGATTGAGCATCATAATTCTTACAGACCGCAGATGAATGGTGCAATTGAAGCTGCAAATAAGAACATCAAGAAGATGGTGCAGAAGATGGTAACCACTCACAAAGACTAGCACGAGATGTTACCATATGCTTTACATGGATATCGCACTTCAGTGCGTACCTCAACAGGGGCAACCCCCTTTTCCCTAGTATATGGCATGGAAGCAGTACTCTCTGTGGAGGTTGTGATTCCATCAATGAGAGTTCTAATGGAGGCCAAGTTGTCAGAGGCTGAATGGTGCCAAAGCAGATATGATCAGTTGAACTTAATTGAAGAGAAACGTATGAATGCCTTATGTCATGGACAACTATATCAAAAGAGGATGAAACAAGCTTTTGACAAAAAGGTTCGTCCCCGTGTGTTTCAAGAAGGAGATCTTGTACTCAAGAAGGTTTTATCTTTCCAACCTGATTCCAGGGGCAAGTGGACGCCTAACTATGAGGGTCCATATGTCGTCAAGAGAGCTTTCTCCGGTGGCGCGTTGACTCTTACGACTATGGATAGTGACGAACTTCCTCGTCCTATGAATGCCGATGCAGTCAAGAAATACTTTGTCTAAATAAATAAAAGAACAGCTCGGTAAGTTGAAAGCCCGAAAGGGCGGCTTAGGCAAAAATGAGCGTCTCGGTGGATCGAAAACCCGAAAGGGCGGTCCAGTAAAAAATTAGAGACATAAAACAGAAAAATAATCATCCTGATTGGTCGAAAACCCGAAAGGGCGATCTATGCAAAAATTAAGGATCAAAAGACAAAGCAACTGCATTGGGTTGGCCTTTACTCACTTGGGGCACCTTAGCTGTCAAAGAGACTCTGAATCTGAAACATCCAAACAATGAAATTCAAAGTTGTCAGGGAGAATAGCGGTTATTGTGTTCGATGTACCTTCAATATATATTTACTATTTTCCAAACTTTGTAAGATCCGTGGAGCCATGCCATTGGCGGGTCACCACTCTTTTAAATAAATTTGAGCCTTTTGCCTTTCGTTTAGAATTCCCATTTATTCAGTTTATAAAAATTTCTTCCATTTTTTATGGTAGTATTTGAAACAAAATATTTTTCAAAATCATAAATATTTTTCATGTCTTTTTGAAAAGCACAAACAACAAATACATTTTCTCTGAACTCATGAATAAGCGAAGGGTGCGTCAACAGCTATCCTGAGAACGGGTAAACTCTGCAGGTGGAACTTGGTCAATTGCTTTTTTAAAAAAAAAGAAATATACATAAAAGAAAAAAAAGAGAAAAGAAAAGGGCTCGGTAAGTCGAAAACCCGAAAGGGCGGCTTAGGCAAAAATGAGCGCCCCGGTGAATCGAAAACCCGAAAAGGCGGTCCAGGCAAAAATTAGGGGCATACAAAAGAATATATTCCCGGTGGGCTGAAAACCTGAAAAGGCGGTCCAGGCAAAAATTAGGGACTCAAAAAAAAACAAGCAAAACAAAATAAACATGACCACAGAAGCACCAGTTCTTCTACCATGGTTTTTGGATTGGCACGTTCTCCCCAAGAAGTGTTTACTCCCCATCAGTTGTTGCATATGTCGGGCTTTACCCCGTCAGTGTTTTGATATGTCCTCAGTGACATCATCCCCATTGAAGATTGCTGAGTGTTTGTGATGCGACGTCGGTCCACTTTCCATCTTACCTGTCCAATCTTGTCTCATCAAGTTTATCAGTTATACAGTCACACAAGTCAATCCTTCATACCAGTCATACAAGTTATGTCATCATTCATGCATTCATACATTCATGCATATACACATTCATGCATATACAATAAAGACAATATCATTCATACATGGCTGCATTAACCACCATGAGTTTTGCTTCAATTATCTTTTCATATCAATCAATCATGAATAATTTGTAATCCTCTCTTCCCCAAGTGTCATCCCCAGGGTGTCGGGACCAGAGATGTCACCTTCTTTATGCCAAGTGGCAGTTCCTTAACGAACAGCTTGTGCATTTTTTTTTCGTCGTTAGTGGCAGTTCGACATTAACCCGAACAGCTGACATCTACCTTTGTTTCTTGTCGTCAGTGGCAGTTCGGCATTAACTCGAACAGCTGACATTTACCTTTGTTTCTTGTCGTCAGTGGCAGTTCGGCATTAACCCGAACAGCTGACATTTACCTTTGTTTCTTGTCGTCAGTGGTAGTTCGGCATTAACCCGAACAGCTGACATTTACCTTTGTTTCTTGTCGTCAGTGGCAGTTCGGCATTAACCCGAACAACTGACATTTACCTTTGTTTCTTGTCGTCAGTGGCAGTTCGGCATTAACCCGAACAGCTGACATTTATCTTTGTTTTCTTGTCATCAGTGGCAGTTCGGCATTAACCCGAACAGCTGACATTTACCTTTGTTTCTTGTCGTCAGTGGCAGTTCGGCATTAACCCGAACAGCTGACATTTACCTTTGTTTCTTGTCGTCAGTGGCAGTTCGGCATTAACGCGAACAGCTGACATTTACCTTGTTTCTTGTTTATCTTTGTTTTCTTGTCGTCAGTGGCAGTTCGACATTAAACCGAACAGCTGACATTTACCTTTGTTTCTTGTCGTCAGTGGCAGTTCGGCATTAACCCGAACAGCTGACATTTACCTTTATTCTTGTCGTCAGTGGCAGTTCGGCATTAACCCGAATAGCTGATATTTACCTTTGTTTCTTGTCGTCAGTGGCAGTTCGGCATTAACCCGAACAGGTGACATTTATCCCCAGCGAAACCATGTTATCCCCAGTGGAGTCGGACCCCGTTCTTTAATAGACTCGAGTATCCTTTTGTTTTGTTATCCCTAGTCGAGCCATCTTCGTTGTCTTGCATTCATACTTGCATCGCGAGCATTCATAACATTGCATACATGGCATTGCATCCATAGCATTTTACAGTCGAAATTGGTCAAAAATTGTGTACTCTGTATTTAAGTCTCTTCGACTCGTTGAATTAAAAGTTTCACTTTTAAATCTCCGTAACGAAGAAACTTAAATAGGGGCATCTATCATACCCCATTTTTGACCCATTTTCAATTCGCTTTTCTCGTCTTTTTAAGCCGGAAATTTTCGTCGTTTCAGACGAAATTTCGGCAGGGAGGTATTTTAAAATACCTTATTTTTGTTCCGAAGGCAACCTTTTTTTTATTTTATCATTTTATTATTTTTATTATTATTTATTATTTTCTTTTTTTCTTTTTTAAATTCCTTTTATTAAGTGTTTTCTTTTATTTTCGTTTTTTATTATTATTATTTTTATTTTTTTACTATTTTTTATTTTGTTTTATTTTTCAGTCATTTTTGGTTCAGACCCCAGGAGGGGCATTTTTGTCCATTTGGTCCACAGTCCTTTTTTACTATAAATAGTACACTGAGTGTACTGTTCACGCAGAGCCAAGGACCCCAAGTACAGTCAGAAAAAGTCAGTGATAGTCAGAGTGCTAAACCACCACCAACCACCAACAATCACATTCCGGCCACCGCGAACCACCAACACAGAAACTCATTTTTTTTTTCTTCTCCTTTCCAGAAATCCAAACCGGATTCAAGCCATACCACAAACAGCACAGTCGAATTCAAACCCAATCAGATTCACAAAAAACCAATCAACACCAACTTTCATCAAAACCGAATCAAAGATCTAAGCTCATAACCCAAAAGTTCGTATCTGAACCTGAAACATCAGCAAAGCCACAAGAATCCGAATCATAACCGTAGCCATTCAAAACTGAATTCGAATCAAAGCAACTACAACGTTTCATAAAACCGAAAACTAAAGTTCAAATCTAGGTATTTTTCCGAAAACCTTTTAAGTTAGATCTAGACTTTTTGAGAAAGTTCTTGAAAAAAACGATTTCAGATTCGAATAGGGTATGAAAAAGGATCCTTGAAAAGCTAAAAAAAATTTCTAAAAAGAGGAGTTTAGGCTCCGGCGCGGTGGCGCCGCCACCCTGGCCGACCAACCACCGCGCCGGAGGAACATTCCGGTGGTCACTTTTAGAGAGAAGTCAGAGAGAAGAAAGGAGGAAGAGAGAGAAAGGTTGTGAGCAAATGACAAAAAACCGGCCCCTGGCCCTTTTATAGACGTGGATCGGTTCGGTTCCCTCGAACCGGACCGGTCTGGTTTTCCTTCTTCACCAGCCCAGTGGGCTTTAGCGCGGCCCATCTCACTCTTCTCCTTCCTGACTTTCAGTTTCTTTCCTACACCTCCATCTTTACTCCTGCACCCCCTTTCTTTTTTTTTTCCTCTATTTCTTTCTTCTTCTTCTATTTTCTTTTTATTTATTTATTTATTTTTCTTTATTTTCTTTATTTTATTTTCATGCATTTTATTTTACTGCCTTTAATTTTCAGTACATCATGCATTTTTATTTTCTTTATTTATTTTATGCACCATATTTATTTTTATGTCTCGCATTTCATGCATTTTTATTTTCTTTATTTATTTTATGCACCATGTTTATTTTTCTTGCCTTGCATCATGCATTCTTATTTTCTTTATTTATTTTCTGCACCATATTTATTTTTTGTCTAACATTTTTATTTTATTTTTTTATTTTATGCACCATATTTATTTTATGTCTTGCATTTTTATTTTCTTTATTTATTTTATGCACCATATTTATTTTATGTCTTGCATTTTTATTTTTCTTTATTTATTTTATACACCATATTTATTTTATGTCTTGCATTTTTATTTCTATTTTTATTATATGCACCATATTTATTTATTGTCTTGCATTTCATGCATTTTTATTTCTTTTTAGCATATTTATTTTAATGCATTTGCAATTTTATTTTATTATTTCTGTCATTTATTTTATTTCCATTAGAATGTATCTAGGTCCAATGTAAAAAAATATAAATGAGAATATCGCACCGACACCACATTTATTTATTCTGCTTCATGTCGAGGACGATAATGTAATAATGACCGTATCCGAGAAAAAAGACCCTCACTTGATCCAACGTCATTTTGAGGGATCCGACGCGTTTGGACTATCTCTGCATAAGTTAGTCTCTGGACCTTAGGACTTAATCAAAATTTTCACAAAAAAGTCAAATAGTCAAAATCAAAAAAATTTCATATAATCAAAATCTCAAAAAAGTCAAACTTTGAACTTTCCTTTTTTTTAATCAAATTTTTAATCAATCTTTAATCAATCAAACTCTTTCTTCAATTAAAATCAATCAAACTCACATTTTTATTCTTCTATGCCTTTTCGGCCTCTTATCTTTCTCAAAACATTTTTCAAACTTTAAAATCAATCAAAACCAATCACTCGGCTTTTTACCCCGAACTACGTGATTTTGATCCCGCTCAGGTACGTAGGCAAAAGACTCTGTCTTTCCAAATCAACAAAATAACAAAAACATTTTCCTTTCTTTTAAACTCCTCACTTTAATCTTTTTACACTTAGGCATTTATTTTACAAACAAATAATCAATTTAGCATAAAGATAATTAAAAACAAGAGGTTCCTATAGAGTACTATAGACGTTTAGGGTGCTAATACCTTCCCTTTGCGTAACCAACCCCCGGACCTTTGATCTCTCTAAAAATAGGGTTTTTTTTTTTCGAACTTTCTCCCTTTTCCTCGGAAAAATAAAAGATCGGCGGTGAATCTTAAAATTGCGAGTCAACGCTAATTAATAGCTTGATATCCAAAAATCACCGCGACAGGTATTAGTATTTCATTTTGTGCTTTCTACTTAGAATTGGTGAGAAACGTGAATTTTAGTAGATAAAAGATGATGTATTGGAACGGAACTTCGTTAAATTTTTTGAAGAATAGTTTTATCATCTATTATGACTCTATCCAATTTGATCTATAGTTGTGCACATAACTTATCTTGGTTCACACTAACAAAATAGGGCGTTATAGCATTCGTCAGTTGTTAGTTATTTGTATTTTATATCTTTTGTTAAAAAGTTGCCAGTATATCTCATAGCATACTTTGATTCAACTTTGAGAATATTATGGAAAATTGCTCTTCTCACTTCCATTTTTGCTTCCACACGCTGCAAAAATACTAAAATGCCCTCATAGTAGTTAAATGTCGCTGGGGTATTTTGGTATTTTTTTTCAATGTGTGAAGAGTAAAACTGAAAGTGAACAGAGTTGCTTTCACCTTATGTTGGCTTTTGGGCCTTGTACATCTAATGGTTGAACACTTAGTAAAATTGACTCATTGTTACTTTTCCCACTCTACTCTCTTCTCGCGCATCCTCCAAACTTCCAAAAATACCCTCGTTTGGATTATATAATTCAAACGGCTTTTTAGTGTTTTTCATATTATAAAATATGAAATGTGTTTAATCAAGTTTTGGATTTTAACCCCCTGTTTGAAAATATGGTTAAACACGCGCTTTGGATTTTATAATCCGAAAAACACTAAAAAACCGTTCAAATTATATTTTCCGAACACATGTATTTTTGAAATTTTGGAGTACACACAAGAAGAGAGTAAGGTGAAAAATGTAACAACCAAATTGATTTGCTCTGTTTCATTATTATAATTGTTTTAGTTGTTTATAAATCTTATTGAAATGATTAGTTGTGTTGTTTATAATAATAAAATGAGTTTTATCTACTAAAATGCACTTATTACTAGTATTTTTTTTAAGAAGCTAAACTAGTTCACCACAATTGGCACCAGGGAGAATCGAACCTGAGACCTTAAGAGGAGCACACTCTAAGGTATCAAGAAAACACCACCAAATCAACCAAAATGAGTTCTTATTACTAGTAGTTAGGTGGATTGATATACAATAAATAAGTATATTATTGAAAAAATATAATTAACACTTCATTGGTAATAATATAAAGAATCCAATAAATCTCAAGTACAATTTATATGGTAAAATGTTGCAATAACATTTGATATATTGTGTGTGGGTTTAAAACTACAATTTTTCACTTTTCGGCGTTTAGTGTGTGTGGATTTTGTCATTAGGCTATTTGAAACCTAAAAAAAATAGGCAAAATAATAGGTAAACAACTATTTTGGTCCTTAAATGTATGAAGCACTGCCATTATAGTCCATAAATGACTCAAAATTGCAAGCATATCTCCCATGTCTATTTCGTTAGCGATTTTAATCCTCGGATATTCTTTTTCTTTTGTTAGTCAATTAGTCCATAAAACTACAAACAAAAGATATTTGATGATGTATTTGTAAATTTTGATGTATTCAGGAACTATATTAACTGTGTCTCACACATTTAGAAACCAAATATTACGAGACAAGTAAATATTACAAATAAGATACATAATTAATATGATAACGAGGGAGCAACAACTTGTGTAAACAATTTGCTGCTGAGCAGCAATTCAAAATTTTAGTTGTATGAATATTAGTAGACAACTTGGTGGACAGTGTACAGAATTCAAATATTTTGTGATGACGACATAACCATCAAGAGAAGAGCAAATTAGTAACGTTCTACTATGTTGTATGTCCCATGCTCACGAGGTTAGTGGAGAAATAATAAAGGAGAGTATCTTTCCTTCCCTATACCCACAGCCTGCAACTTATTTAAGATTCTTGTCCCTCTAGTAGTAACTAGTAACATTTTGAGCAAATGATATGCGGTTTTAATTCAATTTCTTGCATTCAATTCTGGCTCAGTTTTACACATGCATGATGTAAATACAATTACATTTTTGTGGACCCAATCTAAATAGTATATACTACTCAATCTAACATATACTATGGTACGTTTTTTAATAGTTTCCAGTTGCACTTACGCATGAAAAAGAGAAAGAAAACATTGTTTGGCTTCTTCTAATTTAATAGTACCATTTAAATTGATAGAATTGAAACTTGAAAGTTGAAACCATATGAGAAGTAACCGCCCAAGAATACAAGAAATGGAGTAGTGTACTGTACCATATTGTGGCCATAGTGAGAGATAGTGTAAGGTGTTATAGTTTGGATTGGGCAGTAACTGCGGTGGCCAGAAATGGTTCACGAGATACTTGAGACTCTTTTATGTTTTTTTACTAGTACTATTACTGTATTAAGCTTTCCTAACCACCATTCTCACTATTCAGTTATCTTTCTACTTTTCTACCATCTTCCCAAATGCTAATATTGTTCTGTACTTAAGAAATAGCGAAGGTTTTTAGTGTCAATATCACAATTATTGTATCTTAAGCTCTTCCATTTTAGTCCCAGTTCATTTAATATTCAAACTAATCTAAACAGAAGTTTAGTTAAAACAATTGAAAACCAATCACAACCAATTTTTATTAAAATTTTGATATTTTCTTAAAGCAAATTAACGGTGGAAATAGGTCGGACCGACCGACAAAGGCATATAGTCAAGTCTACCTCAAGTTTAGATCAAACTCAACTTTTAAGGTCAAACTTTGTTTAGAAGTCTATTGAGCTAAAATTAAAGTCAAACTACATGCAAAAAAAAAAGTCTTTTAGACCTATTAGAGTGTGTTCGAACGAGGTAATTAGAAATTTTAGAGAATTTAGAGTTTTAGACAATGCAAATTAATCAATTAAATTGCTTTTATTTCCAGATACTTTTATAAAAAAAATGGGAAATTTTGAAAATTGAAAAATAGGAACCACCAATTTACAAATTTTATAAAATTGGAGGCGTCAAATTTGTAATTTTTAAATAATGGGGGCAATTTATAATTTTTTGAAAATATATAGGATCTATTTGAAATTTTTTTAAAATATGGGGACCACCTTGGAAATTTTGAAAAAATATAAGAAGAAAAAAATTGAAATTCCTAGCTTTTATGTGTGATTTGAAATTCTCTATTTTTTTACTACGAAATTCTTTGAATTTAACTTGGACAAAATACTTCACAAACTTCCATCATTTTAAAAAATCTCCAAATTAATCATCCAAACAACGGAGTTTACATGGAAGGATTTGAATTCCCTCAAAAAATTACATTACCTCAAGACATTCACTCATCTAAATGAATTCCATCATTTTAGATAAAGTAGTTGGAAATTTGAGAATTTAGTATTTCAGGCAATCCAAATAATTCAATTGAATTGTCTTCGTTTTTAAATGTTTTTGTTTGGAGAGAGTAATAAAAAATTGTTTTAAAAATATGGAGACCAAATTGCAAAATTTGAAAAATATAATAAATGAAGAAATTTGAAATTTCTAGCTTTTCGGTGTTGTTTGAAATTCTCTAAATTTAACTTTGACAAAATACTTCAAAAAAATTTATCATTTTAAAAATTCTTCAAATTAATCATGCAAACAATAAAATTTACCTAGAAAAGTTTAAATACCCTAAAATAAATTACATTAACCAAATTAACCAAAGCATTCTTTCATTCATACACATACACACTCTTATAATGGATGAATTTGAATTATAATGGATTGATCAAAAGAATCCATTACTTCATTTATAATTCATTAAAAATTCAAGAATTAAATCCAATCCATCCATGCATCCTTCAAATAAATCCAACCCATCCATAGTTTCTACCCAAATTGTGATCAAAACCCAAATTGTAGTGTTTCCATCTAAATCACATATTTTAACCCCAAAAAACGTTTTAATGCTAACTAAGTTAATCTATTACCCCTTCGTGATCTATAAAAAGTAGGATTATAAGTCTAGTTCATCAAAATAACTCTACCAACATCTACAAGTCTTATGCAACTGACAAAAATGTCTGACTGTTAGGTTGGACATTGTGATCGGGGTTCGAAGACGAGTCCCTCCCCTTGTTCTTGTGAGTTTCAATAGTTATTTGTCATTTCATATATCTATAAAAAAAACTCCACCAACTCGTTTAGGTAGATCATTTACATCATCAATCCACTAATGTTGATGTCTCATAACCTTGCCTTACCTTTTTATATCCTTCATCTTTTCTAGAATATGTATATGTGTATCTATGAGTTATCCCATAAGTATTCGATAAAATAGTTTTTTACAATAAATAAAAAGTTTCTGATACTTCTATGATACTTATTCGCAGAGTATCACTATCCGTATAAATATTTTGAAGTATCTAGTCTTCATAGCCTGCATTCATACATGATCATTTTTAAGAGGGATTACTCATACTCATATTCTTACTCAATAGTAGTAGATATCCATATGTATTGTCGGTGTAAAGTTTTATCCATTTATCTAGTGGGATATTGTCACTTTATTTGATGAGTTTAAAGACACACGATCGTTTTATATGCAGGTGCACATATTTGAACTCAGGGCCGTCCTTATGAAATTGGAGGCTCGACTCTCATAATAAAAATATGCCCTTAATAAAATAAAAACATAATTCTGCGAAAAAGAAAGGATTATTGCGATTCTTTGAAATAGCTTTCCAAATTGATTAATTAAGTGATTATACAAATTGGATGGTTTGATAGCATGGAATTCTTGTCAAAAAAGGAGAACTAGAGTCTAAAGGATAGATGTATGTTGGATTGGTGGTGGTTACCGGTGTGCCTGGTGGCGCGCGACTGAGAGATGGAGGTCGGGAGGGAATGCGAAAGAGGTTGAGAAGAAGAAAGAGGGGAACGCAAAAGAGGAAGAAAAAAGTAGCGTTGTTGTTGGAAGAAATAAGAAACAAAAACATTTTTTCCCTTTGATTGGGGGTGGGTATTGACTATAATTTTTGGCTTAATTGAGCATCCGGTCCCTTAACTTAATTCTTTTTTTAAAGTAGTCCCTTAACTATAAAACGTTTCAATTTGGTCCCTTATGTCTTTTGTCGTTACCTCTTTTGGTCCTCTCCGTTAGTTTTTTAACATTAAATGTCTAAAATGAACCATATTCAAAGGTGGTCCACCATAGACCTTAGTAAATTTTTTAATTTTAACCAATTGATTTTTTCTTTAAAAGAGGACCGTTGAATCATGTAAGGTCTATTTTACTTTATTGTGAACCACTAACACCTAATATTTTTCTCATTTTTCTTCATCTTCTTCTCTCATCTTCGTATCATCTTCCCTCTTCACTCTTCACCCTTCACGTTCTGCATCTTCTTCCCTATACCCCCCTCCTTCATAAACCCAAATCCATGAACAACAATCCATGAACACCCTTTTGATATTAATTTTTTTGTCTTTCTTTGACTCTTTTCTCTAAAGCACAAATTCAATGAAAATAATCACAAAATAATAACCTTTTTCTTTGATTTTTACAAATTCGATGAAAATAATCACAAATTCAAACACACAAAAATTTGGATTTTCGAATCTTGGCTGAGAATTTAGAATTTGGGTTAAGCATTTTGATTGAGAATTTGAGCTTTATTTGTTGTGTTGAATTCTCCTAAGTTGAGATATGAAGGTACTGATTTTATTAGCATTGGTTTGGTGTAGTTTGTTGTTGGCTTGTGTTGTCATTCTCTCGCCCCATGCAAATTGGTGTGTCAGTATGGGTGACTGTTATTTTCGTGCAGTTTCGTTTTTATTATATTCTTTAGGGGTTTTTGGTGTTGTGGCTGTCACAGTGGGGAGTTGTTGCTGTTGTGCTTCTTTTGGGGGGTTTTGTTGTTTTTAGTTTTGCTGCTTTGTAAGCTTTTGGTGTGCCTTGTCTATATGCAGGGCGTTTTGTAATCTGTTTATGTTGGCCTCTCTCTGCTTTTCTCTTGCAGGAAGCCTGATTATAATATGCTGTTAAAAAAAGTACTGATTTTATTATTTTGGGTTATGTTGTAAATGAATCTAGGTATTATTTGTTGTGTTGAATTTGTGGAAGCCGTGAATTCATGATGTTGAAGGGATGAATTGATGTTGAATCTGGGTTTTATTTGTTGGTTAAATGTTGATTTTTTTTTTTCTGGATTTTTTTGGTATGTTGTATAAATGAATTTCTTATCAATATGAAGAAGTGGTGAAACGAAGAAGATGAAGAAAGGGAAAAAATTAGGTGTCGGTGGTTTAGTGTTGAATACAATGGACCTGCAATCGAATGATTGAAATCATATCAAAAATATTAGAAGTTAAAAAACTAACAGAGAAGACCAAAAGAGGTAACGACATAAGACATAAGGGACCAAATTGAAACGCTTTATAGTTAAGGGACTACTTTGAAAAAAAGAATTAAGTTAAGGGACCAAATGATCAATTAAACCATATTTTTTTTGAGACCCATCACTTTTGATGGCCCAGCTCAAACTGTTTGCACACCCCAAGAACGGGTCAGTTTGAACTGAAATTCTCCACAATGTATTTAGTGTAAGTTTAGCAACTAAATCATATTAATTTTTTTTAGAAAAAAAGACTTATGATTTGTTATCACACTAAATCCATATGCAAAACATTTCCGCTAGCGATATATTAGGATCTCAACTCTTCAAGTGTAGTATCACTTAATTTTTTAAAGTTAAAATGTGATTTTGGTCCCTGTAAATATGCCCAGTTTTGGTTTACATCTCGGAATTTTTTTTTTTTTTAAAAAGGTCCTTGCAAAATATTTTGTTTTTTAAAATAGTCTCTGGGCCCACCAAAGCACTGAAGTGGCATGGTTTTGCCCACGTGGCAGTTGGTGACTATGCAACTTTTGCTACGTGGCGGTCCACATAATAAAAAATTAAAAAAACGTTATTTAAATTCTGAAAATTGTTTTTTGAAATTAAAAAATCTGAAAAAAAAATTTAAAAATAAAAAGAAAATCATAAAAAAATTCCAAAAAAATTTTGAAAATTTATTCTAAAAATTTCGAAAATTTATTTTAAAAAATTTCGAAAAATTATTAAAAAAATTTAAATCTTTTTTCAAAATTTAGAAAATTTATTTTAAAAAATTTCAAAATTTTTTTTAATGATTTTTTAAAATCATAAAATTAATTTCCGAAAATAAAAACTAAATAAATTTTTCGAAAAAAATATGAAAATAAATTTTCAAAAAAAATGAAAATAAATTTTTTAAAATTAAATTTTTCAATTTGAAAATTGAGTAGATTCTAGGGTGAGGGCTCAATTAAGTCCCTCACCAGTGGACCATGAAGAAAATATCGTTTGATCGATTCAATGGTTGAGATTTATTGAAAAAAAATTGAGAACATCTAGACATTTTCACATACAATCTTGTCCCTATTATATTTCTTCATCTTATTCAACTCCTAACTCTAGAAGATGCTTGCAGAAAACATCTGCATCCATTCGAAAATGAAAAAGCAGAGACGGGAAAGTGACAGGATCACAATTTCTTTCACCAACATTTTCACAGCGTTACAACATGAAAAATTAAAGTCAGTGTTGATAACTATTGTGTCAGAAGAGAAACTCCTAAAATTTGAAACTTTAATACTTCATGATGAAAAACGCTTCCAAGAATAATGTTAGGTTCTGGTCTTTAACACACAAACAGATAAATTGAAACTTCAGTTGAAATGAAGGTAGTAAAAAATGGCCTTTGAACTTTAAAATTATTCATATGAACATTGCAAAATCGATCTGCTTTCTTTTTTGTCTCAACAAACATATATAAGCAAAGAGAATTAATTAAAGCGTGTACATCTTCTAGAAAAGTATAATATTTGCAAACACTAATTAGTTACAATTCTTTAATTTTCAGCAAACATTTACGCAATTGCAATTGAGGGGATGCAGGGTCATGGACTCATGGTTGTGTGTGAACATGTGTTGATGGTCTCATTTTTTATTTTAATAAATCTAGACCATTAATTAGATCTAATGGTATTTTTGTCATGGTTCACCGATGAGGGACTTAATTGAACCCTCACCTTAGAATCCACCTGAAAATTGTATATTAAATTTTTTTTGAAAATACTGACAATTATATTTTCAAAAATTTAAATTTCAGATTATATAATTTTAAAAAAAATTATTTTATATTTTAATTTTCAAACATTTATATTCATATTTTTAAAAAAATATTTTCAATTTTATTAAATATTATTTTCGAAAATTTATTTTATTTTTTTTTGAAAATTTATTTTCAATTTTTTTTAGAAAATTTATTTTCATTTTTATTTTTTAAAATTTAATTTCATATTTTTTTCGAAAAAGTTATTCAGTTTTTATTTTCGGAAATTAATTTTATGATTTTAAAATTTATTTTCAGATTTTAAAAAACCATAAAAATAAATTTTCAAAATTTTTTAAAATAAATTTTCGAAATTTTTTAAATTAAAATTTTGAAATTTTTTAAAATAAATTTTTTGAAATAAATTTTTGGAATTTTTTTATGATTTTTTTTTATTTTTAATTTGTTTTCAGATTTTTTAATTTCAAAAAACAATTTTCAGAATTTAAAAGATTGTTTTTTATTTTTTTATTACGTGGACTGCCACGTGGGCAAAGCCATGCCAATTCAGCGCTTTGGTGGGTTATTTTAAAAAACAAAATATTTTGCAAGGACCTTTTTCAAAAAAAAATTTTACCGGGGACGAAAACCAAAATTTGGCATATTTGCAGGGACCAAAACCACATTTTAGCCTTCTTTAAATATATAAAAAATATATATAAAAATGAAAATGTTTCATTTCTAAATTTAATAAAATTTCATCTAAAACTAACATTGTCTTAATAAATATTAAATTGACTAATTCTATTATCAATTTAAAAAATAAATACTAATCAAAATTGATTACATTAGTTTAATAAATAATTTTGTTTTCTAAAATTAAAATATAAAATTTAAACAAAACTTTAGTAATTTTACTAAAAATACTATCATGAACTTTAAAAATGCCTCATTTTTTAATACTCGTCCCAATATTAGTTGGGTCATTCCAAGTAGTGGAGCTTACTGCAGGCTGCGGCGAGCCGCAACCCATCCAGCAAAACAAATTTTAGTATACGTAATATATATACTGATTTTTATTAGGGTTATATATATTTTTGGTTTACTAAAAAATGATTGGTTCATTTAAATATATCAACTTTTATTTTTAGCACTTCTAAAAAAAATTATTGAATAATGGTCCCCATAAACTCTTCTAATCTTTAAAATTGGTCTCCATTGTTAACTTTCATTAACAAAAGCTGGTGTGACAAGCATACATTGCTAATTTAAATGACGTGGCAATTACACATGGCTAAAATGTTTCCTTGCCATGTTAGCTTTCGTTAATTAAAGTTAACATGTGGACCAATTTTGAAGACAAAAAAGTTTTGGAATACATTAGTCAATGAAAATTTAAAAAAAAATACTAAAAATAAAAGTTAATATATTTAGATGGACAAAAACATATTTATAATTAAGATTTTTCTTATTTGTTGAAATTTAAACGAGGAGAATTTCTATTATGGACCATATTGACAAATGATCCACCGTGGACTAGAACTTAAAAATGTTTAAAATTTCACGACGATAGATGTCGTCTCTTGGTAGTTGATGATAGTGGTCTGCCTCAATTTTATGATTGAACTAGTAACTTAATTGATACTATTTTAATTAAAACAACGGAAAATAAATGGGGATAATAGTCACTTTGGTCCCTGAATGTGTAATGAGTAGTCACAATAGTCTCTCAATGTATCAAAATTCCAAAATAGTCTTTGATTGTGCACTATGTTAGTCAAAATAGTCTCTGACGCTAAAATAATCCCTCAATGCTCATAATAACTCTTTTCATATAAGGACTAAAATGACAATAAGTAAGTACTTATAAGAACTGATATGACAATAAGTAAGTATATTGAAGGACTAATATGACAATATTAATGAAGCATTTTAACATCAGGGACAATTTTGACTAACGAATTATACAATCAGGGACTAATTTGAAATTTTTATACATTGAAGAACTATTGTGACTACTCATTATCCTTTCAGAGACCAAAGTGATTATTACACCAAAACAAATGTTACTCATATTGAACCAACATCAATCAATTCAACGTCTTAATTGATACTATTTTTGAATAGAATCGTCGACATTTGTTGAAATTTCTAATAATTTTAAGTACCGACTACTGGACCACGATAGACCACTTAGGAAGATAATCCACCTTAAAACTCACCTTTAAATTAAATCCACCTATTTACGTGAATTTCACAAAATTATGTTAAAGTGTATAAATTTCAACAACTTAAAAAGAATATGTTAAAAAATGTGAGTTAGAGTATGTGTTAGTGGCATTTTCCTTCCTCTAGATATGATTTAACGTGACAGAAAAGTTATAAAAGGGATGTAAAATGAAAAATAAACGCATCGACAGAAGCAGAAACAGAAAAACTCACAAAGTGTGGTTGTAGAAGCAATGGTCATCCCACTTATCACATGGCTTTGCAGCCAGCCAGCCCTATTTGGGGGAAACGGTGATTGGTTTGGTTAGTGGTTAGTTAGTGTGTAACGTTCCATGGTTAACAACAATCAAAATATTTGTTGATTGTGTTTCATAATGAGTTGTATTTGATAGAATTTTTTATGGAAAATATGTTTATAAAAAAATAAATACAGCTCAAACTTTTTGGAGTGATGATGGTTTAGATAGCAGTTTTTGAGAGGAGCACATAACATAACATGAGGTTGAAACGTTCAGAGCAACCAAACAAGCACCGCTTACCCATATGAAGCTGCAAAGCCATGATGAATGGGATGAGAAACGCACACCAATCATTCCTTAATATTGCTTTCCACACACGCTATTTCACTTAAGTTAATTTGATACACTATAACACTCGTTTTTCTTTTTAAGTTTTCCACTTTTCTCAACTAGTAGAGTAGTGGTATTAGTCTTGAGACTGCGGTTTTGGGGAGAGGTATGATAACTGGCACAACCATGGAACGTTTACACACTAACTAACCACTAACCAAACCAATCACCGTTTCCCCCAAATAGGGCTGGCTGGCTGCAAAGCCATGTGATAAGTGGGATGACCATAGCTTCTACAACCACACTTTGTGAGTTTTTCATAAATTTTTTTATCAAATACAACTCATTATGAAACACAATCAACAAATATTTTGATTGTTTTTAACCATAATTTTCAAACATATATATATATATATATATATATATATATATATATATATATATATATCAATTAATCATTCAATATTCTTTCTCACACTCACTCTTTTATTATATATAGTCGAGGTATTAATCACACACTTTAAAAATGGATTTTATATAAAGTGATGAAATAGATATAAATTTTATCAAATAACAAAATGAATGTTAGAGAGCATTGGAAATAGATTATTCTTAACATTTACTAATCATCAACTTAATTGATACTTAACATCTACTTGACATAATAATTAACTAATTGTCCATGAAATTACAATCAAATTTCCCCTTTTTTAGGCCAAAGCAAAAAAGGGAATGCCCTTTTCCTTCTGCAACGTCCTTTTTCTACTTCCTTCCTTCTTCATTTTAACTCCTCTCTCTTTCTTCTCACCTCTTAAACCCAACCACTTGGCCCCTCAAATCTTCCTCCATTTCTCTCTCTTCCCTCTCCTCAAACAAACCCATTACAAAAAAAAAAATCACAACCTTTTTTTTATCAGAATCAAAAACAAAAAACCATGATGTCCAGAATGAACAACAACAACAACAATGGTTGGATGGAAGAAAGAGAAGACGAAAACAACACTACAAACCCAAACACTCCTTCATCTGCTTCACTTTTCATCCATAACAATAGACAACAAGATTTTTCTTCTTTCATCAAACCCATGCTTGGTGAAATCGATGAAGATGATGAAGAATGGTATATCAGAGACATGTCTTTTTCTTCTTCCCCTAACTTAGACAACGTTTTACTTCACACCATCAACGATTCCGTTTCTTCTTCATGTTCACCTTCTTCCTCCGTTTTCAACACCCTTCTTCATCATTCACCAACACCATCCAATTCCAACCATCTTCAGTATTTTCTTCCTCCTCAAAATCACAAACCCATTAACCCTTTTGAGCTACCTTGTGAACTTGGTTTTCTTGATCATCAAGCTTCAACAATGGCTGCTTCTTCTTTTATGGGTAGTTTCGTTGATTTCGCTTCGAAAATGCCATTAACAGCTACTACTACTACTACTACTACTCAGTTGAGCTTGCCCCATTTGCCTCAAATCAACAATGCCTTCATGGGGTTTCAGAACTCTCAAGAGGGCTCTGGAAAGTCACTGTTTTTGAGACCCCTTGATTCTTTGCCTTCTTCTGGAACACAACCTACTCTGTTTCAGAAGAGAGCGGCACTGAGAAAAAACATGGGCAAGAGTGAGATTGGGGAAGGGAGTGATAAGAAAAGGAAGTTCAGTGGTGGAGATGAAATTGATGATTTGAGTTTTGATGGGTCTGGTTTGAACTATGATTCTGATGATTTGACTGAGAGTAATAATTTTGGTAAGATGGAAGAGAGTAATGGGGAAAATATTGGAAATGGTTCCAATGGTAACAGTACTGTTACTGATCAGAAAGGGAAGAAGAAAGGAATGCCTGCTAAGAATTTGATGGCCGAACGTCGCCGGAGAAAGAAGCTCAATGATAGACTCTATATGCTGAGGTCCGTTGTTCCAAAGATTAGCAAAGTAAGAGTTTTAATTTTTCAAAGCCTCTTTAATTTCAATATTTCAAGTTCTTAAAGTGTTTAGAGAGTTTCATTTTCCTTTTTGATTAATGCTTATGTTAGTTACTAATTCATGATTCTTAAAGAATTTGATCTGAGTCTTTGTTAGGGTAATAAGGATTAAGGATTACTTATGGTAATTAGATAATATGTCTAAAAGGCTTTAATTGTGTTGTTTAGTTGCTGTGATTGGTGGTAGATCTGAGGATTCTATGACATGTTTTTTGGTTTGATAGATGGATAGAGCTTCAATTCTTGGGGATGCAATTGAGTATCTGAAGGAACTTCTGCAAAGGATCAATGACCTTCATAATGAATTGGAATCAACTCCTGCTGGATCTTCACTAACACCTGCTTCTAGCTTCCATCCTTTGACACCGACACCATCTTCGTTGCCGGGCCGTATAAAAGAAGAACTATGCCCCAGCTCATTGCCAAGCCCCAATGGCCAACCTGCCAGGGTATTGTTTGTTTGTCCAATGCTGGAACTTGTCCTTTTGCTTAAGATATTTGCTCAAAATCACTTTGCTTTCTTACTTTGTATTCCTAAAACTAGAAATAGTGGTGTGTATATTGACATTTGACAGCTAGCAAATTTGCTTGTGGATATGGGGGTTGTGTGCAATCACAACCTCTGTGACTGTATGCAACCAGCTACATTTGAATTGTACAATCAAGATTAGACGGTCTAGATTTCAAGTTCAGTATTTTAAATTTTAAAATCAAAATCTACATTAAAATATGGACAATCCAATCTTGATCGTACGGTCCAGATGTGGCTAAGTGCGTGTACTCACAATGCACACAATCAAAATCCTTAGTTTGTGTGCTTTAAAGTGAAACTGAACTTCTGCTTGTTTTAGGGTGGAAATGGAACGAGTCATGTATCTTATGATTTTTATTTACCAGGTCTAGGTTTATCAATCTTGGTTTGACAAGGCTCATATCCACATTTGAGCATTTTGGTTGTCATTAGAATGATTTAATAGAAAGTTTGCCTGATGTCATTGTGCAATTGTTATTTTCATTTTTGTATAGGTTGAGGTTCGGTTGCGGGAAGGAAGGGCTGTAAATATCCACATGTTTTGTACCCACAAACCTGGTCTGTTGCTCTCAACCATGAGGGCTTTGGATAACCTTGGATTAGACATTCAGCAAGCTGTTATAAGTTGTTTCAATGGTTTTGCTATGGATATTTTCAGAGCTGAGGTAAAAAAACAAACACATTCATTTAACTTAGTATCTTGCTAACAATAGAACATTCAATACTTTCTGCATTTGATAATCAAAAGGATTTACAACAATTCATAACAAAATAACTACAATTAGACATTCAGCAAACTGTTATAAGTTGTTTATTTATTGTGATTGAGATGTGAAGGCTAAACCTCCTTCCTTTTACAGCAATGCAAAGAAGGTCAAGATGTCCATCCAGAGCAAATCAAAGCAGTACTCTTGGATTCAGCTGGTTTCAATGGCATGATCTAATTAGTTTTGGCAACAAACAAACTAGTAGTACTTTTCATTTCAAACAGTCAATTTAGCAAGTTTTATTATATCAGTTATTTTTACTTTTTAATGATTACAATTCAAGTGTATGATATTGGCTCTGGTAACTTCTGTTTAAGTTAAATTGGAAGAAATTTTCACATGAATGAATTTTATCTCTTTTAGCAGCAGTTACACATTGGTTGGCACCTTCTACAAGTTTGATGTGAAGCTTGTTTTTTCTACGTCCAACTGATTATCCTCTTTATACTCCTTTCAGATAAAACACAGTTTTGAAGTGACTTGCTATTTCTGTTTTATTCCTCCAATTTAAACGTGGCTATCACAAATTTATTATATATATTATCTTCCCTTTTGAAGCAAAAAATAGTTTGAAAAAGATGAGAAGCGTATGCCATATAATGAATGCATCCGTAGCAAAATTGGCAATATTAAAGGTACAGGCAAACACACAATGCCCACATTTTGATCTAATTTCCAAATACTGAATGAAAATCAAGGTTACTAATAACGTGCACGCATTACCTTTGGTCCTGTATATTTTGGTCACATATACAAATATAAAAAACTTTTGGAGATATTTGTGGTCTTAAATATAAGATAAGATACAATTTTTTTTGTATTTATGTACCCAGCAAGAAGTAAAGACATTGAATAACAAGATTATTTTAGAAATAAACTTTCAAAAATATCGTAGTAAGTGATTCTCCTTGGTCTCAACTCAATGATTTATATTTTTGTCTTCTTATATATAGGACTAGTGGGAGTAGAGAATTACTTGCAGTGTTAGAAAAAGAGAAAAACAGAGAGTACTACTTGTAGACTATAGTTGGCCTTGGACTATTATTATGCTGATATGCTCCCCTAGAAGTGGCTTGTCACGTAAGCCATAAATATCCAAGGAAACTTGGACCACATTACCATTAACATGTTTAGGATGGAATGATTTTCAAGAAAAGGAAACGATGTTGTTTAATTGTTGATACTTGTAAAAGTAAAGAAAAATTATAATGAGAATGAAATGAAAACTGAAAAAACTCATTTCTATTCATCTAATCTGCAAAACATAGACGTCGTATTTTTGCACTGTTCACAGATTATGGTATATATCATGTGCTGGATAAAATGCAAACTCAGTCTTAAACCTCAATCTTTTCTCTTTAGGCACAATTCAGGAACTTAAATCTTTATGAATAATCACTCACGTAACTTATATACAACCCCTATATACTATATAACTTTGATCATATGATAAACTCCCAAAAATTTGGAATGTGTTACAACTGTAGTTGAAAATTGTAAGGGATGTGAAGACCCATTAAACAGCCTATCCCATCTTACAACAAAAGATGATAACCACAAACATGTGGCCCAACAAAACCAACCCACCAGTTCCAGGCTCCCAACAAAAAAGTGTTTTTTTATACATCCGACTGACTTGTTGGTTGATCCTCAATTTTCTCTAGAAATGAAGCATGGATTTTGCCAATATCGCCAGGTTCTGGTGCAAGCTTAAGAGGAGTGTTGCCTTCTTTATCTACAGCAAGTGGATTGGCACCCCTGAAAATAATTGTCCTTGATCAAACATAGCTTTTTATGTTCTAATTAGCACATACACTAAAATTTAGTTTTTTGCTTACTGTTTGATAACCCTCAAGTGAATTTGGATTTCTTTTAGGGTTAAATGCACATTTGTCCCCCCGCCATTTAAGAGAATTCCGGTTTACCCCTTGTGAACATTTTTTTTAGATTTCAACCTTGTAATGTAAATATTCTTTGCTTTTAGACCTTCATGAAATATGACTGTGGTTGTACAAAATAGATGATATATCAGAGCGGTAAACCATAATTCGTCAAAATGGCGGGGGGCGAAAGTACCTTTAATCTCAAAATTTGATGTCATGAAGGTCTAAAAGAGAAGAATCTTTAAATTGCAAGGTTAGAATCTAAAAAAAAAATTACAGGGGTAAACCGGAATTTGCTCAAATGTCGGGGGTAAAAGTGTATTTAACCTTTTTTTTTGTATAGGCAAATGTTAGTAGCTAGTTCGTTAGGGGGAGGAGGAATTTGTTTGCAGGAAGGAACGAACCTGGACCTTCTTCTTAATACTTTTTCAGCATTCTAGCCCCATATCATTGGACTACATCTTCGGGAACAGGTAAATTTGGATATAGAATCCAGTGATAGAGTATAGGAAGGTAAAAAATGGAATATCTATAAGTACCTTGTAATAAGCAATTTTGCAGCTGCAGTCTTCCCTCTCATAATGCAGTAATGCAATGGTGTCCTACCTCTTGAATCAATAGCATTTAGATCTGCTCCATACTGTAGGAGAAGCTCGACCATTCCAACATCACTTGTTAGGCAGGCCAAGTGAAGCACACTAGAACCCTCTTGTATGTCCTCCATTAGCTGAACTTTACTTGAAGATGTATTTGAGTTACTTGAAGAAGATATATTAGAAAAAAAGCCTGCACATGAATTAATTATTTGTATCATGCTTTTTTCAAATTTCAACAGCAAAAAGTTTCCAGAAGTTTGGACTTTTTGGGATTAGAAGACATACCAGATAGTGCTTCTCCACTAACAGAATTGATGATGTCCACGTCCGATTTGACAATGTGCCGGTACACTGCTTTCTTGTCGTTGGCATAGATGCATTCCATCACTTGTTGCCCCACTGAAAGAAGATGGTGGCTTTTTGGCATCCGTCGAACAAATACTTTCTCTGAATACTGTCATAAGAGAAAACAATCAAGTTCTATCTCCAAGATATTAACTCATAAATAATGAATCTTCAACTCTTAATCATCTCTTCACATACTTTGGTGTACACTGATGTGTAACATGGACAAAATATCATAATCTTCATGCACCAGAGTTTGAGTTAGCAAAAAGAATATTACTTATAAGCATTAGAATACCTTTGCATGAATAAATCTTTCCTTTAGTGAAATAAGATCATCGTGTTGTGGTTTTTTTGCATGACCTAACTTGTTTTTTTCAGCTTTGGATGAACTGCAATGCGGGTCGCAAAAATGTTAGCGAAAGTTTAGACACAATCCTATCAATCTCTGCAATACTTACCCAAAAGGAGTGTCGTCAGTTTGTGAAGTACTTGTTGTATGCAAAAGCTCCTCCCAAACCGAGTTCGCAAAGAGATTTCCCAGTGACTGAAACATAGTTAAGACGGAGGAATCCCACACTTTGACATCAAGTTTCAGTGATCTTACCTGCACAAATTGCCAATCACACCTTAGTAGCAAGAGTGACGACTGAAAACTGAAAGCCTTAAAACCAATAAAATAAACTAAACAAAATATGCATGAGAGTATGTGTAATAGTTAGTTAAACTGATTGTATTAGTTAGTTAGTGTTTGGGCCAGCTGTTAGGATAGCTTGCAAGAGAAGCTTCAGCCTGTAATATTAGCTTGCACGACAAGCTACAATTTGTAGAAGTTAGTTAGTGCCAGCTGTAACCAACTCAGATGTTGGTGTAGGTTAGCCTTAGTGTCTGCGGGTTAAGATCAGCTATATAGAGGACTAACTACCTTGTAAGTTGTAACTAACTTAGTATTCAGAATATTCCATACATAAACAGGTTGAGAAACGTCTATTATCTCTTTCTCTCAAAATCTTAATAATACGAACAATAAGATCTTGATAAGGTATGAAACATATATATATAGATATAAATATGAAATATCAACTACTTACTTTTGATTTATGTACACCAAGATTACGGTGAACGCCGGAACATTCAATGCATACGAGGATGCCAAGGTTTAAGGATGCCCAGTCCGGTTCAGGTTTACCGCAATCGGCACATTTGTCATTACCGCTAACCTTTCTTAGAATATCAATTGGTTGTTCAACTTTTATACCCTGCTTATTCTTCTGTAAGTCTTCAGATGATTTAATAAGGGTGGAGTTCTTGGATGCAAAATCCCCACTCACTAATCGATCATAATCTTGTAAACTTGGTAATGAGTCGATGTTGCTGGAAGAGTCGCTGTCACCACTTTCTGAGTCAGCTGAGAAAGACTGTCACATAATTTGTTTTTTATAATTATAGTAGTCACAAGTAATACATGCATCCACTGATGTGTTAGAAATAAAAACTATTGTGTACCTTTCCACCTAGTGTCTGTACCGACAATAAGGAGGCAATGACTCCATTTATCTTTTCCATCCAATCCATCTGGTCAAGCGCATTTTCTGCCTGCAATTTTTTCCCAAATCAGAGTGAAGAGTAATGATAAATACCAAACTATATGTTAATAAAGCATAGTGAAGAGTAATGTTTATACCTGCAAAGTATACATCTTTGAGGGTGAAATAATCCTGAAGCAGAACCTTAAATCTGATTGCTCAGCATCAACCTTGATTGTTGATGTGAGAAGGTTCACTGTGTGGCGTGCTACAGATTTTTCATCAGGAACAACTCCAGGGTAACTTGAAGAAAGCAACCTACTCAGAATGCCTGCACTGTTTTCATTGGCACAATTCCGCTGTGAATATAGCTGATTGAGACTCTGAAATGGTTGGTACATGCTAAACATTCAGTAAATAGACAATACTCAATACTTAGAAAAATGTCTGAGTCGAAGCTAAATAATAATTTTTATCGCCAAAAATGAGCATCACCACATATACAATACTCAACACTTAATTAGTCTCTGAGTTTTATTTGGATACTTACATTTGCATGTAATGGTTTACGATAGTAGTAAAGCATTCCACGACTATCAAGAACAAAAAACCTTCTCTTCCAGTCACCCCTCAAATTTGATGAACGTTTTGAAAGATACCCCTGTCGAATGACTCGAACCTACACATATTAGTGCTCAACTTATGAGGCAAATGGATTATAATGCACGTGGTTCAGTAATGAAAATAAGTAGAATGGAATGAAGTGAGGGGAAGCATCATATCTAGAAATACCTTTCCACTTGCAGCTGATTCAGCTACTGCATCTTCCACACTATTTGATATCCTAGAAAAAGGATGAATATTCACTTCTCCACTGGGAGAACCATAAGGTCCATTCAAGGACAACCTACTTTCTTGATAACTTACTTTTTTGTACTCTACCATTCTTTCACAAAGAGAAATCTGCTCCTCATTATAACTTTCTCTTGCTTTTTGTGCATAAGCCAAAACCTACAACATAGAAGATACAGTCAATACTAACAATATCTTCAAACCACCAATTTTACTTGATACATGACACATGCCATTTTGGTGTTGCTAACGAGTTTAACTGCTTTCACATCTCAAGTTATCATAGATTTTGAGTTTTGACGAAGTATATGCACTCTGAATGCAATATTCTAACTTTAAACATATAATCAAAAGAAAATTATATAAGTATCCTCAAAAGTGAAGTGTTTCCTAACCTCAATAATGAAAGGCTCCATCTCCTGTAACTGCTGATATCCCTACAAGAGAGAATTTTTAAAACTGGCATAAGTGCAAAATTGTATTCCCTCTGATCTAAAATATAAGCAGAAAGGAACGTGAATTCGGTCCAAATTTGGATAATGTCATATATGACTATACATGCCTGTTGAAAGTATCGAAGATGAGCGTCCATGACTCCAGTGACAGCCTCCAAAAACTCAAATCTCTTCTTGGCCTCGATATTATGAAGAGCACCAACCTAGAATAGAGGACGGAAAATGTTCTGTAGTTAAGATCTGATCACGTGCATTTCATATTCTTACTCTTATTAAAAGCAGCACATCTTGTTCTACTAATATTACCAGATTGAACCGAGCTTCCTCGAATATTGTTCTTGCATTGTGCAATTCCTGGAAGGTCTCACTATCAAATTAGATAAAAAAAGATCATGGTAACCCATGACAAGATAATAAAATGTTTGTCAATACAATGCCAAAGATGAGCTACTCGACGTACCTCTTCTATGACAGCGGCGACATCAAACTTGGTGCTTTTTCTCAATGACATAAACTTCTCACGTGCCTGTAGCATGAAATCCATGTTGTATTTGTGTTATGATCATGAGAAAGTTCAATGAACTTCCAATATATCTAATTTATTTTAAAAATTCCTAAACTTCTTCTTGGTTTGGTATAACTGAATTAGCACATGCATCTTAATTCTTTGAAATTTCTTTAAGAGAGTCGCTGAGAGTGCAAATCCAAAATATTGAATTTGTGATGCAACTTGTCAATAAAACATTACAATACAAAGTAAGTGCTTTGAAAGTCCAGAAAGTGAGAATGAGTGAAATAAGATCATACTTTATTGAAAGCTCATACTCAATTATATCCATCATAAATCATAAATCAATTTTTCTTCCACTCTCAGTAATCAGACTTGAGAACATCAACATAAGAAATTTAACAAGTGAGTTGAACTGAAGATGTTAAAACATAAATCAAATAAAACAGGTCGTTCACCGAAAACATATGAAACACACTGTTTCTTTTGCCACTTAAAAAAAAAAAAAAAATCACAAACACAATACGAGACTCACGTGACCCATTTTTTAAAACCAGTACTTCTCTCTCTCTCTAACTCATATAGCTTGTTCCCTTTGTCTTCTCTGATCATGAAAACCTTCCCTACACTTTTTCCATTCTTTCTCATTTCAACTCACTAATTCATTCCATAAATTAAACACTCATCAAAGGAAGTACACAAATAATCAAAGTTATCACCAGATTCTAGAAGTGTTCTTGGGTATAATTTTGGAGTTATGGATGGTGCTCTAAGAAATGGAGAAGAACACCCATTTGGTGAAAGTTTCTCGTTGAGACTCTTTGAGGTAAAATTTTATGATACATGAAATTTAGAGTTGATATATAGCTTGGATGACTAGAGAAACTAGTATAGATGGTAAAATATTAGATTTTCTTGAGTCCCTTTCATACCCTAAGTCTAACAAATTGGGGATTTTGTCAAATTCTTTTATCGATCAGTAGTATGATCTTAAATAAGTTTTTACAAGAGCTGAAATTGTTGTATGATATTCAGATTCGATGGAAATTGATCTGATGGTCATTCCAGAAGGCATTACCAGGAGCGGAGTTAATTCTTCAAAGTTGTGAGTTGATAACGATCATTATCGCGTATTTTCATTATTAATATTATTGATATTTTGATAATTTTCTATGTTAAAGTGTTTATAAAAATGAGGAACACACAGTCATCGATATTATTATTGTCTCTATTTGGATTTATCTATGACTTATTGAGCAAAGAATTTGAAATTGAAATTTGGTTGCATATACTATGACATGAGTTTTGAGACATGGGGAAATACGGTTTTGAGATATATGTTTTTGGGAATTTTCGATATTAATATGCGCTCCATTTGGATTTGGAGTTTACTTGTGATTTGTAAAGTAGAACGTTTTCAACTCGGTTTGGATTGTATGTATTTCAACATAATCTTTGAAATGTTTTGAAACATGGTTTTAGCGATGTATTTTGAAATCACGGTAATAACGACGACCTAGGTGCACCTAGTATGTGATTACGATTAGGGAGAGTTACCCATTAGATGGATCTGCCCCTATGGAAAGGCCGCCATTAGGAGGAGAGGGCTATCAATGAGACGTAAACTCCCTGATTGAAAATGTTTTACATTTTGTTTTGAGTCGAGAGAAAAGAGCTATCCGTTAGATGGAGCTACCACTAAGAGAAAGACCACTCATAGTAGGAAAGAGCTATCAACGAGATGGAGCTAGTTCTCGATTCACCCATTTTGATTATTTTCACTAAAGTTGGATTTTTATATTTTCTTTGAAGTTGATTATTTTGATTCCATTTCATTAAATCCGATTTTTATATTCTATTTGGATTTGATTATTTTGATTCCTTTTCATTATACTCGATTTCTATATTTTCTTTAAAGTTGTGGACTTGGTTTCACCTCTTTACGACATTAGAATTTTGATATAGTCTTATTTAGTTTTATAAATTTACAAAGTTTTCTGAATTTCCATGGTACACTTGATTGTGAGTTTATTATACTTTTATACGGTTACACTAGCTTTGTAAATTAAAATTAGATTTGAGAAAAGTAAATAATCGTGTCCTTGTGTGTTTCCCTTCTAGTTGGTGGTGGTTGTTGTCTCTCACTAAGTCCCTGCGGCTTACTCTTTCATTTTCTATTTTTTTTTTCAGATTCCCAAGCAGCTAAGTAGAAAGCTGCTATAGTAGATTTGAAGTTCAGCGGTGTGAGATGTCACTCTTTTTGGTGGGCTTCCTTGATGGATGTCTCTATTGTTTATGTATATGTTGAGTCGAACTATCTGCAGCTATTTGAAGTCTATAAATGTCTCATTTTGAGTTGTACAAATATGTAAAATTGTTATTTTGAGATTTTGGCCGATGAAACAGGTTTTTAAAACAATATTCAGATCTTGGAAATGTTGAAAATACAGAGGAAACTCTGTCGAAATTTCAGTAAATATTTTTTTAAGTGAAATTCGAATTGAAAATTTTATAATTATAGTTTGTCAAGTTTGATCAATAGGCTTGCCGGGCTAGAATGATCTAGTTTGTGCGCCGGTCACGATTAGTGTTTTTGGGTCGTGACAACATATATCAAACTTTTGCCAATGCAGCAATTGAGTGCACACTGAATTTCGAAAAGTAATTGTCATTGAGATATTTTCCCCTTGTAAAATAAAATAAGGGTCTTGCTAACAAGTGCCCTAAGGGCATTGTTTAAGAAACCTACAAAAAGAAATTTTGTCTTTGAAATACAAGTCAAACACACCTAAAAAACATAACTACACAATTTTCAATGTAAAAGTTACTATTTTTGGATGCTTAAACAATACCCTAAGAGCACTTGTTAGCATTTTCCATAAAATAATTCAAGAAAGAGTAAAGGATCATATTGAATACGCAAAAACTAATTTATGCTTCCATGAAATAATAAATTGTATAGCTCAAGACACACATGCAGTAAAAGTAAAAGGAAAAAAAAAATTGAATGCAGAGATAATTATATTATGCAATTTTCATAGCACCTGGTCATATAATTGGGAAGCTTTATCAAAACGCCTCCGAGCTTCCTGCAAGCATCACTTGAAGGCTTTAAAATATAACATTCACAAGTCATATTTAATGCAGGAATTATGAATATTTTGTTGAATCAACACTATAATGAATATCATCAAGTATGATGACTTAGCATACCACGTGTTTAGCGTAAAATAATCAACACTATTAATTATGTATGAACATTTCAATAAATTATGCTACTCACTATATACCTTGACGTCAAGGATTTCAACATTAAGGATGTTCAGTAACCGGTCATTTAGCATATGCTCAACCTACGAAGCCATATCAAATATAGTCAGGACAGCAATATTAACTAGATCAATTTTTTCTACCTGAGTTACTACAAAACCTTTTAAAAAAATAAGACAGTGATTATACAAGTTGGCATACTATTACCTGTGACCGAAGAAGTTCCTTGTGTGTACTGATTTCTCTCAAAGCAATAGCAAATTTGGCCATTACAGGTCCTGGTCATAGCATTTTTTTTTAAATCAAAATTTATAGTTATAAAAGGACAATTTTATTAATAGAATATTAGAATGAAGCACAATATTTAGAAAACATTGGAATAGACTGAATAAGCATAGCATAGTTACCTCCCAAAGTTACAAATAGAGGATCACTATGGCCTCCTCCAAAATTTTCAAGGGCAGTTGCAAATGCAATGTCTCCATCATATGCCTCTCCAAGTCCTTCCCTATAAAATGATTGAAGGAACTATTAAGGCATTAGAAATTTAAGAACATGAGAACTGTGGCTTAACTTCTATTTAATCAGCCACAACGATCAAAATTTGAATCAGTTCAAGAAAAATAAAAAGCGACGATAGAGTTCAAGGATATAGGAATCATAGTGATTAGAAATTTAGAATGTGGTTTTAACTTCTCCCACTAACACTAAACAAAAAAAAAAAAAAAAACTTATCTCATTAACAAATTAATAACTAGAGCAATATTCATCATTATAATAGAAACATCTGTGTTGGTTTTCTTTTGTTTTCCATAGGTTCCCTCCACAATAGGTAATTCTATTTGAGACGGTGCGAGATATTAAACGTAGGCACCTCTCGCAGTCCAGATTCGAAAACTTAGTTCTCCACATTGTAGGAAACTAGCCCTCCTGATAGACTAGACCCAACTCTTGTTGTTAAAATTATGCCGACTTAGGAGGTCAATACGCGTTTCTAAGGAATGTTATGCCACTATAGGCTTGTTTGGATTGACATATTTGAGTTTATCTACAAGCATAAGCGTGTGTGAGACTGCTCGGGTGAATTTACAAGACAACTTTTTTGCATGAGCTCTCCAAGGTAGCATATATATGACACATCTCATAGTATATACAAAAACAATTTTATTTTATTTTTGTTAGAAATAACTTTACATAAGCGCTTATTATAGTTGTTTATCCGGAAAACAAAATAGTCTTCAGATTGCAAAGTTGAAAACTCACGTGTACTTTCTACATCCTTTGTAGAACTTCCAACATCTTGAGCGTAATGATTCCACATTTTCTTCCAAACCCTGAAGCTGCATTGACATTATTCATGATTCATAATTAGGCAATCAATTCTTGGTTGGTCCAACACAAACCAAACAAAACACATGACATAATTATTACATGACCCGCTAAAACAAACCTAAATGAATGAACCAATTAAACAACTAGCCGTCTTAGCTCAGCTGGTAGAGCGCATGGCTTTTAACCATGTGGTCGTGGGTTCGATTCCCACAGACGGCGTTACAGAATTTTTATTATTTTTCTCTGAATTTTTGTTACCAAAAAAACCTCTACGTAACGGTAACACCAACATTAAATGAAAATGGGAGAAAACGCATAATGTTTAAATGAACATGAAAAAAGATTATACAGAGGAGAGGAGAGAAGATAACCTGTTGACGAAACATGGGAGAGTCGTTGAGATGTGCAAAATTCATTAACAGAAAACAAAAGATGAATAATATTCTTCTTGTGTTTGTTTGTTGTTGTCACGTTGTTCCTCTTTTGCTGAAAAAGTCTAATTATTCTAAGGTGACAAAAAACAAAAGAAAAAAAAGAGAGGTATTTGCTTCTTTTTTGTTCATGTTATTTTTGAAGTAGTAATTGCGATATTTCATGTCTGTCACTAGAAATCTAATCTAATTAATATCTCTCTCTCTTTATTTGTCACAACTACACAACTATGTTTTTATTTGTACTTTGACCATTATCTATTTTCCATCAAATTGTAAATAGGGGAAAATAACAGACTATTACATTTGGTTATTTCTGTTACGTGGTTGGAAAATAAGTTGCAAGACCATTTTGGTATATAAAGGGGACATTATTTCGTAATAAATAATTGTTTTTCTTTTTTAGTGTGTGTCTTGTAATATATAATTCATATAGAACCGAACAGTCATGAGTTTGTGAAAACTACACTATGTAGCTTTCGCAAAATCACATGGATCATCATGATTATGGTAAACTCACTATAATACCAAATATACACTTCAATTGATTTCACCAAAAATGAATTTTACTTTTTTGTTGTCCATTACACGTGTTGAAAAAATGCATATCAAGAAAAGAATAATACTTTAAATTTGATGTCAAGAGTGAAGGAGAGGAAAATTGCACTTTATTAGCAATGATTTTGAGTCCATACAATGTTAGCAAAGCAAATCCTGAACATATTTACATTTCTGAGAGCATTGTTTATTTTTCACTGAGATATCAGCGAATGAATATTCTTGTCCTAAAATTTAGACTAATTTTATTACATGAAAATTCTGTGCTTGATGTCATTAACAACAAAAAAAACTGCCAGAATATTTTTTTTCTTAAAAAGAGATTTAAGGTCCATTCCCTTACAATGCACCTTTAGTGCTTAAAATTGATAATAAAGGTCCTTATTTCCATGGGAGCAAGTTCTACAATTAGCTTTTCTGGATCAACTGGTCCACCCCTCGACACCTGCGGTTCTCGAGATGACCCTTTAACTTGCCACACTAATCTCTTCCTCTCCATTTCTGCTCTTTCTTGGTTAGCTGATAAGCTCGCCTCAGTTACTTTGTTTATCTGAACACAATAGAATTATATAAGAAACTCCTTAGACATATGACAAGCTCCATATGATATGAATGTAATAATCAGCTGTGAATTTATCAGACATCATGTTGTTCTACCTGTTTATCATGGAACACCTTTTTGAGTTCTACGCTTGATTTAACTGAAAGATTCATGTCCTCACCAATCTTGCATTATCAAGAAAAAGAGAATTAATTTAAATTGAAAAATAAGGCTCAGAAACAGTAGAAACAAGGAAGAGAGAATGAGAAGGATAAATAACTTAATTGGCTTTGAATAAATAACTACTAGGCTACTAGCTCATTATGATGAAAGGAACTAAATCATATTTGAATTATATAAAGTACATATAATCTGAAAGTTTTATGTGACTTGTTAAAGCAATACTGCATCATTGCATATATATTTCAAACCAAACATGAACAAATATCCTTTTAATTCCGAATGAATTAGAAGTTGAGCAGGAAAATGGTAAGAATGTCATACAAACCAGTAGATAAAACCTAAAGAAGATATACCTCATATAAGTGCGCCAGCCGAAGGAGAACTTTTCCATCACCAAGATCCTATAGAATACAGTAAGAAGGCTTAACATAAAATCAGGAAAATTCTCAACAGTGTCCATTTAAGAACTCAACATATTTCCCACCTGGAGGGTTACTATCGCAACATTTTCTGGTAAGCTGTATGAGGAATCTATTCCCGAGAAGGTTGTGACATGAGAATCTCCCCAATTACCTTCACTCTAAAAGACAAAAATAAACAAGTTATTTTCACTATAAATTCAGTTCACTAGGAAATGCAGACACTTCTAACTAACAACCATTCCTTAACCACCTCTGTGAAGGCTAAAAGAAACGGCGAGTATATCTCTTGACCAAATGTTCGACGCCATCTAGCACCTTCTCCTACAGGATCAATTCTGAAATAGTACTTCCCTATAACCTGAAAAATTTATTGTATATATTGAATAAGCAAGACATGAAAACTATGATCCTTGCCGCATAATAACTCACAGGCTAGGTAGATTTTCTTACTGTTAACCCTGTGCACTTATCAGAGACGCAAACTGTTTCATTTAGTGCCTCTGCAACACCTCTGGAATCATCAACAAGTAACCTCCTACATAAAAGGGTCAAAAAATTGAATAAGTTATTTGATTGGTATAATATAGTCATATAGAGTGATACATAATGAGATCACCAAAAAAAAAGTGATACATAATGAGCATAAGCGCGTAACAAACCTATGAACCATTAGCTCCAATTGTCCATCTACGATGCTGGAACCACCCACAGACCTATCTACCAATACAGAAAACTCTCTGCTTTTATCTCTTAGGTAAATTCCAAGGTTGATCTGAAACAAGAATATAGAATTCATTAATCAACAACTTAAAAGACTTTTTCTTCATGTGTATAAATGTATGATCTTGTAATACACATGGCTTAACAATCAACATAACATACAGGGTAATAATTTCCAGCAACAGGTTGATTTACTTCCAAGTTCCAGTCTTTTCTATAGTCTCGAACCTGTACAAGTATGCATCATCATAGCAGTTAAAAACTCATTATATTTGGCATTGACATAGAAAAACTCTAACTAGAAAATAATTGTTAAACCTGTTTGACATACCCGTTCGAAGAAATCACGTCCATTAGAATCAGTATAGAAGGTTTTGCTGCTTGTTAGATTTGTTTTAATCTCAGTTGTAATTTCTTTGCCAACTCCATCGTCAATCGGTATAGGTCCAACCTGATGTCAACAAATTATTCATGATTACATGCTCTTATAAAATAAAGTATCGACTATCGAGTAATTATGTTCAAAAACAGGAAAAAAAATAATAAAAGAAAAGACTTACAATAAACTCAACTTCAGCATGTTCTTTTCCTTTGAACAGTCTGGTATTCTGTTCAATTAAGACAATAGTCAATTATTGATATAGCTATATGGAGCTTTCAACAAGGGAGGATAAAGAATAAGCCTACTGCATACCTCTAACAGATTCCAAGTTTTATTTGTTTTCTTAACAATAATTCATGACAATTCTCTGCCTAAAATACTTTGCTATTATATATTATGTACTAAATAACCATAGATGTTTGAAAGAATCTAGAAAGTTGCCTAAACTATTGATGAATACTACCTACCTGGTATATCCATGAATTGATTTTCTGATGGACTTCATGCACGATTGGTCCTCGCAAAACTGTGAGAGGAGACTGAAATGTTTCAAAAATGAAAACTCATTAATCTCTTTGTTACACCAAAAATTGGTAATTGAGCACAAGTAGCATACATACGACTTTACCTTCTCGTTGGAGTTGATGGGAATTGATGAACCATTAGGGCGAAAAATATATGCTCCAGACGCCTTTATAAATTGTGCACAATCAAACCAATAGCTTGAAATAAGTAATTGTGATCAAACTAATTATCATCCTAATAAAAAGAAGTGTTAGGGAAAGAAAAATTAATCAGAATTCTAAGGATAGAAGAAACATTATCACCTGAGCATTTATTGTAAAATCATTTCCATACGAGGCATAAAACTTGTATGTCTGCTCTAGAGATTCTTCGACCTTTCATTTGGAACAGAAACTTAAAAATCATATCAGATCAAATAAAACTTATAGTATGCATATTTAGCAGCACTAGCATGGTTTTATGTTTTATCTCTAAATGGATATAAATTATAACTAGTAATGTATCATACAAATCACATACCTTCCTTTTCCTGTTGATATATTGAGTAAGTTCCCCTTCCTTCCTAGAGTAAACAAGTTTCAAGTTTCCTAGGCCTACTTCAAATGTACCACTCTGATTCCCTGATCTGTGTGCTATATCCCTATCTGAAGTAGCAGCTGCAAACACAGGTATTTGAATGAGTGATGACATAACACAGCTCTCAAGAATGAAATCACTGGTCAAAGCTAACCTGCTTGTTTAGATTTTGACACATAGTAAGTGCTAAAACCAAGTGGGGGAACAAAAGCTGAAAATGCAAGCCAATACTTAGGGTTTACACTTGGAGAAACTCCTAGGTATGCTGCAGCGTGGTAGTTTCTTAAACCAAGAAAAGCATCAGGTATTGGCAACAGCTGGGATTGGATTTCTTTCCCACTTGAATCCCAAACAACAACATTTTCATTGGCAACCTATGACAAATTTGATAAACTAGTCATGTCAAGCAAAATCGATATTTGAGGATGGAAGAGTTCTGTCCATATTAAGTTTGAAACATCCTTCAAACCTTCACTCATGCTGATACACAAGGTAATTCCACAACAGATGAAAAAATGTACCACAATGCCTGTGCATGTAGTTGATAATATGTAACTAGCTCACAGGATGTTTCATAATCAGAAAAAGAAAATATCAGAACACTGAAGATGCTAAAAGTTGATTGAAGGAAGAAACTCACAGGAATCCTTATAACATCATCTCTTTTCCATCCGAGTGGATTGTAAACAACGACAACCTAAAAAAAGCAATATAAATCATGAAAATATTGATAGATAAAAGTCTTGCATTCTGATAAGAAACAGATTAGATGTCATAGCCAGCTCCTCACCAGATCTTTCCCATGGGAGAAGTCAACTTCTGATGCAGAACAGTAACTTATGTTAAGAAGTGGACACTGCAATGATAAGATGATAAAAGGATATTAATAAAAATCAATGGTCACAATGAAAAGGAATGGCCAATATCTCAATCTCAGCATCAAGTCGTCATAATTTTACTTCTCAAAGTATGTTGTTAAGAATGACAATAACCTAATTCATGAAATATATGAAATATAGGACTTATCCGTATTGAAGTTTTGGATTTTTATTGAAAGTGCCATTACCACAGTATGAACATATGTATAATTTCATGCTTTGTCATAGAAAAGGAAAATGGTATGATTATAGGGGTAGATATATTACTGGGTGATTTATCTTGAATGTGAAGTATCCTACAAATTGAATTATGTAATAAAGTACAGTCATCACACAAAGATAAGCAAAATGCCTAGTTTAGATGTTATTTGAAGACTTGAAATCAACATACTGCAGGCTAGTAAAGGAATCAGAGTAGCACATTGCAGAATGGTCAAACCAAAGAACATCACTGCTTGCCTGTTGAAATTGAATCTGTGGAGTCCTATGACCGGTTTTGGTTGCTGCCTCTGTCAAGAAAGCAAGTGATGCTGAAACAGTTTTCTCGGCCTGAATTAGACACCAAATTGAAATTTTTTTTTAGTTTATATGCAAGAAAATAAATTTTTAAGAAAATATAGATATAGATAAGTATCACCTCTGTGTAACCTATTGCAAGCCGTTTTGCATAATCATTAGCCACATGCTGTTTTTCTGTACCAGATACTGCATCATGGTGTTGTGCAATAGCCAAAGCATCAGCCAAAGAGTCAGTATTAGGACCTAAGGCAATCTTCCCTTTGAAATACTCCAACTGCCTTGCAGCCTATTTCAAGATTGAAGAGTAATAAGAGTCAAGTTGTGGAATTCTGATAACACTTTAAAGCCTACGAGAGTTTTTCAAATTTAATCAAATGCTTAATTACTTAAACTAACAATAATTAGAAGGCATACCAAGTAGTAGCCACTCGTGAATCTAACGTAACCTTTGAGGGCTGGCCTACTTGTAAAATACCCCGTCCAGTAGCCATTTACGCGATCAGCATACCTAATAAATTCATGGTCCAAATATGAAATGACTATTAGAAGAATGCTACTATGGAGCTAAACATGAAGTAACTGTTTGGGTAGGCAATGCAGCCACCCTAATGTTGTTATCAAAGTCATGCTGCTGGCATAAGCTTTAATCTGAAGCTTCTTCTTGAACATGGTTTGGAGTTGGTAGCTCATATATTACACATTTTGCATTTGGAACTCACGGAAAGTAGTCGTCGGTCTTGATTGGCCAGGCTTCATTTGCAGCGTGTTTTGCATCAGTATATATTGATGGGGTCGAGTATAAGGCATGAACCCGTCCATCCTAAATAAGCATTAGCCAGCCAGCCCATTAGTATGTCAAAGGACACTTGGCGAAATAAACTTAATTTAGAAACTTTTGTATTAAGCAAAGAGTTGAAGATAAGCAACCTGATTAACATAGTGAATAAACTTGTCCAATTGCCTATACCAGGTATGTGCATATTGGTACTTGAAATCTGTCCCCATTGTCCACATTATATGATTTGTGCGCGTTATATTGGCCTGAGACGGGACACACATTGGAGTTGTTAACTTGTTGGCTCAAATCCTTTTCCAATTGTGACTGATAAAGCTTAGATCATTTGAATAACAAAATTTCTTTTGGAGTATTTCTATTTTTGTTTCTCAGAACTTCGAGCATAGCAATTCTATAATGCAAAATTGTTTAAAATCCCGGTGGTATATTTATTTTAAAAAATTGTGTTCTAAACATAGTGAATTACAGTATATATAAGAACCAACCCCACATTTACTCATGATATTGCATACCTGTGACATTGCAGCTGAGACAAACTCATTTACTCGTTGAGGGACGTTGTAGTCGAACAAATTGATATCGTCCTACAAGTAAAAAAGAACACTTAAGTTTACTTAACAAATATTGTCAATCAATAGCAAATAAGCCTTACGGAAATATTTGACTCAGATTTTACCTGAACAATTGGAGAATCCTCAGAATCATCATTTACTTCATAGTAGAAATTACCGGGAGGTTCATAATTCTCAGGAAACGCACCAGAAAATACCTATATCAATCAATGGACAATTTTAAGGACTTGTAAGCGTACTAGGATGAAAAAATGAAACAAACTGAAGGCAAGATAAAAGAAAATGCAATACTTTTATATGCATCATCAACATAAACACAAACCACTTTGAATCAATCACCTGTGCAGATGAACCAAGGCTCTTAGAGCCCTGCCACACAACTTCAAGAGTTTTTTCGTCTTTTCTCTTAGCTCTGTCTTGGTAATCAATCCGTGCAAAGAATAAAGAGTCAAATCCAACCTATGCAAACAAGGGTAGTGCTTAAGAAACAAGTAAAAAAATGCGTGAAAAAATGAAGAGACTTATAGGTAAATCAACTTCAAAATCATTCTTTTTTTCATCATCAAATTTATATTTTCCTTATAATTTAACAAAATGGTACCTCTGCTCCCAACAAGTAGGCCTGCACTGCAGAATGTCCAAATGGATCAATTTGCCATCCTATTCTTGGAGTTATGCCGAATTCTTCTTTGATGAATCGATGTCCAAGGGTTGTCTGATCAATCATGTCAATGTAATGTGTAGCAGCCTCATCATGCATACACATACCACCATTTCTGCAATCAGAAATCTTAGGAATCACTTGATGTCATTGTAACTGAATCCTATTATACTACAATCAAGCACATGGATAATGATCAAAGATCAATTTTCCTTGACATGTAATAATGGAAAGTCAGATGGATGAATACATGAACTCCAATTGACCAGAGTTGACCAGCTGCTTGACTATTTTCTGAACATCCCCACTCTGTTCTCTCCACCAACGCTGGAAGAATGCCTGTAACACAAGCAATAAACATCTATAACTTCTCGTTCATGATCCAAAAAGAAAACACAAACAATTGACTTAGTTAGGGTTTATGACTTCAATTTTGTTCCTTGTTCTTCTCCATATTTGCTTATCTTCTTAATTAATCGGCACTATGAAGGGGGTCAAATATAAAAATTGTTTTAAAAACTTTATAATGAAGGATAAAAAGTCGGTACCAATAGCATTTTCCTTTTATTACTGTCATTAATATATCATTATGAACTGCATATGCATATCAAGATTGCATGCATAGCAATAAAGCAGTGAGATGGACACGGACATTCAGACACAACACTGACATATCAACACGAAATATTTGAATATAATTTGATGTGTTAGTGTCGTGTCGGACACCAAACACAGCTTTGGTGTGAAGTGTTAGATGATCAGTCTTGACTCTTGCCTGTTCAACATAGATGAATTTGCGATTCTTGTCCGCCAACAAAGCCGGTATAAGGGAATCAAGAACATTTTGAACGCATGCTCCCTGCATTTTTAACAACAATAAAACAAAATCAAAATCTTGCAATTCAATTGAGTTAAAGAGAGTGTGCTTAGAAGAGTGAATAACCTGAATGGTGTTGTTGGAACCAACATAGTACTGATCAATGGTTTTCAACCATCCAACATCATCATGACTATGAGGGACCAAGTGAACATTGAGCTTACCAGGAACAATGGTTGAGTTAGTATTGTATCTTATGTAATTTGATTCAGAGGAAATAATACACACAACCAAGAAGAGTAAAAACCGTAGTAGTAGACAAGCACTAGCACTATTATTATCCATTGAAACCAAGAATGTACACTGTCTACACTACACTCCACGTAAAAGTATGAAGAATGAAAAATGGGAATTGATTAAAAATGAATAAAGGAGTGGATGATTGATTCTGTTCAATGGTTATCGGTTTTGTTTGTCGTTTAGGTTCAACTAGTAAGACATGGATATTAAGGTTGCTTTATGACAAGAAGTAGCTGTCAGTTTATGATTTTCATGAGATTGTTATAACTTTATTTAAAGGTTAATGATAAGGTTTGGATTGTTTTTCTCGTGGAATAGGATGAACAAGATAGAAAACAGTACATTTTTTGTTCTTTCTGTGACTTACTCATGTGAACTTGTTTGAGTGTTACTATTACTTGTCCACGCTGCTCATGCAGATGGTTGAGTATACAAAATATTATTAACGTTTTCTTTTTTAAGGAATAAATATTACTACTATTAACATTGATGATGAATTGAATTGAATTGAATTGATGACTATTTACCAATATCCATCATATATTCAAAAGGCATTCAAAATTGTTAAATAGAATTTTATTTCGAAAAGGAAAATGATAAATAGAATGAAAAGTCAAGTTGGTAATTATTGGTCAAAATAGTCTCTCATTTTGGTAAACTGGTAGATATATACTCTTACTGAAATAGTAAAGTGGTTGGTAAATTAGTTTCTATGTAATCTATAGATCCAAAAAAAGAAAGAAATGCCAGTTTCTATGTAAATTTTTGGTTTTTTTTTCACACAAAAAATTGTCATAAATATTTTTTGTTAGATAACATTTTTTATGTAATTTTTTTTATCATGTTGTAGGTACTAAATTTCCACCATCTTTAGTAGTATTAATCTTCAAAGGGACAACTCTAAGGCGTTTAAGGTGAGTTCTTTCGTACCAATCAAAATTTTTTCATACAAAATAATAGATATCGAACTCCTCATCACTTGTTAAATATGTCAAGTCTCGTAACATGACATTTTTATTTTACTTTTTTAGTGAAAACTGTGACATTAATTTTTTTTTTTGTTAATAAAACTATGACATTATTTTTTGAGTAAAAATTGGTATATATGTTATGGCTATTTTTTTTTGTCATGTAGTCCAGTGGCTAGAACTTCATCTTTTTAAGGTAAATAAATGAAGAGTCGGAGTTTGAACCTCGACCCCTGCATATATTATGTTATGTCGTTATCAACTCAGTTATGTTTACGGAACTGCTGTGACTAATTTTTATCGTTAGAAATTGTGACATAACGGATTAATTGAATATTTGTCATTCCATGTTGATCTCACTACATCAAAGATTAATTTGTCTATGAAATTCTCCTCATAAATTTTTTTTGTCTCCGTCAAAAAAAATTGTCTACGAAAATTACGTCTATTAAGAACTAAATACTGTTGATTACTTCTTGCACAATTACAATTGCTGAAGAAAATCCACAATATTAATTATATTTAAAGGACAAATTACTCTTTAGTTGGTGTGATTACACCCACATACAATGTTAGATGTCTAACCGACGTTTTACCATTCCTGACATATATTTGCCTATTTGTAAAAATAGGGGACTATTTTAACTGATTATTACAAATACAATTTCAATGACTTATTATTCTATCCACTCCATTAAATGTCATACTAAATTTGAGTATAGGTTATCCCACTAGTAAAATATATTTAAAGAGCTTGACCAAAAAAATATATGTTTAAAGAGTTTGTAAGATTTAATTTAACAAACAATGTCAATATTGTCATGCTCTACATATTCATCTGATTTGAATATGAGATTTCACTGTTGTATGTGTGTAAGAAAGAGAGTTTTTGGTGGTGTTTATTACTTCATCTACAAATAAAAAATAAGTGTAAAAAACACACTTTTATATATGAAAGTTTATATTTAAAAATTAAAATAAAATCAATAAGTTGCAATGCAACTAAAAATTGTATTAGAAAAAATATGTTTTCATTTATTTTACAAGTAAATTAATTTCTAGTAGTTGACTAAAATGGAGGTGCTAATAGAATCTCGACTTTGAATACAAGAGAAACTCCCATAGGCCATAACCATAACTGATTCGGGTTATCTGAACAGGGCGTATGTAAGAAATCGGGCCCATATCGTTTCCATTCTTATAGCGAGATTTGATTTTCCCTCCGTTGAACTGGAAAAGAACACAGGAAATGGAAGCGGTGGGTGGAAGCGGTAGCAACGAAGTTGAAAACGATTTGGAAATGAAGCTTTTACGTGATCGATTCAGACTCTCCGCAATCTCTATCGCCGAATCTGAAGGTTATATTCACTTCAATTCTCCATTTTTCACTTTTCTTCATTGTTTTTACAATTGAAGATTCAATTTCCTAATTCTCGCTTTCGATTCGCAGCTAACAAATCTGGCATGGAAGTTTCAAAAGTCGTTGTCGCTTGCGTTGCTGATTTAGCCTTCAAATACACCGGTAATAATTCGAATTAACATCCCTATGATTACAACGTGTTTGAAATAATTCCCGTTACAATGCTTATATTTACAAATTGATCGATTAATTAGGTTTTTATGTTGATTGTTAAGATATTGAGTTAAATAATGTGATTAATGAAAGCAAGTGTTATGTGAGCAGAACGATTAGCTAAGGATCTTCAACTATTCGCACAACATGCAAATCGTAAATCTGTAAATATGGAAGATGTCATTCTCTGCGGTTAGTTTCGTCATATTTACCTGATTTTTCATTTTCTAATGTTTTTGCAATTGTTCTGTTGTTAATATGAACAAATGACTAATTAATTATATTCAATTTGGTTCAGCGCATCGAAATGAAAATCTATCTAGCTTGTTGAGGACTTACTCAAATGATTTAAAAGCCAAAGATCGTCAAATTGAGAAGAAGCGAAAGAAAGAGGCTAAGAAGAATGACAAAACAACTGTTTAGTATATTGCTATGAATGCCTGGGTTTGTACACATGTGATCCTATGAACATATATTGCTATGATTTGAAGAATTTGGCAACTTTTCTTGGATTTGTTAGCTCCATCTTTTTGGTCTTGTTATGTATAAATATTCAAGTCCAAACAGAATTCCTCTTATTCCAATGCATTATTTTGTTTGTGCTTGTAAGTCTTAAATTAGCTAGTTGAATCTGATGGAAAAATGAGAAGGCCCTTCTGACTCATGTCCAAATGAGAGTGTGTTAATTGGTGTTCCAGCTTTGTTTTATTTGTCAACAGTGTAAGGATCAGTTGATACTGGGCACAGGCAAATGCATAACAGTATATGCCATGTCACATACACTAAAACAAAGTACCTTAATAATCTTGGTCGAATATCAAGCAAATCACCCAAAACTAGGAGGAATTCAATATCCTAAAAAAGATTTAGAGATCATAGATTATGCATTGTTATCTACCTTCGAAGCGGGGCATGATTATGAAGGTTGGCAGAGAAGGGGAACCTCAATAAGACCAGGGTTGTTGCTACAGAAAGCTTACTAGAAACGTAATTTCTAGTATTCAAATGATTTGTCTTTCAGAGAGAGCGTGATCAAATAAGATTTAGAGATCATAGACTATGCCTTGTTAAAGTTTTTTTTTTTGACAAGTATGCCTTGTTAAAGTTGTTTGGTAATTTTATTTTTTTTTTAATTTTAAAGCTATTTTTAAGTTAAAAGTTGTTTGATAAAATATTTTTTATAAAGCTTTGAAATTATTATGAATTAGCATAATAAATAAATAAAAAATATTTGTTTAAAATATAAAAGATTATAATAAGATATAGTCTACAATTATTTTTTTATAATATGATATATAAAACCACTACTGACCTCACTAGAATTATAATGTAATCCTCTCAAAAAAAATATAATGTAAAATATAATTGTGATAATATATATATATATATATATATATATATATATATATATATATATATATATATATACTAGTCTCTGGCCCGTGCAACGCTTGGGGGAAAAGAGAATTATTGTGGCGTGTACCAAATTAACTTTAAACATAACAAAAAGTAGTACTCTTATAGTGTAATTCTTAGACAATTAAAATGTTATTGTCATCACAAATATCAAGATGTCATACACTGTCGATATATCATTCGGTTTAATTTATAACAATTTCACTATATTGGCGAATAACAATTAAATGACTACATATGATACAAACAACAAAAAAAAGTAGTCAAAACTTGAGCGCGCAATTAATCAAAAAAATGTCTTCATGCGAATGGATGCACCATCACTTTTGGCTCCACAGTTATCTACAACATAAATACAAAGGTTTTTGCATATATCAATATAGCTTTGAATAATAATAATTTTAATTGAAGATTAAATATGTATATGTATATTCATACCTGGTAAGCTACTGTCTACAAATTATCAAACACCTCAGGAAAAACAACATTGATAGTCGAGTTGCAAGGGTTGCCATCTTCATCCAAAATCAACATCTTCAACCCCTTTTTGGTGGTTACTCTCGAAACGGCAACATACAACTGTCCATGTGTAAGCACAGGTCGAGGTAGATACAATCCAACTTTAGACAATGATTGTCCCTGACTCTTATTTATTGTCATGGCAAAGCACAATGAGACTGGAAATTGTCTTCTTGAAAATTTGAATGGAAATCCTGAATCTGAGGGAACTAAATCCATCTTTGGGATTAATACCTTTTAAACAATACTCTTGCCAGTTATGACAGTAGCAGTAATGATATTCTTTCCAAGGTGATTAACTTGTAGCCGTGTTCCATTGCATAAACCACTTGCTTGATCAATGTTTCTTAACAACATTATGGGAACTCCAGTCTTTAAAATCAATCTATGGTTTGGTATTCCATAACATTTCATGTCATTCAAAAACTCAGTGGTACACCAATCTCCTTGAATATCATAATCTTCATCGGATTTGCATGGGGTATCGGAACTTAAATACTCTTTTTCTTCCCCTTTAATCAATGACAAAACATACTCGTTGACTTCTTCAACACAATCAAGAGTCGGAGCAAGAATTGCTTTCTCTTGAAATATCCTTTGATTATCAATGTTGCTAACAATAGCTGTAAAACCTTGCAACTATGCCAAAGAAGCGAAGAGTTAATAGAAGATTTCATTATATCAAGTCTGCTACCCTTTCTAATGATGGGTAAAATTTGCCTAAAATCTCCACCCAAAATGACAACTTTTCCACCAAAAGGTTTGTTCAGATTGTCTTCGTCTACAACTCTCATTAGATCACGCATCGTACGGTCAAAAGCTTCAAAACAAAACTTGTGCATCATCGGTGCCTCATCCCATATAAACAGACTTGCTTCTCTTAGTAGCTAGGCTCTCAAATCTTGTTGTTTTACATTGCAAGATGATTTTTCATTGATTTTCAATGGTATGCAAAAAGTAGAATGAGCAGTTTTGCCTCCAGGCAATAACAGAGACGCAATTCCGCTTGTTGCAACATTAATAACATTGGTAAATGAACATGAAATAAGTGAACAAAATTATACTACCTTGGTCAGTAGAGTTGTCTATCCCAATTTGGTACATATAATTCAAGTGCAATTAAACAACAAAATAATAACAATAAGCATACTTAATGTAAATTAAGTCAAAGTTAAATTCATAGTTAATATTACAACCCCATTAAGTACTTGACAGGTTCAGTACCAAAATATTACAGACGATGCAAATAACATACAGTAAACATCAATTAAGATGGAATATAACATCATTTAATGACATCAAAAAACACATCATCATTATCATCAGAAATCAAGACAGGAAGCCCTTGCACTAATTCTTCTCAATTTTAATACTCCTCTTGAGGAGCTTAAGTGGAACATTCATATCATCCTCATCCTTGTTTGGAGATTCCCTTATGCTAGATGAGGAACCTGAAAATGATGGGGTTATATCTACCACATCAGATTCAGCAACATCTCCTCCAAACTTTGGCATCAAATCATGTATTTGTGCAGAAGCAAGTAATTAACATGATGTCTAACTTACACAATCCTAAGTTAACATATAAACGAAAGGAGTATAGAATTGGACCTGTTTGACATCATCTGACACACATTCAACATACTTAGACTTTAACTTGTCCACAGGATCAGATAAGGAAATTGGGTCCTAAAACATGACAAAAAAGTAAATGAGCTTAGGATTATTCCTTTTCCAAAACTTATTAAAAATCCAAGAGAACTAATTGAGTTTGTGTGCTTACTTGAGATAAACCACTTTGAGTTAAAACCATGGTTGAACCACCAATCATAGGGCGTTTGCCCTTGTCCATCAACACACTTAAAGAAGCACTTTCCTAATCCATATAACAGGATATATATTATATATTAGGGTAGTAAAAATGAATATTTAGTATAAATTAACAAACTTAATAACTATTTTGATAAAGTAGATTAAGTAGTTGTTATACATTTGTTTGTTTGGAGAATGAAGCCTCTTCCTTATCCCACTTTGACATAAACTCTTTGATGATGGCAGGGTCAAGGCATATCTTCCTCACACGGAATGACTGCTCAAATCTGGGACTGAAATCAGCTTTGGTCTCCACTTTGAAAAGATATGTTTTTCCAATAAGTCCAGCAAGTTCTGGTGGCATCTGTCCCTCATGAATAACCTAACCAAAGAAAAAAGAATGGTTATCACTCATCCCAATTTTTATTAAAAAATCAATGAATTACAAAGTCCATTAAAACCTAATATTTACCATTCCATGCTGAGCAAGCAGGTCAACACAACTCTTATTGAATAGTGAGCAGCAATCTCTGTCAAATATCACAAGAGTAGCACAATCACTGTGGTCAATAGCTCTCACCCTTAAAGAATAACTAAGACAATGGATAAATAAATGCATAAGAGATTGTGACTGAATTGTTTTAGATTAAACTAAAAAAAAATATCTAACAGAAAAGTATGGATATAACACATTACCTAGGAGTCACCTTCTTAACATGCTTGTCACATTTCTCGCAAAAAAACATGTGTGAATCTGGTATGACAGCCTTAGAGCACATACAGGCAGTGTACCAAAAGTTTTCACTATTGACAATCCTCTTGATAGTACCAAGAACCACAGACAGAATCCTAATAAAAATAACCTAAGTTAAAACATGGCAGTTGAACATGACAGCGAATAAGTTGCCTAAAACCAAATATGGTTAAAAAATTATGACTTGCAATGCTCATGTAAATTTATGTAATTAATAATTTCAAATAAAAGTATCAACAATTCACAAAATACATTCAGTGGTTAAGTTGCCGAAACCAAATAAGGTTAAACAATTAAGAGTTGCAATGCTCATGTAAATTTATGACATTTATAATAAAGGAAAAATGATAAACTATTTACAAATACTGACAGTGGTTAACTTGCCTATAACTAATTGTAGTCAAACAAAACAGAGTTGCACTACTCATGTATTTCATTCAAATACACATATTCCTACTAAACAAACATCATGTATATTTCATTGAAATTTAACCTAACTAAAGCCAAATGACAACAGTTAATGAAACACTCACAGTGGAGGCATCCTTCAGGCCCTGCATAGTAGTCCTAGGTGTGTTAAACAAAAACTCCTCCTTGGGGTCAACTATTGGTTCAGGTTGTAGCTGAGTTAGGCCAAGTGGAGAAGGTGTGTCAACAGTTTCAGACATCCTACCAATTACATGACATAAAAACATTTTTCAAACTTAGGGTAATGTAAAATATTGATAAAGTTGCAACATTAGAAATAAAAAGATGATATTCATATACTTGTTCCTCATGCTTACACCATCAGCACATGTTGGTTTGAAGATCAGTTTTGTGCAGTTAAGACAGTTTTAGACATGTATCTTATCTATAAATAGGATATGATTAAATTCAGATTAAAATTTACTAAATAAAACATAGCAAAAAACAGTTTACTTGTTAAAACTGAATAACTTAACATAAATCAATTAGTGTATATTGTGTTCTTAACCTTGGAAATTCTTGGCTTTGGCTAGCTGGATGATGACAATTGCATTCTGAATGTCCCCACTTGCTATGAAATTATTCAGGTCGTCCACATAGCTTCCAAACAGGGTGCATTGAATCTTGTGCCTTCATTCAAAAAAATCATATCAAATATCATCATTTCATAATTTGTAACTATAAGAAAAATAACAAAAAAATATAATAAAAATATATGTACCCTCCGACCTCCAACTCAATCACATTCAGCTTAGTTGTGTTACCATTCCTTTCAAGTTCCCTTTCACTACCAACTCCAGACAACACACCAATGAGGTCTGAAATGTGCATAAACCAAAATTACTTCATTAAGAATTAAACAGAAAAATGTAAAGTATACAACATGAACAAACTTGAATTCAAAAATAATAAAAGGATTTGAAAATCACCAGCCAAATAATCACAATCATAAGTTCCTCCAACAATTTCAGATATTGGTATCAAATGGTAAGGAGACTTAGTGATATTGAGATTTGGGAGATAAGCTACTGTAGTACCCTAATTTTGTCCTACGCATTTTAAAACAAAAATCAAAAAAAAATCAAAGAGGGGAAAAAGTCAAAAGTCAACAAAAGTCAACAGAAAAGTCAACTTTTCAAAATTAAGGACTTCGCAATGCGAAGCTCACTTCGCACTGCGAAGTCTGCGATTTTTCTGCAGATTTTTGGTTTCTTGGATTTAATTCCAGATTTTGTTGCACATCACTTCCATAATTATTTTAAGTAGCATTCATGGCCAATTGGGCCAAGCAAAGCCAGAGTTGAAAGACTTGCCATTAATGCCAAGGTTAGAAGCTTTTTCTTCCAACCTAGCATGTGACAAGCAAGTGGGCTTGCCCTTGGGCAGCTCTAGCCCCTCCCAGGTGACCTGCTAACCACCACAAGGTTGCCAGCCACCTGCTTGAGGACTTTCCTCCTGCTTGCTGCCCCAAAAACCAGTCAAACCAGCTGGATTTTCTCACTTGAAAAGCCATGAGTGCCTACTCTGTTTTGCAGCAGCTTTTCACCCTCTCACACCAGCCAATTTTAGCCTTTTCATCCCTCAATCTCTGCACAATACAGTGCACGTTTTTATTGACCAACCATTGAGATTGCAAGGATTGATCCCCAAGCATTAGCCATTTGCAAATCAGCTTTGTTCTTCATCATTACCTTCTAGAATAAGTTGAATTTGTGGCTGAAATCAAGCTGGAACTTGCCCCTTGGCACAAGGCAGGGTTGCCTCTATCCATTAGCATTTAATGCAAAGGGATTCAGCTTGATCTTGGCCACAAATCAGCTGAATCAAGGGATTGTGTAATGATGACAAAGATTTGATTTTGGCCTATAAATAAGAGGCAATGCCCAAGGTTACAAACACTTCAACACTCACAATTAGACAGAAAACACAACATTCAAAGAGCAGAAACTCTACTCATTTCAACCTACAAATCTCCACAAATAACCAGAAACAATCCATCCACACAAAGCTTTCAAAAGTTCAAGTTCATCACAAATCTTCAAACCTTTGTGAAAGCCTTCAACCAAATCAAGCCAAGTGCAGCTGGAGCTTTGCTAAGGAGTCCTGTAAGTTACTAAGCTCTTTATCTTGCATTTCTAATTGTGTTTGCATAGCTATTTTGGCTCAAAACCTTTTGGTCCTAAAAAACCCCTTTTGAATTTCAAAGAAATCCCAAGGTTTTCAAAACATCAAATTTGGTTTGTACAACCTTTTTCATCCCAAAAACTCAAAGCTTTTCACCCATATATAAGGTCTTGAGTGTGTTCAGAAGTTGTTTCTGAACAAATGTTCAGAAACAGCTTCTGAACCCAAAATTTCGCATGCTTCGCAATGCGAAGTCATGGTCGCAGTGCGACCATGACAGAACTCAGAACCTGAGTTTTTGTGTCAAAACAACCAATTTTTGAGGTTCTAGCCCCAGAGCTCAGAACCAAAGAGTTTTTAAACCCATGTTCTTCAAATCATAACAAGGTTTTTGCTTAATTTTGGCAAATCACAAGTTCGTATAACCATTTTGTGGATAACTTGCAAAGCAAGTTATGTTCCCAAACTTTCAAAACCACATGAACCAACAAGCTATGTTCAGCTTTTCAATCTAAACTTGAGCAATAAATATTGTTCATGATGTTCAAAACTCAAAAATGAACATACACCGGTAATGTGCGCATTTTCGCAAAATGAGACGAACTTGCGCGTTTTCTAGCAAATTTGCTAAACCTTCCCATTTTGGGTTTTCAAACCAAATGTTTTGACTTACCTTGGGATTTCTAAAGAATTCAATCCAAAAACATGAATGAAAAAGGGATGGTGTGACGTATGTCTCTCCATCGCCCCGATTGTACGAATGCGTGACGTATGTCTCGTCGCTCGGACAATCGTCATTCCCTTTTAATATGTATAACCCTAACCAAACCAAATCTTGGCCCTTTGTGGTCAATCCAAGCCTTTTGGTCCCCCGTTGGCCATTAGACTCAACCCCTCGACTCGTTAGAGTCCACTCGGTCAATGTTCGACTCGTCCGAGTCCATTGTACCCGTTCTTGATCTCAGTGGATCAATCGAACGATTGCCCGACTCTTCGGAGTCCACTCGGTCAATGTTTGACTTATATGAGTCCATTGTACCTCCCTTGGTCCCATAGCGACCAATTCAACCCTCTACCCTAACGGACGTACCTTTTAACAATTCTAATGTGATTCGCGAACGAACGCTTAATAAGTCTCCAAGTGCGAGCATACAAGCTACGTTTAATCGCAAGAATTCGGTTAAAACATCGTCCAATTAAAATCAACCAACACACATACGTTTTTCTACCAAAGAACTACGTATGCTTTGAATTCTCCGACTACCGGGAGATACGTAGGAGCAAGATCGACATCTTGTCAAGCACAATAATAATAAAAACTTTTTCTTCGTTTGTTTTTATCTCTTTCCCCCCTTTTATTATATTTTTAACATAAATGAACATGCACGCAAAGTATTAAAAAACAATTCAAGCTTTAACCAAATAGAAGGTTCCCGTTGAGTACAACGGACGTGAGGGGTGCTAATACCTTCCCCTCGCGTAACCGACTCCCGAACCCGACAATGGTTGCGATGACCTAATCCTTATCCTCATCGTCTAAAGGGTTTTATTATCGTTTCCCTTTACAACAACAAAAAAAAAACTTAAGGGTTTATCAACGTTCCCTTTACACAAAAACTTTGGTGGCGGCTTCACAAAGGCCCTCCGAGCGTTCGAGGACGTCCTCGGAGGATTTGCGCGTCTTTTTCCCGAGGAAAAAAACGAGGTGCGCACAGCTGGCGACTTCACTGGGGATTTTTGTTCCCACTAGCGAGTCAAGCCTAACCTATTTGGCTTTTAAGCCAATTGTTTTATTTTCTTTGCGTGCCATGCTTATTATTTTATTCATACATGTTATATTTATGCTTTATGTTTATATTTGCTTTATTTGCTTTATATTCATATCATATATATATCAAATGCGGGGGTTACTTGAGTGATGTTACTCCACATTGTTCGGGTTAATGCCGGACGTGTGAGGCTCTCTACCCGAGCTTGAGAAAAAAACTAAGTTAGAAGGAGGTTGTGTGCGGAAGCCCGCGTTGACGTATGTCCGTGAGGTAGGATGCCCAACCCCGCTTAGATGAGATTTTCACGTGGAATTAATTGAAGTCATGTCGACGTATGTCCATAGACAACCCTAATTCCATATGAGATCTATGACTCTAGGGACCTTTTCTTAGGAAATATCATCTTTAGAGCCTACACGTGAGGATGGGGGGAAGTTCTGAACGTTCATATAACAAACCCCTGCATGTCATAACATTTGCATTCATAAAGCTTTTTGCATAAACAAAAAAAGAGGGGCATATTTTTGCATATTCATTGCATTCATACATTTACATGCATTTTCATGCATTTCAAAGAGAAACCCACATCATTCCCTCACCAAAAAAAAAAAGAAGTACCCGACCCGGTGTACAGTAGCGTTTCGGATGAGATCCGAGCAACCGGAAGGCCATCGAAATTTTGGAAACCATTTCTTTGTCCAAGTAATTTATCTTGTTTTTCAAAAAAAAAAAACAAACAATCATTTTGCTCTTCCCAAGGCAAATGATTAATTTTTATGGGACCCCCATATTTCAAGTCATTTCCGTCATTAATAAATTTGCAGTTTATGTTCAAAAGAGTTCGTTTTTCTTTCGTTCTCAGATAAATTTTCGCAACCCTACAAAAAATCATCATAAATACACCACCAAAAAAAATAACACTGCTACGATCCCTTTTGACTTCAATCTCCAAATTAACCAAACGGAAGATGATAATAAGGACGATTTTGAACCTCCTGAAGGATTGACCAGACTTGGGGATCAAGAGGATAGGGTAATACAACCTCACCAAGAGAACCCTAAAAGATAGCACCACAGTTCACCCTCTGCCGGGGCACACTCTACAAGAGAAATTATGGTCTTACTCAGATGTGCGGATAAACACGAAGCAGTCATGCTCACCGAAGAAATCCATGAGGAGTCCTTCCAAACCCACGCCAAGACATATCACAAGTGCCAAATTAACGCCGACAAGGGGCACATACCACAAACACCTCTGAATGTCATGACATCACCCTAACCTTTCTCTATGTGGGGCATAGACATGTTCGGAATGATTGAGCCAAAGGCTTCAAAAGGGCACCAGTTCATACTAGTTGCCATCAACTGTTTCACCAAATGGGTCGAAGCAGCTTCCTATGCAAACATGACCAAACAAGTGGTCGCCCAACTCATAAAAAAAAAGAAACCATTTGCCGTTACGGCACTCCCCACAATTTCCCACAAAAAGCCAAGCCGTTACGGCACTCCCCACAAATTCCCACAAAAAGCCAAGTCGTCATTGACATTCCTCACATCACCCATTTCCAAAAAAAAGAAGCCCAATTTTTATTGGCATCCCCAAAAAAGAAAAGCCCAATTTTTATTGGCATCCCCAAACACAAAAAGCCAAGTCGTCATTGGCATTCCTCACATCTCCAACAAAAGACCAATTTTCATTGGCACACACAATTTCCAAACAAAAAGACCAATTTTCATTGGCACACACAATTTCCAAACAAAAAGCCCAATTTCCATTGGCAATCACAAACCCCACTTCCAATAAAAGCCCAATTGTCATTGGCATTCCCATCCAAAAAAAAACAAAGCCCGACCTTGCTCGGAAGCCAAAATCACAAAAAAACCGACCTTGCTCGGAAGCCAATCACAAAAGCCCGACCTTGCTCGGAAGCCATTCCCATCCAAAAAAAACAAAGCCCGACCTCGCTCGGCATCCAAACACCCAAAAGCCCAATTTTCATTGGCACTCACAAACATATTCCCAAATACCATTCCCAATAAGAGCCCAATTTCCATTGGCCCTTACAAACACAATCACACATAAAGCCCAATTTTCATTGGCATCTCCACTCCAATCATAAAAAGCCCGACCTCGCTCGGCAACCAAAAACAAAAAGCCCGACCTCGCTCGGCAACCAAAAACAAAAAGCCCGACCTCGCTCGGCAACCAAACACAAAAAACCATGCTTCGACCAACTGAACCCCATAAAGGAGAAACACCTCACAACATTTGGGCATGGACAGCTCGGCAGGAAAGTTCATTCTCGAGAATTTAGAGAAGGAGACTTAATGCTTGGGAAAAAAGGTATTACCCATCCACAAGGATCCCCCTATCAATAAGCTCCGGCGCAGTCAAAAAATATATATGCAAAAAAAAAAAAAAAAGAGCTCGCTAAATCAAAAACCCGAAAGGGCGGTTTAGGCAATAGAGAGCGTCCTGGTAGATCGAAAACCTGAAAAGGCGGTCTAGGCAAAAATTAAGGACATCAAAAAAGGAAATATACCCTAGTGGACTGAAAACTCGAAAGAGCGGTCCAGGTAAAAGTTAGGGGTTTCAAAACAAAAAAAAGGCAAAAGACTGCGGCACGTGAGGTCCGGACAGAATTCCGGAGGGAAAGAATCAACCTCATTATCATCTTTCAAAAAAAAGGTTATTTCAAAGCCATAGGGAAAGTAGCACGTGAAACCCAAGCAAATTTCCATTTGTCTTTTTGTTTCTTCTTTTCTCCCTATCTCAGTAATCACCTCTTATAGGGATTACATTTTCACGAATAGTTACCCATACAAGGGACTAAGTTTCGTTGAATCAAAGTCATTTTTTTTTAAAAAAAAAAAAAAACCTTTTCATTGTTATGCGTCCTTACTTGCTCATAAAATGTGTTTTTATTCATGATAGATAATGCATTGAAATATGGGAAATAAAAAAACTTGCAAAAAATGTGTGTGTTTTTTACTTGGACGTTAAATGTCGAAAGAATTTCGTTGGTCCCCGTCATTGCATCAGAGGACTCAAAACTTGAAGCTCAGCATCAGTCATTTTAAGACTCATGCTCTTCAGCAGAAACAAGAGCGTAGCTCACGACGCGTAAAACGCAAAGATCCCGGGTGTCGGAGGAACAGATTTCCCCAAATAAAGCTCACCCTCATACATCTTTTTCATCCACTAAGGCCGGATATCGATCATGCTTCCAAAATGATCCTTATATCCCCAGTGAGATCAACCAAAACCAAAAAGCCCGACCTCGCTCGGCAACCAACAAAAAGCCCGACCTCGTTCGGCAACCAAAATCAAAAAGCCCGACCTCGCTCGGCAACCAAACAAAAAGTCCAATAATCATTGGCGAACCAAAGTCCAATATTCATTGGCAAAGCAAAGAACTACGTAAGCTTTGAATTCTCCATCCCACCAGGAGATACGTAGGAGCAAGATCATCATCTTGTCAAGCACAACAAACCAAAGCCCAATTTTCATTGGCCCACAATAAAGCCCAAATTTTATTGATATTCCCCAGGGAGTCTCAACCCCAAACAAAAGTCCAATCATTATTGGCAAAAACACAAATTTTCGGGCTTAGGCTCGAACTACACCGGTTTTGATCCCATTTGGGTATGTAGGCAAAGGACCCTGTCCTTCCAAACCGACCAACCAAAAAACAAAAAAAAGAAAGCCCAATTATCATGAACACACCCACCAACAAAGACCGACTCTGCTCGGCACCCAACTAACATTATTCATGCATGCATATTTTAAAACCATTCATACACATGCATTTCATTTCATAAAACCTGCAACAAGGATCCTCCAGTGAGTATCACATATTCACCAGCATCCATTAACATTCAACCAGGGGCACCTATTTAGGGTAAGACCGCAGCTCGTTAGGAATCGATATTCAGAAGCAGTTCCTGAATAAGATCACCTAGCTTAGGTATCAACCTCTAGAAGCAATTCCTAGAATAGATCACCTACCTCATTGTTCGACCTCTAGAAGCAATTCCTAGAGTAGATCACCTCCCCCAGTGTATCGACCTTCAGTGTTAGCGGCTGAATAAGATCACAGCTCGTTAGGAATCGATATTCAGAAGCAGTACCTGAATAAGATCACCTAGCTTAGGTATCGACCTCTAGAAGCAATTCCTAGAGTAGATCACCTCCATCAATGTTCCACCTCTAGTGACAGTGCCTAGAGTAAACCACTACCCTTAGGTATCGACCTCTAGTGACAGTGCCTAGAGTCGATCGCCGCCATCAATGTTCAACCTCTAGTGACAGTGCCTAGAGAAGATCACCTCCATCAACGTTCCACCTCTAGTGACAGTGCCTAGAGTAAATCACCACCCTCAGGAATCGACCTCTAGTGACAGTGCCTAGATAAGATTACCTTCATCCCCCCAGTGGATCTACCTCCAGTGTTAGCGGCTGGATACGATCAAACCCTACCAACCATTGCATTTGCATTTCGCGAAGGACAAAATTCGGGTCCTTCTTTTTCTTTTTACTTAATTGATCTCCGCAAAGAGTTCATGAGATGCCCTCGGCACTCACGTACTCTATGCGAAGACACAATTAAGTAGGGGCAGCTGTAGTACCCTAATTTTGTCCTACGCATTTTAAAACAAAAATCAAAAAAAATCAAAGAGGGGAAAAAGTCAAAAGTCAACAAAAGTCAACAGAAAAGTCAACTTTTCAAAATTAAGGACTTCGCAATGCGAAGCTCACTTCGCACTGCGAAGTCTGCGATTTTTCTGCAGATTTTTGGTTTCTTGGATTTAATTCCAGATTTTGTTGCACATCACTTCCATAATTATTTTAAGTAGCATTCATGGCCAATTGGGCCAAGCAAAGCCAGAGTTGAAAGACTTGCCATTAATGCCAAGGTTAGAAGCTTTTTCTTCCAACCTAGCATGTGACAAGCAAGTGGGCTTGCCCTTGGGCAGCTCTAGCCCCTCCCAGGTGACCTGCTAACCACCACAAGGTTGCCAGCCACCTGCTTGAGGACTTTCCTCCTGCTTGCTGCCCCAAAAACCAGTCAAACCAGCTGGATTTTCTCACTTGAAAAGCCATGAGTGCCTACTCTGTTTTGCAGCAGCTTTTCACCCTCTCACACCAGCCAATTTTAGCCTTTTCATCCCTCAATCTCTGCACAATACAGTGCACGTTTTTATTGACCAACCATTGAGATTGCAAGGATTGATCCCCAAGCATTAGCCATTTGCAAATCAGCTTTGTTCTTCATCATTACCTTCTAGAATAAGTTGAATTTGTGGCTGAAATCAAGCTGGAACTTGCCCCTTGGCACAAGGCAGGGTTGCCTCTATCCATTAGCATTTAATGCAAAGGGATTCAGCTTGATCTTGGCCACAAATCAGCTGAATCAAGGGATTGTGTAATGATGACAAAGATTTGATTTTGGCCTATAAATAAGAGGCAATGCCCAAGGTTACAAACACTTCAACACTCACAATTAGACAGAAAACACAACATTCAAAGAGCAGAAACTCTACTCATTTCAACCTACAAATCTCCACAAATAACCAGAAACAATCCATCCACACAAAGCTTTCAAAAGTTCAAGTTCATCACAAATCTTCAAACCTTTGTGAAAGCCTTCAACCAAATCAAGCCAAGTGCAGCTGGAGCTTTGCTAAGGAGTCCTGTAAGTTACTAAGCTCTTTATCTTGCATTTCTAATTGTGTTTGCATAGCTATTTTGGCTCAAAACCTTTTGGTCCTAAAAAACCCCTTTTGAATTTCAAAGAAATCCCAAGGTTTTCAAAACATCAAATTTGGTTTGTACAACCTTTTTCATCCCAAAAACTCAAAGCTTTTCACCCATATATAAGGTCTTGAGTGTGTTCAGAAGTTGTTTCTGAACAAATGTTCAGAAACAGCTTCTGAACCCAAAATTTCGCATGCTTCGCAATGCGAAGTCATGGTCGCAGTGCGACCATGACAGAACTCAGAACCTGAGTTTTTGTGTCAAAACAACCAATTTTTGAGGTTCTAGCCCCAGAGCTCAGAACCAAAGAGTTTTTAAACCCATGTTCTTCAAATCATAACAAGGTTTTTGCTTAATTTTGGCAAATCACAAGTTCGTATAACCATTTTGTGGATAACTTGCAAAGCAAGTTATGTTCCCAAACTTTCAAAACCACATGAACCAACAAGCTATGTTCAGCTTTTCAATCTAAACTTGAGCAATAAATATTGTTCATGATGTTCAAAACTCAAAAATGAACATACACCGGTAATGTGCGCATTTTCGCAAAATGAGACGAACTTGCGCGTTTTCTAGCAAATTTGCTAAACCTTCCCATTTTGGGTTTTCAAACCAAATGTTTTGACTTACCTTGGGATTTCTAAAGAATTCAATCCAAAAACATGAATGAAAAAGGGATGGTGTGACGTATGTCTCTCCATCGCCCCGATTGTACGAATGCGTGACGTATGTCTCGTCGCTCGGACAATCGTCATTCCCTTTTAATATGTATAACCCTAACCAAACCAAATCTTGGCCCTTTGTGGTCAATCCAAGCCTTTTGGTCCCCCGTTGGCCATTAGACTCAACCCCTCGACTCGTTAGAGTCCACTCGGTCAATGTTCGACTCGTCCGAGTCCATTGTACCCGTTCTTGATCTCAGTGGATCAATCGAACGATTGCCCGACTCTTCGGAGTCCACTCGGTCAATGTTTGACTTATATGAGTCCATTGTACCTCCCTTGGTCCCATAGCGACCAATTCAACCCTCTACCCTAACGGACGTACCTTTTAACAATTCTAATGTGATTCGCGAACGAACGCTTAATAAGTCTCCAAGTGCGAGCATACAAGCTACGTTTAATCGCAAGAATTCGGTTAAAACATCGTCCAATTAAAATCAACCAACACACATACGTTTTTCTACCAAAGAACTACGTATGCTTTGAATTCTCCGACTACCGGGAGATACGTAGGAGCAAGATCGACATCTTGTCAAGCACAATAATAATAAAAACTTTTTCTTCGTTTGTTTTTATCTCTTTCCCCCCTTTTATTATATTTTTAACATAAATGAACATGCACGCAAAGTATTAAAAAACAATTCAAGCTTTAACCAAATAGAAGGTTCCCGTTGAGTACAACGGACGTGAGGGGTGCTAATACCTTCCCCTCGCGTAACCGACTCCCGAACCCGACAATGGTTGCGATGACCTAATCCTTATCCTCATCGTCTAAAGGGTTTTATTATCGTTTCCCTTTACAACAACAAAAAAAAAACTTAAGGGTTTATCAACGTTCCCTTTACACAAAAACTTTGGTGGCGGCTTCACAAAGGCCCTCCGAGCGTTCGAGGACGTCCTCGGAGGATTTGCGCGTCTTTTTCCCGAGGAAAAAAACGAGGTGCGCACAGCTACCTTGCTGCTAAACTGAAAATAAGTTTATAACTGTGCCTAGTGGTTCTATAGTTTCCCCCATTATTAGCCACACCCATGTTTTCAAAGTTGTAGCATTTCCCTTCAAATATGTCATTTTTGAACTTGTAGAGTAGGGTTTTTTTGATAGTAGCATGGATTCTGTCACCATGTTCATCAAGCAAAACCATTTCAATTGAAAAAGGCAAGGTGTTTCTGTTGAAATCTGAAACTTGCCATAACCTAATCACTTTACCCTTCAAGTTCCAAAATGTTTTCTCACTTGAAATTTCAGAAATTGCAGAAAACTCAGCAAGGTTAGCCATTTTTTCTTGTTTTGAAATTGGAAATTTTTTAGAAAATTAAAAATTTTAAGACCCCAGTACTAAACTTTAATTGATAGTTCAATGTAAAAATAGAGAGAAAGAAAGCAGTGTAATGTTAACACTTTGCAATGCTGGGGCGAGTTTTACACAACCACAATACAGCCTTATATACTAAAATCCTAGGGTTAGGGTTGAATTAAAATAAAATAAAATTTGGGATTGATTTTGGGGGGAAAAAATTGAATTCAGATGGGTGAAAATTTTTACCTTTTCAATTGCGTTTAACCTCATCCTTATCTCGATTCCCTTCCTTCAAGATTGATAATTGATCAGAATTCCTTGGATTTGAATGGAAAATTTCGTTTTTGGGTGAGATGCGACGGTGACAGGAAGAAGATTTCACCATGAATTGGGAAAGATTGCTTCTAGGTAGATCAGATGGGGTTTTGATGGTGTTTGTCTCATAGCAAAGGTTGGTGTTCAAAAGTGGTGAAGGTTGTGTTGAATCGGCGCAATGGCAGGGAAAGCGTATGCCTTTTCAGAGAAAGCAACTGCAACACTGTTCAAAACGGGTTAGGGTTGGAGGAAATGTTTGGGCCGGGTGTGTAATGGGTCTGAATTTAAACTGGTTTTTTGTATTTTTGCTAAAAATAGGCCCGATAGCAACATTTCTTGGAGGGAAATCCACCTATTCAAATTTTAGTGCCATAAAATGGAATTTGATGATTTAAAAATTGTGGAAAAATAAGGATTTCATGATTTTCTGCTCCAACTTACTATAAGTGATGATAAAATGTACATCCAAAATGTGATGATTTGGCATTGATAGCTTGAGAAGTTGCCACCTAGGATTAGTGGCCTAAAACATGTTCTATGTTTGTATATATATATATATATATATATATATATATATATATGCAATTTAACACGATAGAAAACCACACAAACGAGCACATTAGTGCCTGTTTTTTGTTAGTACAATATAGAGTTTAGGGTGTTTGTTGTTTTTTATTTTACTAGACTCTAACCCGTGTGATGCACGGGTTTTTGTAGAATTTCATATATAACTATCAAATTAGTTATATTATTATTTTTATAGTTACATTCAATATTATGTTATTAAACTACTTCAAAAAGCAACAAAAACAAAAGATGGACTGCAATAAAAATGACAAATCAAAAGAAAAAAATATATATACAAAAGTCTTCACCAAGAAATTGGTTCTAACCACAAAGGCTATTAAGTCTATAAAAATGAAAATGAACTGTTATGTAGTAATCGAAAGAAAAAAAATAATGAACATGAACTCATTTGTGTAACCGGAAGAAAAAAAAATAATAAAAAGGAATTGCAATAACATTAATGGCTTTAAAAAAATGTAAAAAAAAATGACCTTTAGTACGGTATATTTATTTTGGAAGCAACATTCTTTCAGTAAAAGTGGTAAAAGATTTAAAGTGTTGTCATGTGTTACCTGATTCAATTCCTTGCAGACATTTTTTTTTATAAAAATTAATAAGGTCCGCCAAAAAGGGCGGGATTAAGGTTATTAGGTTTAATTGTATGATGGTGAGAGAGATGCAAGTGAGTGAGAAATGATTTAAAGATTGTGAGATTGAAAGAAAGAGGACCCGAGTTTGTGTTTAATATATAAAAGTGAAGCAATCACATTTCATCAAAAACATCAGTGCCCTAGTGGTAAGAGTTGTAAATTGGTAGCATATGATATCTGGTTTGATCTCTAGTATGAGTTTTTTCATAAATTTTTTTAAAACTAAAAATTAGATATATGAAAAGGTTAAAAGGCATGTCATTATGTGTTTCTCATGCAATAGAATTATAGAAAACCAAGAAAAGGTTTTTCCTTTACAATGTTAGTAACAGAAACCTTTTCTTATAGAATTTCTTATGATACATATATTTTTATAATCCTTTAGGATTTAAAATTTTCTCTAAGAGGAAATTCTAGCTAGCTTAAACTCGTATATTATAGCCTGAAATCATATATTTTTATAATCCAAAGGCATGGCGGAAAGTTAATAATAACATGGTGTAGTTATCGCGGTAATAGTGGTTTTATAATAGGAACGTGGAGGGAGTGATGCTTCAATTTAATTAATTATAATTTTAATTCATTAGTATAGGGAAAAAATGTGGAAGAGAGAAGAAATGAGAAAATGACATAAATGTTGTATATTAATTGGAAGCGAAGATTATTTCAGCAGAAACTTAGGTGGCCGAGTGGTAAAACATGTGTTGTGATAGCTTTTGGTGCACGGTTCAACTCTTGGCAGAAATTTGTTTTCATAAATTTTTTTCAAAACCAAAAATTAGGGTTAGTCATAGAGTTAGGTCATGACTACCTAACATTTAGTATTATATATAAAAATTTTAGGGATTTTTTTTTGGAAAGATTTTAGGGTGTTTGTTGTTGTTGTGTAACTTCTCTAATTTTATAGCGTTATATTAAAAATAAATTCTCAATTTTGTGTTGTTGTTATATATTCTTTTGCTACTAAAAAAAGTGAGATAACGTATTTGCATATTTACATTACTCTTCATTATAAAATATAGGGTTAAATATGTTTTTAGTCCCTACAAAATTACATGCTTTCAAGTTTAGTCCCTACAAAAATTTTATTCAGTTTTAGTCCCTATTTGCATTTTATAGGGACTATTTTTGAGGACTAAATGTATCCATTTTTTGTAAAATGTTTTCAAAATAGGAACTATTTTTATAAACTACAATATTATGGAGGACTAAAATTACCATTAAAAATTTATAGGGACTAAACTTGAAAATTCATAATTTTATAAGGACTAAAAACATATTTAACCCTAAAATATATTATCTCCTGTATGTTGCGGCTTGATTAGTAACTTAGTGAACATTGATTGCAAAGCGTCGAAGTATATATCTCGGTTTTCCCACTTCTACACGCCTATAAGGTAGAATCTAGCCACTAAATAATTTGGCCAAAAAAAGATATCATCTCACTTTTTAACAAACTGTATCCATATGTAAGTCGGTTTTAAGATTTTTTGTGTTCTTGACAATGTAAACTAATGATGTTCTCTTTTAATCATATTATTCAATTTTTTCATATGTGCATGGTGATGTAGCTTAAACAAAAAACTTAAGCTACTAAAATGAAGTTAAAATATTTATGTTGCAAAATTTTAAAAAAATAAAAATAATTAATGTATAATAACATTAATTGAGCTACATGGAGAATAAATTAAAAAAATGACACCTTACTATGTAACAAACATCACAACAATACAAACAATTTTTTCAAAAACCAACCAAATCCTAGTTTCAAAAAATAGAGTTTAGGTATCCTACATTTAAACGATGCTCCTTTTAGAGCTATGCATGTAAGACATGTGAAAAAAAAATATCAAGTTCCTTTAGCTTGTAGGGCTATTGTTATTTGTCCTATAGTAGACTAAAAGACTCAATTTTTAGTGTTTTAATGTTTTTTTTGTCAAGTTGTCTAATAACTAAAAATTCATGTCTTAAGATGAATAAGTGGTTAGAAATATTAAGTAGCTGCCTAACAGCTTGGTGCTTTAATGTTATTTGGGACTGATAAGGACCAACAAAACGCGGTGTCAACTTCTTCGATTTCAAGGCTATCCCAACACCCGTAACTGATTTCACTCTCAAAAACACATGATCTCCGGCTTGAAACTCAATATCCTTCCTCCTCTTATCATGATAACTCTTCTGCCTACTCTGTGAGACCTTCATCTTCTCCTGAATCATATTAACATTCTTTGTAGTCTGTTGAACTACCTCAGGTCCAAGCATAGCACTCTCACCTGACTCATACCAACACAACGGTGTTCTACATCTCCTTCCATACAACGCTTCAAAAGGTGTCATACCAATACTTGAATGAAAACTGTTGTTATAAGTAAACTCAATCAACGGTAAACATTCACTCCAACTTACTCCTTGTTCCAAAACACAAGCTTTCAACAAATCTTCCAAGACTGAATAATCCTCTCCGATTGACCATCAGTTGAGGATGATAAGCAGAACTCAATCTCAACTTCGTTCCCAACACTTATTGCAAACTCCCCCAAAACTTCGACGCAAACCTCGGATCTCTATCTCACACAATGCTAGATGGAATACCATGCAACTTGACAATCTGCTCAATGTAGATCTCTGTCAACTTCTCCAAAGACATATTGGTCTTCAAAGGAATAAAATGTGCAGACTTCGTCAATCGATCAACAATCACCCAAATTGAATCACTACCCTTCGCAGTCTTGGGCAAACCACTCACAAAATCCATAGAAATGATATCCCACTTCCACTCCGGCACAAACAATGGTTGCATCACTCCAGACAGCTTCTGATGCTCGATCTTAGACTTCTGGCAAACCAAACAAGCATAAACAAACTCGGTGATATCCTTCTTCATTCCTGGCCACCAAAACAACCTCTTTAGATCCTGATACATCTTCGTCGACCACGAAACCTCAAAACTTCGTTCTCATCCAATCCAAAGTTTACCTCCTTGCCTTGATTAACCAACACCAAACGATCCACAAGCTGCAAATCCACTTTTTGCCCTGCATTAATCTCTTCCAGAATGTTACTCGTCAGCTTCAACATCCCCAACTTCACACCATTCGGTGTTAGCTCACTCACCAAACATGGATCTCGGAACTGCTCGATCAACTCCAACTCTTTCACCATAAATGCCGAAATATGTAATGACTTCCTACTCAAAGCATTTGCTACCACATTCACCTTACCGAGATGATAACTCAAATCAAAATCATAATCCTTCAAAAATTTCATCCACCACCTCTGCCTCATATTCAAATCCTTATGGTAAAACAGATACTTCAAACTTTTGTGATCACTGAACACTTCGAACTAAACTAATGAAACCTTAAGCGCAAACACCACCACTGCCAATTCCAAATCATGGGTCGGATAATTCCTTTTATGAACCTTCAACTGTCTCGAAGCATACGCCACAACTTGACCACTCTGCAAAAGCACACCACCCAATCCCATCTTAGACGCGTCACAATACACCACGAAAGAATCCTTCGCATTCGGCAGAATCAAAACTGGTGTTGTTGTTAACCTCTTCTTCAACTCCAAAACTCTCTTCACACTTAGCATCTCAAACAAACCTTTGTCCCTTACGAGTTAACTACGTCAATGGCAAAGCTAACTTAGAGAAACCTTCTATGAACCTCCTGTAGTAATCGGCCAAACCCAAGAAGCTTCTAATCTCGAAAAATGACTTCGGAGTCTCCCACTGCAACACCACATCAATCGTGGATGGATCAACTGTTATTCCACCTCGAGAAATAACATGACTTAGAAAGCTCACTTCACGCAACCAAAACTCACACTTTGACAACTTGGCATACAACTTCTTCTCTCTCAAGGTATGCAACACAATCCTTAAATGCTCTGCATGCTCTTCTTCAGACTTCGAATACACCAAGATATCACCTATAAACACCACCACAAACTGATCCAAATAAGGACGGAAAATTCTATTCATGCATTCCATAAATACGCCTGGTGCATTAGTCACACCAAACGACATCACAGAATACTCATAGTGACCATACCTAGTTTGGAATGCAGTCTTAGGCACATCCTCCGACATCACTCGTATCTGGTGATATCCGGATCTCAAATCAATCTTACTAAACACCTGAGCACCAACCAACGGATCCATCAGACCATCTATCCTTGGAAGAGGATATTTGTTCTTAATGGTCACCTTGTTCAACTACCGATAATCCACACACAACCTCATGCTAACATCCTTCTTCTTAACTAACAACATTGGCGCTCCCCACTGCGAAACACTCGGCCTGATGAACTTCTTCTCCAACAAATCTTCCAACTGCTTCTTCAGCTCACCCAACTCCGATGCAGACATCTGATACGGCGGCGCCGATATAAGACTAGTTTCAGGTACTACATCAATCACAAACTCTACTTCTCTCTTCGGTGGTAAGTCGGTAATGTCGTCCAAAAAAACATCTGCAATTTCATTCACTACCGACAAATCACCAACTTGAACCTTACTTTCAACTTTCAACGAAGTAAATATCACGAACACTTGAGCTTCTCCACCCAACGATGCTTCTACTTGCACCGCAGTTAAGAACTTTCCTTCGACACACTCCTCCGGTTTAGGAAAAGTTACAGTCTTGGTTAAACAATTAATGTTAACACCAAAAGCTAACAATCAGTTCATTTCAAAAATAACATCCATATGCTCCAAAGGTTGACAGACCAAATCCAACTTTAAATCCACATCACCAAAATTCACATGACAACTAACACAAACCAAGAAAGTGGTCACCGAGCCATTAGCTGGGGTATCAATGACCATTCCTCTCGACAAAGGAGACAAAACTAAATTCAACCTCTTAGCACAATCAAGCGAAATAAGTGATTGTGTTGCACCAGTATCAATAATAGCAAGCAAAGGAGTGTTGTTAATAAAACAAATACCTCTGATCAGGTTGTCCAGCTTCTCTCCCTCCTCCATACTCAAGGCAAAAACTTTCCCACTAGCTTTCTCTTTCTTCGGCTTAGTACACTTGGTACTAATGTGACCCACCTCCCCACAGTTGAAGCAAACAATCTCTTATTCTTACATTCAAAAGTGTGATGTCCAGATTTACCGCACTTGTAATAAACTACTGTAGCACTCATGCAATTAGTTGCCTTATGTCCAGGTCCTCCACACTTGTAACATCTCAAGTCACCTCCACTCTGAGTAGTCCCACCACTAGCACTCTTCTTTCCCTTGTCTCCTCCATAAGGCTTCCCACGGTCATTTCCTTTTCCTTTCTTCTCATTCATACTCTTGTAGTAGCTTGACTTTGCTTTGTTGTCTTCATCAAAAATACGACACTTGTTCACCAAGGTAGAAAACACTCTAATCTCCTGATAACCAATGAACATCTTGATCTCTGGACGAAGACCACTCTCAAACTTAATGCACTTCGATGCCTCAGCTCCAAGAGCATTATAATGCGGGCAAAAACAAGAAAGGTCCTCAAATTTTGCCGCATAATCTGTCACTGACATGTTTCCTTGCTTAAGCTCCAAGAACTCAATCTCCTTCTTGCTTCTGACATCTGTCGGGAAATACTTTCCAAGAAAATCCTCCTTGAAGATCCCCCAAGAGATCTCAACTCCACTAGCCTCCATCCTCTGCTTGGTGTTCAACCACCAAAACTCCGCTTCTTCAGCAAGCATATGCGTAGTCAACCACGTCTTCTATGCATCATCAGTAACCATAACACTGAAAATCCGCTCAATCCCCTGCAACCATGATAGAGCTCCATCCAAGTCGTGCCTCCCCTCAAACTTTGGTGGCTGATTACTCAAGAATCGGTCTAAGCGTAACTTGTCGGCTCCTCCCTGATGGTTTTGAAGAATGTGGTGTTGAGGCAAAATCCCTAATTAATTTTAAAGATAACAAACCCTAAATGATTAAAAGATTAATGGACTTTGATTAGTTTCTTGGTATTTAACTTGTGTTCTTGAGTGTTTAATTAAGACAGGAACAAGATATGAATCATACCAAGATACAAGGAATCAAAGAAAGAACTTTGTCATAGTTCAGAAAGTTGAACTCAGTTCAGAAGCTGAACACAGTTCAGAATGTTGGACTCAGTTCAGAATGTTGGACTCAGTTCAGAAGCTAAAATGAAGTTCAGAAGCTGAACATAGTTCAGAAGCCAAAATGAAGATCAGAAGCTGAAACACAGCTCAGAAGGTGAAATCCTGGTCAGATGCAGCAATGTTGATCAGAAGCTGAACACAGTTCAGAAGCTGATATGCAGTTCAGAAGGTTGTTTACAGGTTCTGAAACCTTGCAATAAAGCTGCTCATACACCAACCCAGAAATTCAAGAACATGCATACCACACGTGACATAAATAAATGTTCAAGAAAAACAAAATTGCATGGATCTATCAAGCAATAAAGGCATCTACAAGTTGAATGTCAAAAAGAACATTCAATGTTCATTTAAGACTATGAACATTGAATTAACATGAATATTCCAAAAGGGAATATCATCCTAGATAATCAAATTGCCTCACTTCATTTATGTTTCACTATTAGGATTTGATTACATCAAATGGAAGTCTTACAAGTCATTCTAAGTGAAACAAAAAGGATATTCTGAAGTTCAGAATGTTCAATACAGCACATGCTTCAATTCTGACAAGCTACAGTAAAGCAGTTGGAAAAGTTAAGCAAAAAGCCAAATCACAATCTCAAAGTCAGAATCCATGAGATCTTGACACCTAAGGGGTTGGTACTGTTACAGATCAGCAAAATCCCCTAAAGCATGGGCATGAAGTGATGGTTCCACTTTCCTCTCTCCTGCACACAATCCAAGACTGATTTGCAAAGCTCTTGGCACAGCAACATTCTGATGCACTGCACGCATAAACAAGAGTCTATCAGCAAATCCAGAAATTCATATGTTCATTCATACATGATGAACCCAGATGAATGTCATCAAGAATGCAACAACATTCTGAAATATTCTCAAGAACAGAACAACATTCTGAAAGTCAGAATGTTCACCCAGATTTTCAAGTAAAAGTCAGTGGGGCCCAGGACACATGGCACAAGACCATTGGTCACCCTCCAACGGTTACAAAAGGCCAAGAACTCTATAAATAGAAGTGGAAGGCTCAGCATTACACACACAATTGCAAAGCATACAAGAAAACATTTACAAAGTGTTTGAAGCTTTAGCATCTCAAATTGATCATCACTCTAAGTGTAAATCAATTCTCTCTATCTTGTCAAAGATAAACTCTCCCCCTCCTCTTCTGAAAGTCCTCTTCTTAACCTCACTTCTTAAATTCTCCAATCAATTGTAAAGAGCAAATCTCATCTAGTTTTAAGGGTATTAAAGTCTAGGTTGAGTAATTTGGTACAAAGTCTGGTGTGACTTAGTACAGAAGGTTGAGAGCCTGCTGAGGCTTAGAGAATACAGGTTGTAACCGTTCCAAGTGGACAAGATTGTAAGGTGCAGGATTTGAGAGGGTATCTCAAGCATCATAGTGGAAAACTCTCACAAGATTGTGAGGAGTGGACTAACCCACATTGGGTGAACCACTATAAAATTCTGTGTGTCTTTCTTCTCTCCCTATACTCTTTATATTACTGCATACACATCACACACACAACACTGAAGTTAAATATCTTATTCTGCAACTGACACTTCAGAACGTTCTGAAGTCTGTTTAACTTTGTTCTTCCAAGAAACAACTTGAGAAGTAATTTTTTAAGTACAGGATTAAATTTTAAAAAGGGTCACAATTCAAACCCCCCCTTTCTTGTGACTATATTATCCACTTCAATTGGCATCAGAGCGTTGGCTCTAAGGGTTTGAACACTTACACAAGTGTTAGAGAAAAGATCCAGGAAGAAGTATGTCAAAGGCTAAGTATATCACAGAAGGAGGATCAGCAAACAGACCTCCATTGTTTGATGGCACAAACTACTACTTCTGGAAAGGCAAGATGGAACTTTTTCTTAGATCTCAAGATACGGACATGTGGGCCGTAATCTCTGAAGGAGATCATGTTCCAATGAACAGAGATGGAGGTATAAAAGAAAAAAGTGCATGGACACCAGAGGATAAAGCTAAGGTATTACTAAACTCTAAAGCTAGATTATTTTTATCATGCGCACTAACCATGGAAGAAAGTGAAAGAGTTGATGAATGCCAAAATGCTAAAGAAGTATGGGACACTTTAAAAATACACCATGAAGGAACATCTCATGTCAAAGAAACTAGAATTGACATTGGAGTCAGAAAGTTTGAAATCTTTGAAATGAGTGAAAATGAAACTATTGATGAAATGTATGCTAGATTCACAACAATAGTAAATGAAATGAGATCTCTTGGAAAGATATATTCCACTCATGATAGAATCAGGAAAATATTAAGATCTCTTCCAAGCACATGGAGACCTATGGTCACAGCTATTACCCAGGCCAAAGATCTAAACTCTCTGACCTTGGAGGAACTTATTGGTTCACTGAGAGCTCATGAAGTCATACTTCAAGAAGACAAACCAGTGAAAAAGGTAAAAACTCTTGCCTTGAAGGCCTCCCAAGAAACATCATCAGCAACTCAAGATGATGTGGAAGAACTGGATGAAATAGAAGAAGTCCAGGAAGAAGAAGCTGAAGATGAACTTGCACTCATCTCCAAGAAAATTCAAAGAATGATGATGAGAAGAAATCAGCTCAGAAAGAAGTTTCCCAACACTAATACTAACAAAACTGAGACTGACAAAAGTCAAGTCACCTGTTTTGGATGCAACAAGCTTGGACACTACAAGAATGAGTGTCCTGATCTCAAGAAACAGCAAAGGAGACCTCCCTTCAAAAAGAAAGCCATGATCACCTGGGATGATCTAGAAGAAGCAGAACCAGAAGATGAGGAAGCAAACCTGAGTTTGATGGCTAAATCAGAAGATGAGGAAGAGGTAATTATCTATGAACCTAACTCTTTGCAAAAAGAACTTGAAAGAAAAATTGACAGTCTTATATATGATTCAAATTTTCTATCTAACAAATGTCAATCATTGATAAAAGAACTTTCTGAACTAAAAGCTGAAAAAGATAAACTTCAAATTAAATATGATGAATCCAGAAGAACCATACAAACTTTGCAAGACTCTCATTTTAAAATGTCTGAACAACAAAGAGAGCTAAATAAAAAGCAAAAAGGAATTTTGTCTAAACCTTCTGAAGTACAAAAAGAAAACATTCTTTTGAAAACAGAAGTTGAAGGACTAAAAAATGATCTCTCACGTTTTATAAAATCCACAGAAACTTTTCAAAATATTCTGGGATCACAAGCTGGAACAAATGAAAAATCTGGATTAGGATTCAAAGATCCAAACAAAAATCTTCTTAAAACTGTTCTTTTGCCAAAAGAAACTGAAATAAAAATGAAGATAAAATGCTCATACTGTAACAAGCTAGGGCATCTTGACTCAGCATGTTTTCATAAAAAACATTTTGAAAAAAATAGGTTAAATAATCTTAGCTCAGAACGTTCTCATCTCAATAGATCAGAAAGTTCACAAAAGGCTGAAAAGGCTAAGAAGATATGCTCTTACTGTAACAAATCTGGTCATACAATAACAGAATGTTACAATAAGAAAAGATCTCTTAGAAAGACTAACCCTCAAGGACCCAACATTACATGGGTACCTAAGATTTTGTTCATGTCAAGTGTAGGTCTCTTCTCAAAATGCAAAGACAAAGCCATGGTACTTGGACAGTGGCTGTTCAAGACACATGACAGGAGATAGGAATTGCTTTCTAACCTTTGAAAGTAGAGATGGAGGACTAGTCACATTTGGAAACAATGACAAAGGCAAAATCAGAGGTAAAGGAACAATAGGTAAAACTAACTCTGCCAAGATAGAAAATGTTCAGTTTGTAGAAGGGTTGAAACACAATCTACTTAGCATAAGCCAATTATGTGATAGTGGTTTTGAAGTTATTTTTAAACCCAACATATGTGAAATAAGACAAGCCTCCTCTAAGAAATTAATTTTCTCTGGATCAAGGAAAAAGAACTTGTATGTTTTGGACTTAAATGAAATTCCAGCTGAATCATGTTTTATGTCTCTTGAAAAAGATAAGTGGATTTGGCACAAAAGAGCTGGTCACATTAGTATGAAAACTATTGCTAAACTTTCTCAACTTGATCTAGTTAGAGGTTTGCCAAAGATTAACTTTGAAAAGGACAAGATCTGTGAAGCTTGTATTAAAGGAAAACAAGTTAAAAGCAGTTTTAAAACAATTGAATATATTTCAACTCAAAAACCTTTAGAGCTTCTTCACATTGATCTCTTTGGTCCTGTTTGTAGTACCCTAATTTTGTCCTGCGCATTTTAAAACCAAAAATCAAAAAAAGTCAAAGAGGGGAAAAAGTCAAAAGTCAACAAAAGTCAACAGAAAAGTCAACTTTTCAAAATTGAGGACTTCGCAATGCGAAGCTCACTTCGCACTGCGAAGTCTGCGATTTTTCTGCAGATTTTTGGTTTCTTGGATTTAATTCCAGATTTTGTTGCACATCATTTCCATAATTATTTTAAGTAGCATTCATGGCCAATTGGGCCAAGCAAAGCCAGAGTTGAAAGACTTGCCATTAATGCCAAGGTTAGAAGCTTTTTCTTCCAACCTAGCATGTGACAAGCAAGTGGGCTTGCCCTTGGGCAGCTCTAGCCCCTCCCAGGTGACCTGCTAACCACCACAAGGTTGCCAGCCACCTGCTTGAGGACTTTCCTCCTGCTTGCTGCCCCAAAAACCAGTCAAACCAGCTGGATTTTCTCACTTGAAAAGCCATGAGTACCTACTCTGTTTTTGCAGCAGCTTTTCACCCTCTCACACCAGCCAATTTTAGCCTTTTCATCCCTCAATCTCTGCACAATACAGTGCACGTTTTTATTGACCAACCATTGAGATTGCAAGGATTGATCCCCAAGCATTAGCCATTTGCAAATCAGCTTTGTTCTTCATCATTACCTTCTAGAATAAGTTGAATTTGTGGCTGAAATCAAGCTGGAACTTGCCCCTTGGCACAAGGCAGGGTTGCCTCTATCCATTAGCATTTAATGCAAAGGGATTCAGCTTGATCTTGGCCACAAATCAGCTGAATCAAGGGATTGTGTAATGATGACAAAGATTTGATTTTGGCCTATAAATAAGAGGCAATGCCCAAGGTTACAAACACTTCAACACTCACAATTAGACAGAAAACACAACATTCAAAGAGCAGAAACTCTACTCATTTCAACCTACAAATCTCCACAAATAACCAGAAACAATCCATCCACACAAAGCTTTCAAAAGTTCAAGTTCATCACAAATCTTCAAACCTTTGTGAAAGCCTTCAACCAAATCAAGCCAAGTGCAGCTGGAGCTTTGCTAAGGAGTCCTGTAAGTTACTAAGCTCTTTATCTTGCATTTCTAATTGTGTTTGCATAGCTATTTTGGCTCAAAACCTTTTGGTCCTAAAAAACCCCTTTTGAATTTCAAAGAAATCCCAAGGTTTTCAAAACATCAAATTTGGTTTGTACAACCTTTTTCATCCCAAAAACTCAAAGCTTTTCACCCATATATAAGGTCTTGAGTGTGTTCAGAAGTTGTTTCTGAACAAATGTTCAGAAACAGCTTCTGAACCCAAAATTTCGCATGCTTCGCAATGCGAAGTCATGGTCGCAGTGCGACCATGACAGAACTCAGAACCTGAGTTTTTGTGTCAAAACAACCAATTTTTGAGGTTCTAGCCCCAGAGCTCAGAACCAAAGAGTTTTTAAACCCATGTTCTTCAAATCATAACAAGGTTTTTGCTTAATTTTGGCAAATCACAAGTTCGTATAACCATTTTGTGGATAACTTGCAAAGCAAGTTATGTTCCCAAACTTTCAAAACCACATGAACCAACAAGCTATGTTCAGCTTTTCAATCTAAACTTGAGCAATAAATATTGTTCATGATGTTCAAAACTCAAAAATGAACATACACCGGTAATGTGCGCATTTTCGCAAAATGAGACGAACTTGCGCGTTTTCTAGCAAATTTGCTAAACCTTCCCATTTTGGGTTTTCAAACCAAATGTTTTGACTTACCTTGGGATTTCTAAAGAATTCAATCCAAAAACATGAATGAAAAAGGGATGGTGTGACGTATGTCTCTCCATCGCCCCGATTGTACGAATGCGTGACGTATGTCTCGTCGCTCGGACAATCGTCATTCCCTTTTTTCAATATGTACAACCCTAACCAAACCAAATCTTGGCCCCTTGTGGTCAATCCAAACCTTTTGGTCCCCCGTTGGCCATTAGACTCAACCCCTCGACTCGTTTGAGTCCACTCGGTCAATGTTCGACTCGTCCGAGTCCATTGTACCCGTTCTTGATCTCAGTGGATCAATCGAACGATTGCCCGACTCTTCGGAGTCCACTCGGTCAATGTTTGACTTATATGAGTCCATTGTACCTCCCTTGGTCCCATAGCGACCAATTCAACCCTCTACCCTAACGGACGTACCTTTTAACAATTCTAATGTGATTCGCGAACGAACGCTTAATAAGTCTCCAAGTGCGAGCATACAAGCTACGTTTAATCGCAAGAATTCGGTTAAAACATCGTCCAATTAAAATCAACCAACACACATACGTTTTTCTACCAAAGAACTACGTATGCTTTGAATTCTCCGACTACCGGGAGATACGTAGGAGCAAGATCGACATCTTGTCAAGCACAATAATAATAAAAACTTTTTCTTCGTTTGTTTTTATCTCTTTCCCCCCTTTTATTATATTTTTAACATAAATGAACATGCACGCAAAGTATTAAAAAACAATTCAAGCTTTAACCAAATAGAAGGTTCCCGTTGAGTACAACGGACGTGAGGGGTGCTAATACCTTCCCCTCGCGTAACCGACTCCCGAACCCGACAATGGTTGCGATGACCTAATCCTTATCCTCATCGTCTAAAGGGTTTTATTATCGTTTCCCTTTACAACAACAAAAAAAAAACTTAAGGGTTTATCAACGTTCCCTTTACACAAAAACTTTGGTGGCGGCTTCACAAAGGCCCTCCGAGCGTTCGAGGACGTCCTCGGAGGATTTGCGCGTCTTTTTCCCGAGGAAAAAAACGAGGTGCGCACACTGTTCAAACTGCAAGTCTTAGTGGCAAAAGATATGGATTTGTTATTGTTGATGATTTCTCAAGATTTACATGGGTGTTATTTTTAAAACATAAAGATGAATCATTTGAAGCATTTCAAAACTTTTGCAAAAAGATTCAAAATGAAAAAGGTTCTAATATCATATCTGTGAGGAGTGATCATGGAGGAGAATTTGAAAATGCTTCCTTCAAGACATTCTTTGATGAATGTGGTATTACACATAATTTTTCTTGTGCAAGAACTCCACAGCAAAATGGAGTTGTTGAGAGGAAAAATAGAACCTTGCAAGAAATGGCTAGGACTATGTTAAATGAATCAAATGTTGAAGATTACTTTTGGGCAGAAGCCATCAATACATCTTGTTACATTTTAAATAGAGTTTCAATAAGAAACATTCTAAATAAAACCCCATATGAATTATGGAAAAACATCAAACCTAGCATATCTTATTTTCACATATTTGGTTGCTACTGTTACATTCTGAACACAAAAGAAAAATTGGGTAAGTTTGATCCTAAATCAGATAAGGCTATCTTTTTGGGATACTCTACAACATCCAAAGGTTATAGAGTGTACAACTTAAAAACCCAAACAGTTGAAGTCAGTATGCATGTCATATTTGATGAATATGATGAACCTCCTCAACTCCAAGAAAAGGAAGATACTGAAGATCAGACACTTCAGAATGTTAACAATCAGAACAATGTAAGTTCTGTAGAAAAAGAAGATGATCAGAATGTTCAGGACTCATCTCTACAAAGCCCTCCTAGAAGTTGGAGAATGATAGGAGATCATCCTGTAGATCAAATCATTGGAAGCACAACTGATGGTGTAAGAACCAGAATGTCCTTTCAAGGGAACAATATGGCTATGATCTCTCAAATGGAACCCAAGTCAATAAATGAAGCCATAATAGATGATTCATGGATTGAGGCCATGAAAGATGAACTGTCTCAGTTTGAAAGGAACAAAGTGTGGAACCTGGTTCCAGATGATCAAGGGAAGACAATCATTGGAACAAGATGGGTGTTTAGAAATAAACTTGATGAAGATGGCAAAGTTGTCAGAAATAAAGCAAGGTTGGTTGCTCAAGGATACAACCAACAAGAAGGTATTGACTATGATGAGACTTTTGCACCAGTGGCAAGGTTAGAAGCTATTAGAATCCTTCTTGCATATGCTGCACATAAAAGCATCAAACTTTTTCAAATGGATGTTAAAAGTGCCTTTTTAAATGGATTTTTAAATGAAGAGGTTTATGTAAGTCAACCTCCTGGCTTCATAAATAAAGAAAAACCTAATCATGTTTTCAAACTCACTAAAGCACTTTAGGTCTTAAGCAAGCTCCTAGAGCTTGGTATGAAAGACTTAGCACATTTCTCATTAACAATGGATTTTCTAGAGGAAAAATTGATACCACACTTTTTAGAAAAACTCAGAACACAGATTTGCTAATAGTTCAAGTCTATGTAGATGATATTATTTTTGGTTCAACCAAAGAGAAAATGTGTGAAGACTTTTCAAAACTCATGCAAAGTGAATTTGAAATGAGCATGATGGGTGAACTTGGTTTCTTTCTTGGTTTGCAAATCAAACAATTTCCAAATGGCATTTTCATAAATCAAGAAAAATATGTCAAAGATATTCTTAAAAAATATAAAATGAATGAAGCAAAGATAATGGCCACTCCCATGCATCCATCATCCAGCTTGGATAAAGATGAAAATGGAAAATCAGTCTCTGAAAAAGAATATAGAGGCATGATAGGATCATTGCTTTATTTAACTGCTAGCAGACCTGACATAATGTATGCAGTAGGCTTATGTGCTAGATTTCAAACATGTGCAAAAGAATCTCATCTAACTGCTGTAAAAAGGATCTTAAGATACCTAGTAGGTACTACTGATCTTGGTCTTTGGTATAGAAAAGGCTGTAGTTTTGATCTTGTAGCCTATTGTGATGCTGATTATGCTGGAGACAAAGTTGAGAGAAAGAGTACAAGTGGATCTTGTCAATTCCTAGGACAAGCCCTGATTGGATGGTCCTGTAGAAAACAAAATACCATTGCACTCTCTACAACAGAAGCTGAGTATGTATCTGCAGCCAGTTGTTGCTCTCAAGTTTTGTGGATCAGAAATCAGTTGGAAGATTACTCACTAAGGTACTTAAATGTTCCAATTCTCTGTGATAACACAAGTGCAATTAATTTGTCAAAAAATCCTATTCAACACTCTAGGTCTAAGCATATTGAAATTAAGCATCATTTCATACGTGATCATGTTCAGAAAAAGGACATTGAATTGAAATTCATTGATACAGAAAATCAATTAGCTGATATTTTCACAAAACCATTAGTTGAGGATAGATTCAATTTTATCAAAGAAAAATTGCTAATTATGAAAAATCCCAATAAAGATTGATTAACTGAATTACTAAGGGCCTAGGACAAACCCCCTTGAGTCATTCTGAATCACTTCAGAATGTTCAACAAAGCTCAGAATGTTCAAACAATGTTCAGAATGTTCCTCAGGATCTGAACGTTCACTCTGTTCAGCATAGTTTTCTGAACTCAGAATGTTCAGTAAAATTTTTCTGAAGTTAGTGAGTCACTCCCATAAAGTGATCTTTCTTCGAAAATCCCTCCATATCTCAGCATTAAATGCTTGTCTTAGAGTTAATGTGTTAAAACCATTAACCTCCATACAAAAAGGGAACTATCAAATCAGCCACTCTCCTTTCTTCTCTTAAAACGGCTACTTTCTCTTTCCTATACAACCACTTTTCAGTTTCATCTTTTCCCATAAAACCACCATCATCAGTTTCTCTCTCTCTCTTCTCCCACACGTTTGTCTTTATAAACAAACCACCTCTCCACTCAAACATATTCATCAGACCAACACTATCCAAACCATAAAAATCTCATCTGTCTCTTCGCAAAAAACACTGCCATGGCCAGAACAAAAAATACCTCTCGCATCAATGAACAAGAACAAACCCCTGTTCCTCGTTCTGCTCCACCACAATTCCCAGAAGAACCTCAACCTCTGCGCACCATTCTCCCTGATATCATCATCTCCACCACTGAACCTTCTAAACCCAGAAAGCCTGTGACTAAACCTAAGAAATCTGCTTCAACTTCTCAACATCCCAGAAGGTCTCAGAGAATCATCTCTGGAACTGGAAAAGCCAAGAAATTTTCTGCCTCCACGATCCTTCTCTCTGACTCAGAGGAAGATTCTGATCCAACCATCTCTCAATACATGAGGAAGGTCAAGACTTCACCCAAACAAACCTCTGAACCAGAAAAAGAGATTTCTGTCTCTGAAGAAGAATCTCAATCAAAATCTCAATCTGAAGAAGAAGAACCTTCTGATGAGCAGGAAGAAGCATCTCCTCCCAAAAAGCATGGAAAAGGAAAAGACATTGGGAAGATAACCTCCATTCTGAAGGGCAAAAAGGAAAAAGCACCTAGACCCATAAGCAGGGCTAAGTACTTTGATTTTGCTGACCTAAAGAAGAAGGGATGGAACCTGTGTGAATACACTGATGCACAAGGATGGACTAGCTTTGTGTCACTTCAGGAACTCACCTACCCAGACTTAGTAAGAGAATTCTACAGCTCAATGGAAATCAAAACCAAAGATAGAAAGAAGACCCTCATTACAACTGTAAAAGGAGTGAAGATCAAACTCACTCAAACTTCCCTCTCAAAGGCTCTAAGAATCCCAAATGAAGGTAATGAACTCTTCTTCCCTTCCTGGTTTTCTGAAGCTAGAACAAACCGTGCCAACCTCATACTTGAATACACCAAACCAAACCTTCCTTTTAACTCCACAAATCTTGCTGACCTACCCAAAATCTTTCACAATATGGTACGCCATACCCTGCTTCCTAGGTCAGGAACCTATGAAGCTGTGACTGATACTGATCTCTGCATCATGTTTCATCTCATTAACAAGAAAAAGTTGAACCTTTGCTTCATTATCCTTCAACACATGATTGATTCATGTATGAATCCCAAACAAACAAGTGCCCTAGTCTATGGAATGCCAATCACTCTCATCCTTAAGGACAACAAAGTACCTCTTGAAGATGAACAATGTGATTACACCTTTATGAGGTTCACTGCAAAAACCATGGCTCAGTTGCACATCACTCCATCCAACCTTCCCACTCCTCCAGCATCTGAAACATCTGGTTCTGTTAAAAGACATCAAGACCAGAAAGTTAGAAAGACAAAGAAGAAAAGGAAGATTGAGAAAGTCCAAAACCCTCCTCTAGAGGAAGAGGTAGAAGTTGCTAACACTGTAATTCAAGAGGAGCCAATGGATGAAAATACTACAGAACATCAAAAGGAAGATGAATCTTCTGGTGAAGAAACATTCCAAGAGAGTGTTGATCCTGCCAAAGAAGCAACTCAGGAAGTTGCAGAAGATCAGAATGTTGCAGAAGATCAGAATGTTGCTGAAGATCAGCATATTGAAGAATCTCAAGAAATGGCTGAGGAGGAAAGTCAGCAGGATAATGAATCACTTCTCAAAAAGAATGCTGAGCCAGCCACAGTTGCTGAAGAACAATCTCAGCAAGACATTGAAGGAAATGCTGAAGAAGGAGCTCAGCTGGAAGAAGGAGCACAAAAGACTGCTGAGGATCAGGACCTGAATGATGTAGCTGAAATCCTTGTCACCCACATGTTTAGTGACAATGCTGACCAGCTAGAAACTGGTATTGAACAATCAGATGGAAATCAAGCTGGCTTTGATCTCAATATGGAAGGGATCAACTCAGAAGATGGTGTTTTTGAGGACTCTCAGAAAGAAAATCCTGAAACAATGCCTGAAACTGAAGTACAGAATGTTGAAGGAAACATTCTCCCTGATCATACCACTCCCTCCATCTGCGAAGTCTCTGCAGATCCTGCTCCTATAGCTTCAGGATCTCTGCCTATTGAACAAATCCAACCTCTTGCTAACCAACCACCACCACCACTCCTAAATCAGTCTACTTCCACCATGGAGTCAGAAGCCATTTGCAGCAAATTTCTGATATCCCCTCTTCAGACTTCGCAAAATATCTCTCCTACTCCAGCCACACTTAAAACAACCACTCAACTACCTGACATTCCTACTCTGTTTGCTTCACTTGAAACCTTTGTCTCAAAAGAAGGTCACTCAAAAACAAACATGGATGCCCCCACTTCTGCTCCCACATCACAAATATCCAAAGCTGAAAAAATTGCTAGACGCTCTCTTAGGGTTGCAACTAAAACCCATAAGATTGCATGTGTCCTAGCAAAATGGACTTCTGAAGTTGCTGCTCCTGGATTGGCTATGAATCCTCCAGTATTTGAAGATCCATCTGTCTTTGATTCTGAGCCTTCCTCAGATTCTGGAGACTCAACTCCCTGAGTGTCCTCCACTTATCCCTCCCTACCTTTCTTGCTGTTGACAAAAGGGGGAGAAGCTTTAGGATTTAAATCTTTAAGTTTTTTTTATGTTTTAGGCCCAAGTAGGTCAGTGATCAATAGTTATTGGAGTTCTTAAAACTTCAACTTTTGCTTGATCACCTTTGTTTGCTAAGTTTTTGCTTTTGAACCATATATGATGTAATGAGCATGATTGATTAATGAAAAAAATGCATTTGGTTCAAAAATCTGCATCTCTTAATAATGCCATGAATTATAAAAATAAGGGGGAGCTTTTAAAAATTATTAAAAACTCAATGTCATGAATTATAAAAATGAGGGGGAGCATAAAAATAATTTTCAGCTCTTAAACCTCTCATATTTTTTAATCAAAATCCATAATCCTAAATCATAGGTTTGTCATCATCAAAAAGGGGGAGATTGTTGAGGCAAAATCCCTAATTAATTTTAAAGATAACAAACCCTAAATGATTAAAAGATTAATGGACTTTGATTAGTTTCTTGGTATTTAACTTGTGTTCTTGAGTGTTTAATTAAGACAGGAACAAGATATGAATCATACCAAGATACAAGGAATCAAAGAAAGAACTTTGTCATAGTTCAGAAAGTTGAACTCAGTTCAGAAGCTGAACACAGTTCAGAATGTTGGACTCAGTTCAGAATGTTGGACTCAGTTCAGAAGCTAAAATGAAGTTCAGAAGCTGAACATAGTTCAGAAGCCAAAATGAAGATCAGAAGCTGAAACACAGCTCAGAAGGTGAAATCCTGGTCAGATGCAGCAATGTTGATCAGAAGCTGAACACAGTTCAGAAGCTGATATGCAGTTCAGAAGGTTGTTTACAGGTTCTGAAACCTTGCAATAAAGCTGCTCATACACCAACCCAGAAATTCAAGAACATGCATACCACACGTGACATAAATAAATGTTCAAGAAAAACAAAATTGCATGGATCTATCAAGCAATAAAGGCATCTACAAGTTGAATGTCAAAAAGAACATTCAATGTTCATTTAAGACTATGAACATTGAATTAACATGAATATTCCAAAAGGGAATATCATCCTAGATAATCAAATTGCCTCACTTCATTTATGTTTCACTATTAGGATTTGATTACATCAAATGGAAGTCTTACAAGTCATTCTAAGTGAAACAAAAAGGATATTCTGAAGTTCAGAATGTTCAATACAGCACATGCTTCAATTCTGACAAGCTACAGTAAAGCAGTTGGAAAAGTTAAGCAAAAAGCCAAATCACAATCTCAAAGTCAGAATCCATGAGATCTTGACACCTAAGGGGTTGGTACTGTTACAGATCAGCAAAATCCCCTAAAGCATGGGCATGAAGTGATGGTTCCACTTTCCTCTCTCCTGCACACAATCCAAGACTGATTTGCAAAGCTCTTGGCACAGCAACATTCTGATGCACTGCACGCATAAACAAGAGTCTATCAGCAAATCCAGAAATTCATATGTTCATTCATACATGATGAACCCAGATGAATGTCATCAAGAATGCAACAACATTCTGAAATATTCTCAAGAACAGAACAACATTCTGAAAGTCAGAATGTTCACCCAGATTTTCAAGTAAAAGTCAGTGGGGCCCAGGACACATGGCACAAGACCATTGGTCACCCTCCAACGGTTACAAAAGGCCAAGAACTCTATAAATAGAAGTGGAAGGCTCAGCATTACACACACAATTGCAAAGCATACAAGAAAACATTTACAAAGTGTTTGAAGCTTTAGCATCTCAAATTGATCATCACTCTAAGTGTAAATCAATTCTCTCTATCTTGTCAAAGATAAACTCTCCCCCTCCTCTTCTGAAAGTCCTCTTCTTAACCTCACTTCTTAAATTCTCCAATCAATTGTAAAGAGCAAATCTCATCTAGTTTTAAGGGTATTAAAGTCTAGGTTGAGTAATTTGGTACAAAGTCTGGTGTGACTTAGTACAGAAGGTTGAGAGCCTGCTGAGGCTTAGAGAATACAGGTTGTAACCGTTCCAAGTGGACAAGATTGTAAGGTGCAGGATTTGAGAGGGTATCTCAAGCATCATAGTGGAAAACTCTCACAAGATTGTGAGGAGTGGACTAACCCACATTGGGTGAACCACTATAAAATTCTGTGTGTCTTTCTTCTCTCCCTATACTCTTTATATTACTGCATACACATCACACACACAACACTGAAGTTAAATATCTTATTCTGCAACTGACACTTCAGAACGTTCTGAAGTCTGTTTAACTTTGTTCTTCCAAGAAACAACTTGAGAAGTAATTTTTTAAGTACAGGATTAAATTTTAAAAAGGGTCACAATTCAAACCCCCCCTTTCTTGTGACTATATTATCCACTTCAATTGGCATCAGAGCGTTGGCTCTAAGGGTTTGAACACTTACACAAGTGTTAGAGAAAAGATCCAGGAAGAAGTATGTCAAAGGCTAAGTATATCACAGAAGGAGGATCAGCAAACAGACCTCCATTGTTTGATGGCACAAACTACTACTTCTGGAAAGGCAAGATGGAACTTTTTCTTAGATCTCAAGATACGGACATGTGGGCCGTAATCTCTGAAGGAGATCATGTTCCAATGAACAGAGATGGAGGTATAAAAGAAAAAAGTGCATGGACACCAGAGGATAAAGCTAAGGTATTACTAAACTCTAAAGCTAGATTATTTTTATCATGCGCACTAACCATGGAAGAAAGTGAAAGAGTTGATGAATGCCAAAATGCTAAAGAAGTATGGGACACTTTAAAAATACACCATGAAGGAACATCTCATGTCAAAGAAACTAGAATTGACATTGGAGTCAGAAAGTTTGAAATCTTTGAAATGAGTGAAAATGAAACTATTGATGAAATGTATGCTAGATTCACAACAATAGTAAATGAAATGAGATCTCTTGGAAAGATATATTCCACTCATGATAGAATCAGGAAAATATTAAGATCTCTTCCAAGCACATGGAGACCTATGGTCACAGCTATTACCCAGGCCAAAGATCTAAACTCTCTGACCTTGGAGGAACTTATTGGTTCACTGAGAGCTCATGAAGTCATACTTCAAGAAGACAAACCAGTGAAAAAGGTAAAAACTCTTGCCTTGAAGGCCTCCCAAGAAACATCATCAGCAACTCAAGATGATGTGGAAGAACTGGATGAAATAGAAGAAGTCCAGGAAGAAGAAGCTGAAGATGAACTTGCACTCATCTCCAAGAAAATTCAAAGAATGATGATGAGAAGAAATCAGCTCAGAAAGAAGTTTCCCAACACTAATACTAACAAAACTGAGACTGACAAAAGTCAAGTCACCTGTTTTGGATGCAACAAGCTTGGACACTACAAGAATGAGTGTCCTGATCTCAAGAAACAGCAAAGGAGACCTCCCTTCAAAAAGAAAGCCATGATCACCTGGGATGATCTAGAAGAAGCAGAACCAGAAGATGAGGAAGCAAACCTGAGTTTGATGGCTAAATCAGAAGATGAGGAAGAGGTAATTATCTATGAACCTAACTCTTTGCAAAAAGAACTTGAAAGAAAAATTGACAGTCTTATATATGATTCAAATTTTCTATCTAACAAATGTCAATCATTGATAAAAGAACTTTCTGAACTAAAAGCTGAAAAAGATAAACTTCAAATTAAATATGATGAATCCAGAAGAACCATACAAACTTTGCAAGACTCTCATTTTAAAATGTCTGAACAACAAAGAGAGCTAAATAAAAAGCAAAAAGGAATTTTGTCTAAACCTTCTGAAGTACAAAAAGAAAACATTCTTTTGAAAACAGAAGTTGAAGGACTAAAAAATGATCTCTCACGTTTTATAAAATCCACAGAAACTTTTCAAAATATTCTGGGATCACAAGCTGGAACAAATGAAAAATCTGGATTAGGATTCAAAGATCCAAACAAAAATCTTCTTAAAACTGTTCTTTTGCCAAAAGAAACTGAAATAAAAATGAAGATAAAATGCTCATACTGTAACAAGCTAGGGCATCTTGACTCAGCATGTTTTCATAAAAAACATTTTGAAAAAAATAGGTTAAATAATCTTAGCTCAGAACGTTCTCATCTCAATAGATCAGAAAGTTCACAAAAGGCTGAAAAGGCTAAGAAGATATGCTCTTACTGTAACAAATCTGGTCATACAATAACAGAATGTTACAATAAGAAAAGATCTCTTAGAAAGACTAACCCTCAAGGACCCAACATTACATGGGTACCAATTCAAACCCCCCCTTTCTTGTGACTATATTATCCACTTCATGTGGGCCGCATCATTAGCCTAAGCTAGTAGAGCTTGAAGACCCAGTCACAAAATCTTGTGGATTGTGAATGGACAAAGGTTGAAGCCATACTTTGGTGGTGAAGTTGATCGGCTAATGTCAACAATTTCACTAAATGATCCGTGATTAAATCTGAAACAGGCGTCGAGCTAATGACGTTAAACAAGCGCTTGTTGGGAGGCAACCCAATTTTGTAAGTATTTATGCTTTATTAATGCTTTTAAGAAACCATAAGTGAAGTCAAAATTGACAAATCTGTTGAAAAGATGCAATTTTGAAAATCTTGAAACCTGTCAAGTTCGCAGAGCAAAGTTTCACTTCGCACTGCGACGCTTACTGATAAGTTCGCAGAGCAAAGTCCAACTTCGCAGAGCAAAGTCCAACTTCGCAGAGCGAAGTGCTCGAATTCTGTCAGGTACAAATTTCAATGCCATTAACCATCCTTTACTCCCCAACCACCCATTCCACTCCTCAACTCCCAAAACCGTTCCAAAACCAAACTTCACCTTTTTCTCTTACCCAAACCTTCTCTCTTCACAAAAACAACCCTAAAAATTTCTAACATACCCAAATTACACAAATCCTTTCATTTTCCATCAACATTTGTGTCATTAGCTTGAAATTCTTCCCATTTTCGCAATCACACAAGGTATGATTTCTGGGTATTCTCTTTTCTTCTTCAAAGTGGTAGGATTCCATGTGATTTAGGGTTTAAGTTTTAAACTTCCAATTTAGGGTAAAGTTTTATGTTAAATTTCGTTTCATGTTAAATATTTTGTGTTAATAGATGAAATGGAATCACAAATATAAGATTGCTATGAACAAAGCAAGATTCTATTCACTTTGAAATTTGACCCATTTGTAAATTTGGAAATAAAAGGGTTTTGAAAGGTGTTTATGCAATTTTTGTGATTCTAATTCATTTTCAGTAACAACTATGGCATATAACATGACATAGAATCAAACAAAGGTTCTGGGGTTTGTAAAATTTTTGAATTTGTGTCATTCTGCGTGACTTCGCAGGGCAAAGTTCTTGGTCGCAGAGCGACCCTTGTCTGGAAAACCCAGAATTCTGCGCTCAACTTTGCTCTGCGACCCACATCATCGCAGAGCGATCTTAGCAGAACAAAGCTTTTATTTTCATGCTTCTTTTCAATTCAATTTGTTTACTTCAATCCTGCCTAATGCTACTATATGTATGTATGCCGAATTATTTTCTTTTGTTGTAGGATGGCACCAAAAGCAACAAAAAAGCGACCACGAGTGGGTGCCGGTTCGTCAAGCGCAAGGCCACAAGAGGCCTTTGACGCAACCTGATTCCTGAGCCACCGCAACCAGCAGAGGTACACTGACCTGCTCAAGAGGACCTTCTGGGCCGAAAGACAATTCATAATCAATGAGCATGGCACCTACAAGGATATAGCTTGCATGATCAATTCCCGAAATTGGGGAATTTTGGCAAACCCTCCTCTCAATCTCAACTATGACATCATAAGGGAGTTCTATGCTAATGCCATCCCTGCTGACCCTGAGGAAGATTTCACCTACTAGACCATGGTTCGCGGTCGTGTCATTCAATTCGACCGCGAAGCCATTAATTATTACCTTAGCAACCCCCTCCGGCTGGATGTAGATGAGTTGTGTGTCTTCCATAGGCATCAAAATAGAGGAAATTGGAATCACCTTGAGATTGCCCAAATCATCTTTCAACCCGGGAAATACTATGAGCTCAACCCATCAGGCCAACCAATCAAAGCCATCAAATACAATCTCACCACACCCGCTCAAGTAATCTTTCATCTAATTGTCCATAACATCCGCCCCAAAAGCCACACCTCCACCACTACACTAGATGTCACTCTTTTGCTATACTACATCCTCACCAACCAACAAGTGGATGCCGCAAGAGTGATTTCCCAAGAGCTCAAGATAGTGGTGGAGAGTGGGATTAAGCCACCAGCAAAGAAGATGTGTCCCCTTGCGTTCACGGGCCTAATTATGGGCCTCTGTCGGGCTGCACGCATTATGATCCCTCCCCAGATCCATGAAACGATCAAAAACCCTATCACGGATGATTATATTGGGAGGCACTGCACAGGTAAGAGAGCACCTCGACTGCCACAACCACCTCCCCAGGCCCCACCTGCACCACAGGACCTTCAGTTTTCGGCATGGGACCCGAGAGACCGAGCTGCATGCACCTACACATGGGACTAGAATGAGTCCAATCATAGGGTCATGGCTACATTGCATGACTCCATGTATCGGCTACAGCTGCAGATGGGCACACCACAGGACCCTGCACACCAGATCCTGACACCGGAGATATACACCTCCCATGTTGCTTGGTCTGGGGTCGGGCCTTTTTACTCGGAGGGGGGTGGTAGTAGTGCAGCTGCTGGAGGACAACATGATGATGATGGTGATGATGATGGTAGTGGAAGTGAAGACACCGAGGATGACGATGCCCGTACTCCATGAGTAATTTCCTTTTAAAGCTTTCACTGAATAATGTTTTTATGTTTTCTTTGTACTTTTGAGACAATTGTGGTGTTTAATGTTATTTGTATTTGTACTTTGTTTAATGTTATTTGTATTTGTACTCTATTATTATTTGGCTTTTGAGGAATAATTATGGTGACTGTTATTTTAGTAGTAATATATGAATATGTTTTAATGTTCAAATATTCTGCTTTGGCCATGGATCATTAGTAAAAACAAAAACTTCTCAAATGCTAAATGATCCAAAGCTGAATGAATCAGCAACATATGTATGGTAATGATAGAAATTGATTGACTTGCTCAAAGCCAAGGTACATGTTTCCTGTTTTTCTAGGATTAAACTTGAATCTTGAATATGTACTTTGTACAAAGGTTATACCATACAGTTTTCTTCACTAATATGTTTATTCTGTGAACTGCTTAGAACAAACCCAAATGTGAGGAAACTTCAATTGCATTGTACTATATGCAGGAGACCGACAATGTTTGTTTAACTCGGTCGGTTTATGTTAAATCTGATGATTGTTTGAATTTTATGAAAGCATAGAAAGGATCAAGGCTATTTTTGTAAATTGATCAGAATAACTTGACCACATAAGGCCTACCCAGTGAGTGAGTGAGTATTTGATAACCCCACATGAGCCAAATGTATAAGAATCCACAATTTTGAACTGCCAGATTCACAAGCAAAACTCAAATGAATTTGCCCTGAAAAATGTCACCATTCAGTTCATAATTGATTCACTGATGGATTCTGATGATTTTTCTTATTTTGAACCCTGAAACTTTCAATTTAATCTTGTCCCTTGCCTTAGGATAGGGGAACATTCAATTAGGGTAATGTTTTGAACAAGTTAGGGAGAAAAGGGAGGTTGCTTAAAGAGTCAAGTAAAGTGGTGAATATTATAAATTACTATCTTGACAACAATGAATATATGAAATACACACACACACACACACACACACACACACACACACATGTACATATGTATATAGAAGAAGTTGTCAAGATTAGTGTGTATTAATTGTTTATCACCAAAAAGGGGATTGTGCAAAAAGATTGAGAGAGGAAATGTAGTTAAATAAATTTTTCTCTGGTTTGTAGTAAATATTCGGTTAGTGAGAAGAATGTTTCTCTAAACTTTGGCCACTTTGAATTCAAATTCCTTTACATATGACCATTCTTTTGAAGCCATGCCAAGTTATAACCCTTGAAAGACCTTAGTGATCTTTGCTTTCGTAAAACATTTTACAGTTTGTTGGATGGACACTTAACCTGATCAGGATGTTAGCAGGATTGAAGGATGAGTGTTCATGTCCCATACTCCATGATGTTGCATTGTTTAGTTCTTTACAAAGAAGTGTAGGTGCGGTCCACCGATAACTGTGTTCATGACTTGAACTGTGTGATATAAATTTTGTGTTTAGGATTATTTCACATTCATAGTGCAATCTTAGATTAATGGGAACATCAGAATTGCCCGTGCAAATCTCAATGGAATCATGCAATCTGAAATTTTGTTTAAATCTCTGCCTTTGCTGTTTTGCGCCGTACTTGTTGTTTAAAGCTTGAATTTTTATTTGTAAAGTCCTTTGTTTAAGGACAAACAAAGATTTAAGTTGGGGAGAGTTTGATAAGTGCCATAAATTAGTTAAAATGCATATATAATTTAGGCACTTTGGTTACTTGTTTTGCAAGTTATCTAGGTAAAAGCTCATAAAGAAAGGATAAATATCATTTCATGCTTTTTAGACCTAATCCCAGCCATTTTTGTAGGTATATGCAATTTCTTTGGACTTAAAGGTCAAAAATGAAAGAAAATTGTATCAAAGACTTCGCTCTGCGAAGTCAAGGCGAAGTTAGGAAGTAAGTTCTGAAGATCAGCAAACAGGACTTTGCTCTGCGAAGTCCAAGCGCAAACACGACAAAGTACTTCGCAGAGCAAAGTCAAGGCGATGTTAGGCAGTAAGTTCCAGACCCAAAAGTTTCAAGACTTTGCTCTGCGAAGTCTGAGCGAACTACTTCGCAGAGCAAAGTATTACTTCGCAGTGCGAAGTATGACGATTTAGGAATGGATGATTGCTGAGGTGGCAGAAACTTAGTGGAAAAGAAAGGATTTCGCAAAGCAAAGTATGACTTCGCAGAGCGAAGTCAATAAAATCAGTACACCTATAAATAGGTTCAAAAGCTGAAAATTAAAAAAAATATGTTATATTTTTAGAAAGAGAATAGGGCTAAAAGAGTTGTTCTTCATAAAGCAAAAGTGATTAAGTGTAGATTAACTAAGAATCATTGATAAATCAAGTCTTAGCAATGGATCTTCATCTTTCTTTCCACTTTTGTATTGTTGTCATGACAATGATTAACTAAATCTCCTTTGTTGGGATTAGAGGTACTTAATCAAGCTCAAATGTAATCTTTTGATCTTTCAAATATATGATTCTAGCATTTTATGTAATATTGAGTTTATTCTTGTTATTCATTCTTATGTTTGATTTAAATGTTATTGAAAAATACTTTTGAATCTAGGGTTAGAATAATCTTCTATCAAAATAAGAATTCTAGACATAGGATTGTGTTTTGATAATCATACAAAGTATCGGAACGTAATGCTATCGGATCGTTTAATAGATTGAGAAATCGTCGATTAAACGATACGATCGATCTTACAACGTCATTTAGACATGAATGATGTTGTCGAGTGATGTGTGATAATATCGTTAAAAAGGAAAAAAGCTAGAATCCATATTTATGATCATTAGAATATATTCGATACTTGATTGACAAACTCTGATCCCAATGCTTTTACGCCCTATTACCCTCCGTTTTTATTACCGCTCTATAGTTGAATAGTTTTATAGCAAACAATTGATTAAACTCTAACTTGAAATGATAATCGGTGTTGAATGGTTTATGATATCGCACTAGTCCCTGAGGAAACGATATAAAAACATACTTGCTTTTGAAGAACATCAGCCATCGCCGCCATCGCCTCCGCAATTGCAGCGTCATTCCTACCGGCCATCTCTCCACTGCACAACAGGCACCACCTAGTTAGACAAGAAAGCATTGAAGGTATACACACATACATGTCGCATACAACATGACAATAACCAAGTGTTGGCTCGGACTAGACCGACCAGCTCTGATACCACATTGTAACACCCCGATCCCCGAGAAACATTTATAAACGATAAATCATGCATTATCATACATCAAGGTGTTATTACTCAACATACATCTCGTACTAAATCCTCAATATAAAAATTTCATCATATATATATTCAGATCAGAGCGGAATAAAATCATATATCAACATATCTCAAATGTCATGTCTCGTATCATAACATAAAATCTCAACATATAACATTAGTTTGATCATAAAGATCCAATAACATAAATAATCAACATAAAAGGTAAGACCCCAAAATCCTAGATCAGAGCTCCTAATCTAGACATCCTAAAGAAAGCAATAAACATGAGTAGGCATCATGTCGTCCTCATCATACTCACAAGCAAGGGCTACTCCTCAACCTGCACGTTTACACATAAAGGATGCAGACGACAAAAGCCACTGGAGGGTAAGATATACGTTCAACATAAATGATTAATAAATACATGTAAGTTCTGGCAAAACAACAATGTTATCATCATATAATCATACATCATAATAAGCCTGGTTCATCTTACAATCATGCATAACAGATTTACATTTAATCATAAGCCTGGTTACAAGGATACTTCAAATCAAGATTCTAAAACATACATGACATATCCTCATCAACAATCAATCACCAACTCAAGTTATATCAACTTCATCTCATCACAATCATCAATTACACAATTAACGATTAGATGCACAAGTTCACACCAAAACATTATCACACACGACTCATCATGTATATGCAATGCGCCTAAAAGACTCTACATGCATATGGTACCGGGTTGGATATTGGAGTTCTTTTATCCGAGGGATCCCATCGTCACTTTCATCGTCACTGGACTTGACTCATGAATGAATGCATGTCCATACATTACGACTCAACATCACACGCATACATATGACTCAATCAATAACATCATCAACATTGTCATATATATATATATACATCGTCACTTATCACATAACATATATCATCATCACTTATCCATCATCAACATGTTATTTAACATCATAACATCACATTTGCATTTAACTTCAATCACATAATTCACAACACGCATTTAATCAAAAAAGGTTGCATTAACCTATTAACTCATCATCATTCTTCACCATACATCATCATTTACACCTCAATAATTAACTAGCAAGTTGGCATACAAATCAATTCAATTAAAGACCATTTTTACAAGTTCGTCTCTAACCAATTAACTTCCAAACTTCCTTACACCTAAGTCCAAGTTAATCAACCAATTACATCCTCATTGTACATCAAATAATCAAGTTTAAGGGTTTGGGCGCCATTCACGTGCATTGGATACCTCAAAAAGTCACAAAATTAGGGTTTCCCCACACTTACAGGGTCGCACGGTCGTGCTCAAAGGGCGCATGATCGTGCTGACCAAGTGTGAATGTTACGCACGGTTCGTGCCATGGGGCGCACGGTTGAGCGTGGTCACCGGTACAAGATTTTCCGATTTTTGTGTTTTTCGCGAAAATATTGTTTTCAACATCATTTTTCGATCCAATTCGCACCAAAATCGTTCCAAATCCTTAAACCAATTAAATCCAATTATCAACACCTCAACTTAGCTTAAACAACTTAATCATAATCACTTATTTCCAACTTAATTCAATTGTCATCTCAAAAATCCATTTCTTTCCAAAACAACTTAATCATCCAAACATAACAACAACACAACATCAACTTTCTTCAATTCTAACATAACCCTACTTAATCATTTCAATTAACATTATTCAACAACAACTTAATCATTTTTCATCAGCTTTTGCATAATTCACATAAACACCACCAACAACAACTTCAACACAACCAAAATCACATAATCACATTAATTCACAAACTAAACACATACGCATGCTCAAAATCAACTTAATTAAGCCAATTATCATGTTCTTCATCAAATTCATCAAAATTCACAAAGTTACCAAAACAACATAACCAAATATGAACTTTGATAAGACAACAACATGAATTCATCAATTCTAACATACTCAATTTAACCACAATAAAAGGAGCACAAATTTAGCACAAATAATCATCAATTTGTGAAATTAAGTAATAATCAAAAACACCCAAACTACTCATTTGTTTCTTAAAACCCATATGGTGAAAATAATCTTCCCCCTTACCTCAATTCTTCTAAAAAATGGCTTCCTAGCTTGAATATCTCCCTTCTAAAGCTTTCCCCTCTTCTTTTTCTCGAAGTTTCTTCTTCCTCTTCTATTCTCTCTAGCCTCCTTTCTCTAGGTTTTGTGAAAATAATTATGACCTAGCTCTACTAACACTCACACTTCTCTTTAAATATAATTGGGCTAGGGTCACTCACACTAATGGACTTAGTCACATTTCATCACATAATTAATTCTCTACACTCTTACTTCACTTAAACCTCTCATTTTACTATTTCACCACTATTCTCTAAATTTAAATTTCTAACTTCTAACATATGACAAAAATGCCACTAACCCGTAAATGACCAAAATACCCCTACTTACTCAAAATCTACTAATTCACCAATTCTCAATCAAATAAACGATCAATAAGTATAATAAACAAATAATAATAATAATAATAATAATAATAATAATAATAATAATAATAATAATAAATAAATAAATCTAATACTCAAAATCAGGTTGTTACAGACTTCACGGTGGTCATATTCTTAAAAAATAGTATGTATTCATGGCAAGTCTGTTTGAATTCATCGTTCTTCGTAGAAATTGAGCTATTTGTTATCTCGTAACGCATTCCCTCAACCAACATAGATTGATATTTTGCAATTTTGTCGCTCCACACAGTGCATTGAATTTTGCTCCCTTCTAATATCAGGAACAACAAAAGTTAGCAAGTTTTGTTGAACAACTATGTATACAAATGTTTTAAAAACAATAATAAAATACAACAAATAAATTCGAAAAGAGAAATTACAATAGAAAAATAATTTTAAACAATGTAAAATCTTGTTAGTTTGTAAAATTTAATAAAGAAATAGAAATTGATGCATACTCTTTCAATCATAAAAATCATATCGAATAAATCAATTTGGTCTTGATCCTTAAAATTTTGAATTCTCCACATTCTAATGATCCTAATCTTGAATCTTCACAATTTGTATTTGTTATTCATGGTTATGCTATCAATGAGGTCAAATTTTGTAGCCATAATTTTTGGGGAAAAAAAACACGATGATGAAATTTGTGATTTGGTTAGTTAATATCAAAAGTGAAGGAAGGTATTCTAAGTTTGTGTGTGCAAACATTATTAGAAAGTGTTGATATATGTTATATAAAAACAAAAAATCAAAGTATCATTAGAAAGTGGTTGATATATATCATATAAAAATCAAAGTATATGTAAAAGAATAATATAAGTGGTGTTTGCCAAACATGGAGAATTGAAAAGATTAAATTCAATCATGTTTCCGTTTGTTCTTAAAGAATGTGAATAGGTGATTAGCAAAAACTCCTTTTATTTTTAGGCTGAACTTTTATTGATCACTCCACTTACTATTAAAATAACTGCTTGATTTAATAAAACATGTAACTCGTTCTCTTGAAAAAAGAAAGAAACAAAACACAAAAAGATAATGGATTGCATCTACTCTATAACAGGAACAATATATAAAGGGGGTGGGGGATTTTGAGATGAATTTTTCATTATCCAATTATACCATTGGTAAAAGATAAACATAATTTGCTACAATTTGAAATGAACAATTTTTTTTAGTGATAAAGTAACAAACATTTGTACCTATAATTTTAATCAAAATTTCATAAAACATATTGCTTATAATTTACACGGGTTAGCGCTCTTAAAAAAGCGGACAATAAAGAAATTGGTTTTTTATTTGAAAAAACTCTTAATGTATACTACACATGTACGTAAAAAATAAATGACAAAACTAATTTCCCCTAAAAAATGACAAAATTAATTTAATTTAAATAATTAACTTATGTTAAACCAATTGGTATAATATTTTAAAATCAATAGTATATATGAAATTTATAATTTTAACTAAATTATAATATTTTTTGGTAAAATTGATATAATGAAAATTCAAAGAAAAATTTGAATGCTTGTAAAACAAATTGAAAATTAAAAGATAAGAAAATTAGTTTTAAAAATATTAACAAATCTGAGAGTTCGAGAACTAATAAAAAAATTATTATAATTATTGAAACAAATTATGCCAAATAAAGAAATCAGTTTTTAAAAAATAGAAAACAAAGATAAAATGTTTGTTGAGATATTTATGCAAGATTTAAAAACAAATTTTAAAAATAAAAAAATAAAATAAAACATTGAGAATAAACGTGGAAACGACACGTGACATAAAAAACCTTACTTTTATATATACTATTGATTGTTACATTTTTATGTTGTGATTGATTTTTATCGTTAAAATTTGTGACATAACAAATTAATTGAATATGCATCTTTTCATGTTGATCTCACCACATTATAGATTAATTTGTCTACCAAAGTTCTCCTAAAATAATTGTTATGTCTCTTAATAACTAAATGGTATTCACTACTTCTTCCACAATTATTGGAAGAAAAAAAATTGGCGACCTGCAAAAAAAATTAGGTGTTGGGGATTCGTTGTTACATACAATTGACTTGCAATCAAATAGTTAAAATCATATAACAAATATTAGACATTAAAAAACTAGCGTAAATAATCAATTTGATTGACGGAAGCATAAAATAAAAGACAAAATTAAAACTTGTAATAGTTATGAAATCATTTAAAACAAAGAATTAAGTAAAGAGATGAGATGAAGGAATAAGCATATCCCTTGTCAGCATACTTTTTCATTCTAGAACAGTTTGCATAATAACAAATGCTAATTGTTTTATAAAAAATATCATAAGAAAATTATCGATCAAAATCCATATAAATTTCATCAATATTTTTTATCAAATTCTTGTGCAATATCACTACACAATTTTCCATTGTTTCTGAGCAATTAATTTGTTCATCGGAGACTTTGGATCTATTTTGACATGTGGCAGGAGTTTCTCTGAGCGGGAAAATTTTGATATTTTGTCGTGGCTTTGTGCGCTGCTCAAGGTGTTTTAAAGAATCTTGAAGTCTGAAACAGTGCAGTATAATGATACACAGACACACTCAACCGCAGAAGGAACAGAAAGACAGACACATGGAAAAGGCATTTTCGGATACTTCAACTTCAAGCCTTCAATCTTCAAGAAGGACAGATAGTACTCATGCAAGTATGCTACTGACCATTTTTGGCACCTTCTGGTCTTATTATACTCGACTCGTTCCATCCCTTACCACAACTAGTACTACAGTAGTACCAGCTATACAGCATTAAACTAGTAAAAAATTATGATCCTCCATGGTAAATTAAATATTTGTGTTTTTGAAATGAAATCATGAGTGTATTTAAAATTATGATAATGGCATACGTATCAAGTGATAAGGAAATCTAAAAAATTTGTCCTGTATTAAATAAGGGAAAGGTCAGCGAATGCTTCCGAAATACTCTTTAAAGTCTAAAGTAGTAATTTTTTAAGAAAAGTTGTGTATTCAATGTTTTCGAAATTAAACTATTTGTCTTTTTTAATAAATAATTTCATAATTTAAAATGCTTAAAAAGTGTCCGGACACTCGTTAACAAAACTCATTAAATAATTTGAATAGTTAAATTGATCATTGAAATTGTTAGCACCGAATAGTTCTTAAATATAATATGGCAAATTGGTTAAAGTTATTCTTCATGAAATTATAAAGGCTTAAATATGTAAAAGGTCCATGTAAGTTAGCGTGTTTTTGGTTTTCGTCCCTGTAAGTTTTTTTGTTGCGAAACAGCCCTTGTAACTTGTTTTTTTTTTTGGATTTGGTCCCTGCCGTCTGATTCCGTCTAAAAAAAGCATTGCTGGCTAACAGACGATGACGTGTCAGTTGCTGACATGGACAAACATGCTTATGTGGCATTAAAGCTGAATAGTGCTGTTGTAAGAGGGACTAAAACCAAAAACGAATATTTACATAGGGACTAAAACAAAAAAACGTAATCACGAAAATTTCAAATTAAAACCAAAAACAGCTTATTTGCATAATCACTTCTGAACATTCTAATCAGCTTACTCATTAACAGCTTAATCCTCATAACAATACCAGCACCACATAAACAGCATTAATCTATAATTTAGCTTTCTAAAACAACTCAAAACAACTTATACCTCAAATTCTTAAAAACAACTTATACACTTAATCTCTTCTGCAGGTTCCAAAACAGTTTATTCATCTATAATTTTTCTGGACAAGGCACTTTTGGCCAAGGCACTTAAACTCGTAATTCAGCTTATTTCGCAAAATCACGTCAAAACCCGTAACAATTATTCAGCAGCAAAACTAAACTTCAAAAGTGTTTTCTGAATTCGTTTCTAATCCGAATCCTGCGAAACTTATATCCGAATCGAAGGGAATTAAACGCAGAATCTGAAAATTCAGTAATTACCCAATTCTGAGCTACAGAGGAACATATACGAGCAAAACAGTGATTCTGCCAAAAACAGCTTATTTGCATAATCACTTCTGAACATTCTAATCAGCTTACTCATTAACAGCTTAATCCTCATAACAATACCAGCACCACATAAACAGCATTAATCTATAATTAAGCTTTCTAAAACAACTCAAAACAACTTATACCTCAAATTCTTAAAAACAGCTTATACACTTAATCTCTTCTGCAGGTTCCAAAACAGCTTATTCATCTATAATTTTTCTGGCCAAGGCACTTTTGACAACTCAACAGTTGCTGGAATCATAGAGTATGAAATTCCATTTAGTACTCACCATTCAAATTCTTCACTCAAAAAACTTCCACTTTTCAAACCTATTCTTCCTCAACTTAATGACACTTCATTTGCAATAAATTTCACTAACAAACTTCATAGCTTAGCAAATGCTCAGTTTCCAGCTAATGTTCCTCAAAGTTGATAAGCACTTTTTCTTCACAGTAGGCCTTGGTACAAATCCTTGCCAAAACAAGAACCAAACTTGTCAAGGACCTAATGGAACAATGTTTGCAGCATCAGTTGTCCAGAAAAATTATAGATGAATAAGATGTTTTGGAACCTGCAGAAGAGATTAAGTGTATAAGCTGTTTTTAAGAATTTGAGGTATAAGTTGTTTTGGGTTGTTTTAGAAAGCTAAATTATAGATTAATGATGTTTATGTGGTGCTGGTATTGTTATGAGGATTAAGCTGTTAATGAGTAAGCTGATTAGAATGTTCAGAAGTGATTATGCAAATAAGCTGTTTTTGGCTGAATCACTGTTTTGCTCGTATCTGTTCCTCTGTAGCTCAGAATTGGGTAATTACTGAATTTTCAGATTCTGCGTTTAATTCCCTTCGATTCGGATATAAGTTTCGCAGGATTCGGATTAGAAACGAATTCAGAAAACACTTTTGAAGTTTAGTTTTGCTGCTGAATAATTGTTACGGGTTTTGACGTGATTTTGCGAAATAAGCTGAATTACGAGTTTAAGTGCCTTGGCCAAAAGTGCCTTGTCCAGAAAAATTATAGATGAATAAGCTGTTTTGGAACCTGCAGAAGAGATTAAGTGTATAAGTTGTTTTTAAGAATTTGAGGTATAAGTTGTTTTGAGTTGTTTTAGAAAGCTAAATTATAGATTAATGCTGTTTATGTGGTGCTGGTATTGTTATGAGGATTAAGCTGTTAATGAGTAAGCTGATTAGAATGTTCAGAAGTGATTATGCAAATAAGTTGTTTTTGGTTTTAATTTGAAATTTTCGTGATTACGTTTTTTTTGTTTTAGTCCCTATGTAAATATTCGTTTTTGGTTTTAGTCCCTCTTACAACAGCACTATTCAGCTTTAATGCCACATAAGCATGTTTGTCCATGACAGCAACTGACACGTCATCGTCTGTTAGCCAGCAATGCTTTTTTTAGACGGAATCAGACGGCAGGGACCAAATCCAAAAAAAAAAACAAGTTACAAGGGCTGTTTCGCAACAAAAAAACTTACAGGGACGAAAACCAAAAACACGCTAACTTACAAGGACCTTTTACATATTTAAGCCAATTATAAATTGTCGCTCAAACAAAATAATCGTTTGATTAAATTTCCAGTGATGCAGCATTAATGTAAGGACTAGACTTAGATACAGGACCGTATACACAGTTCTTACTGTTCTCCTATACCCACATGACATGTGTATTACAAATTCTCTCTCATGCGTATGTCATCTTTACACCTAAAAATTAGGACCCGAGCCAAGCATTACGAACGGTCGTCCAAGGAAGCACCGACCGGAATACAAGCGGACCATACAACCGCTAGAATCAATCAATAAGCAATCAAATTTGTTCAAGTCGAACGTAGAACAAGGATTGAGGTTTATATCAAAAAAAACCAAGAACGGGTTCACAAGAAAGTTGTGGATCTCGAATTTCTAATTGTTGGATATATAAGTAATTTTTTTATTTTTATCTCAAGTATCTCGTAGCACCACCGTCTGACTGTGTTCATCGGACTTTTTAGCCTCTTGTATTTGTTTGCTGTGTATTTACCAAAATCTAGACCTACGCAAGGAGAGTGGTTTACACTTACAGGCTAGCTTTTATGAATATAAACATGGATTTCCTTGAAGAATATTATAAAAAATAGTAGAACACAATCAATGTTGTGGAGAGAAACCACAGCCACAAGTGGACCAGAATGGCACCGAGAAAACCAGAATAGGTGTAGAAAGTTGAAACTGTCGGCAATGGAAGCTAACGTAAAAAACAATATTATTGTTATTATTATTATTTACTAAAATTACATGTGTCAATTTTTAATAGAAAACCGTTTTTTTTTTTACCAAAATAGGGAACCGTTTGAACAGCATAGGTGGAACTTTAATGTAAGTTCGTATGAAATTCTACATGTTTTTTTTATGGTACAAAAAATTCTACATGTTTATTTAACGTGTTATGGCATATTATCAAGAGTCGAAATTTAGTATATGAAACTCATTATAAGTGACATATAATTTTTATTTAGTAAACTAAAATATCACATCTCACATACTGTTGTGGATATTACTTCCTCCGTCTCAAAATAATAGTCATTTAAAGTTTGTGTACGATTTTTAAGAAAATGATTAATTGTGTTGATTTCAACGATAAAATTAATATCATTTACTAAAATAATTTTATTAATTATAATTAGTGGAGTAATTAAGTTTGATGAGATTCAATAAATAAGGGGATAATAATGAGAAAATAAATAAATATTGAATTGATATTTTAAAGTAACAATTACTTTAAGACAGTAAAAAAAATGATAAAGAGACAATTATTTTAAAACAGATGGATAAATATTGTGAAATATTTGGGATTCATTTAATGAGTTCACATCTTTCCGTGTATAATTTTCATATGTTTTAGAAATGGTTGAATTCTAGATCAAATGATTAACTGTTGATATTGAGCTTATAATTTTAATTATTTATTTTCCAATTTGTAAAATTCAAGAATTATTTTTACCGAATGCTTAAATATTGCTTATACTTTGAAGACTTTTTTACCCTCATAAGTGATGAAAGGAAAAATAAACTGTTTAATATAAAGAGGACAAAGTCAGTTGCGATTTTTTCAGAAAGTAAAAGGTAAAGGAAAGCGTAAAAGAGTAGAAAGCATGAGTAGTCAAAATGTCAATAATCTCTCCCCAGACTAACTAGATTGGGAAAGAGCCAAAAAGATTGCAGGTTGATGATGCTTTTTAGTACTTCTCATCCCCACTCAAGCCTTGTCTTATTCACTTGTCCTCTAATTTATTTATTTTTTTTTATCGTTGGATCTAGATCCATGGTTTATGGGTTGGGTTGAAATTCATAATTGATCATATACCTATTTTGCGCATACCCATTTTAACAAATTTTTAAACAGGAACTTGGCTTAATTAATTTGGTGTTTGGCCACATTAACACATAAGAGTCCGTTTGATGCACATGATATGATAGAGATATGATATGATATGAAACTGGATAAGGATATGAAAAGATATGGACATGATAATCATTTATCAAATTACATGTTTGTTGTACACATGATAACAAACATAATATCATATATATCACAATTAAATGAGATAATTAACCTTGTAATTAATTATAATTAAATATAATTAAGCTATTATTAATTAGATACAAAGCTATTATTATCAATCGTCTTCTTCCTTTTTTAGGGGTGCCATAATCTTCATTCTTAAAGTTCAATTAAAAAAAATCATGACTTCTTCAATTAAAAAAATTGTTTACTCTCTTATTCCTTCTTCAATCTTCTTCCTTCTTCAATTACAAAGTTCTATCAAAACTCCTTTGTGTAACTTCAACCTGTAAAAAAAATCATACACCAACAGCAACCTATAAATAATTTACAATTACAATCTAAGTTCTTAACCAAACTAATTGTTGTCTCTGTTGAAAATAATACAAAATTCCAAAACTTTATGTTTAATCTCTTTTCAAATTTGACTTGAATACAAAATAGACAATCAAGAAATAAACAAACAGACAATTAAGCAGATTGAGGAAAAAGTGATTGTAGGGTGGAATTCATGTGAGATCTGTAACAAATAGAAGAGATGAAGTTGAATAGTTATGGAGGAAGAGGCAGAGGTCGATGGATGGAGAGCATAGATAACATGAACGATGAATTGAGGGAGAGGACAAAATAAACATTTTAGTGTTAATCATGATAGGATAATTATAACTCACCAAAAACTAAGGATAAAAATAACAAAGGAGAGATATGATATGATTAGTAATATGTTTTATTTATCATATCCTATTAGTGCATCAAATAACGAATTTAGATAGGATATGATAGTTTTATCATATCATGTCTCCTTATCATGTGCACCAAACGGATCCTAAGTGCTTATTAATACAATCAATAGACTTGTAAAATATTCGTCTTATAAATGCTGCTCGATTGATAGCTTTGTAGATAATTTTTTTTTTTGAAAGAAGCTTTAAACTTTGAATTTTTAATTATACAGTGAATACGACCACTAAACTGTTTTATAAAAAAAATTGAAATATACTACTCTCATTACCTGACACTGTTGTGGAGCCGGTTATCTCCTCCCGCAACAATCCAACAAGTAGAGGTGGGAACACGTCATGCCTTCCGACAGGATCCTACGGTCTAGCCTATTTAAAGTCTAGCTCACACCAGCTCGTTTAATAAAAATGTCAGTCTCAAACTTTTTATAAAACTTATTTAATTAAATTGGCAGACTAAGACTTATAAAAAAAAGTCTATTAAGTCTGACATGCCGACCTATTAAGCTTTTTATATATAATATATCTTCCATTATTAATATTGTTGAAATTTTTTTTCTTCGTAAACTCAAGCCTTCGTATGATTTGGTTATTTAGTAGGAGATATATTGATGTGATCAGACTTTTGTAAGATTTCGTTATTTAGTAGTAGACTTATTTGTGTGTTTTAGACCTTCATAAGTTTTGACCTATTTAGTAGTAGGCTTATAGGTGTTGCTAGACCTTAGTGTAAAATAGACTTTCAGGCTTCATCATGCTCTTAAAAAGGTTAGGTCAGACCTTAAAAATGAGTCTATGACGGATAATAAGCAATACACATGCCTATAATTTTTTAAATAGGTCAGACTTAAGGCTTACAAAGACCAACCTAGCCCATTTTCACCTCTTCCAACAAGTCAACATATAATTATAAGGATAATACTACGTACAAAGAAGAGCATATCGGATTCACCTCAAGCAACAAAAACATGCAGTCGCGTATTTAGGACAATGTAAACCGTTTGATCTTGATTGAAATGTTCAGAAAATACAGATTTAATTTTTAATTTATAATTAATATCAATTGTAAATTTAGACTGTTCGAGAATGGGTCTTAATATCTGATTATGTGATATGGATTCCTACAGACCGCATATAAGAGTTGAACTGTTAGTACACCTCGTTAGGTGGGGGCCTCTACAATGGAAGTGAATGTTGATTAGTTTGATTTCAATGTTATCCACTCGCTGTTCACGTGGGTTGCCCTCGCGGACAAAAATAGAAGAGTGTCCTCCTGTGTTTTCATTTTGTGCATGTGTTGTTTCCACGTTTAAAATTACTAAAGTGAGGCTGCCTGTGTATTTTTTTATACAACTAATTTCACATTTCATATTAAATATCATGCATATACTTAGGTCTTAGGCTGTATATAATGGTGTTATGAATTATTTAATGTGGATACCGTATCAAATTATCGTCTTATCACATTAAGACGATAAATTCACTCATGGGTTGAGGATTTGGATCTCCTACAGTTGTGGCACATTGCAATAGCTATAAAAACTGTCTCATTGTAAACCGTAAGACTCTAAAATATTAATAAAGTTTTTTTTTGAACTAATTTAAAAGTGACTTACAAAATCATAAACTAATTTGATAGTTTACTCCGTCTGAAGGAAAAAAATCTCACTAGTTTCCACATCTGCTAATATGTGGGGCTATTGTAGAAGATTTAAATCTCGTCGGCTAATGGTCATTGTATTTTGAGTTTCATGACATAATTTTTAAAAGGATTTGGTTTAAAACCTTTTACGTATTTCTTTTTCAACATATTTGCTTCTTAGGGTTGTTTCCTACACCATTTTAAAACGAGTTATTATATATGAACACACTTTAATTTGCATACACTCACTTAACCCCACTTACATGGACTTTTCACGTGACTCATCTCAAAATAAATTAAGGGATGTTCATAAGGTGGATGCGATGTACATAAAACATTTCCGTTTTCAAATAATTTAGTACGGGTGGTGAATAATGATATGTCAATTTGCTTTCTTTGGGTGGTGCAGACACATAATATTGTGTTAAAGCGGTTAAAGGGTTAACCAATATGAAAGGATTGGGCTACCCCGCAACTTGGTCTTGCGTGGTCCAACCAACAAGCAAAAAGATATATTAAAAAATAAAAGAAAATGTCAATTAACCACACAAGTTTGCCTTGCGAGGTCCAAAATTCTTACTCAAAAGTATGGTATTTTGGAAAGGAAAAAAAAAAATGTACACAGTTTGGTATTAAAGTTTTCAAAGTGGATTATATAGTTGGTTGAATCACTCCTAACTAGTATTCCATTATTTTTAAATCGAGTTAGTTCAAATATACGACTCAGGCTACGGGGAGAGACCAAAACATGTCTCTCACCGTACAAATGAGTTTTTAACCGTTAGATTCATTAATAAAATCACCAAATTGATTTTTCACCGTAGAATTTTTTTACGATCTGACCGCACAATAATTTATTAATATATTTAACGGTTAAAAACTCATTTGCACGGTGAGAGACCTGTTTTGGTCTCTCACCGTAGCCTTCACCCAAATATACGGGACCTAATTGCATGGTCCAATCCAACTGAAAACTTATGATCCATCCCCAGTTGAGTGCAATTGATGAAGTTCACGTGTTGACGTAATATTGTGCCGCCTCTTAACTAGATCATGCATGGTCCTCTCCTCTGCCCTTGTTGTTTGGTATTACGTGCTATTGAGGATGATTGAAATATGATTACACCCTTACTTCTACCAGCGATTAGATAGACAGAGTTATCATTTTTGACATTGTGCTGCTAACAAATTATCAACCCAACGTGGACAAAATCATCATCATATATGTTCTCACTTGAATACTCCATTTTTAGCTGTATACATTTAAATATAAAAAATTAGAATATATTCAAACGTTTTCTTTGAAAGATATGAATACATTCAAACAATCAAACTTGAATTAAGCATGGAAAAAAAAGTGTGATGCGCTATGGACTGTGATATAATGCAATATTAATATATTTCTAAAAAATTATTTTTTTTTGAAGAATTCTAAAAAAATTAATAACCAAGACTTTTCCTAAAAAAAGAAAAAGAAGATTTTTTTTTAACAAACCAAAATGGGATATATATTAACAAACAACAAGTAGACCCTCCAACACAAGGTGTACCAGAGAGACTACAAAAGTTTACAAAAATAGAATTCGAACAAAGGCTGCATCACCTAATGCCCAAACAAGCTAAAAGATCATGCCACCACAAATGATAGCAGAAGGGAAATGTAACATACTTAGCATTCAGCCACCAAAAGGAAATCAATTGAACTTTGTATAACAATTGGGATATAGATCTTTCTTTTAATCTAAAAAGCCTATTATTTCTTTCTGTCCACAAGACCCACACGGATGCAAGCCAAAGTAATTGTAGAAAATTCCTGAGAGCACGAGAACCTCATGCGGAGTGAGAAAATTGAATAAAATGATCCAACACATGATTAGGATCCACCGAATAAAAACCAATCCACCTCCGCACATGCATCCAAAAAGAGCTGAATAAATTACAATGAAGGAACAAATGCTAAGCTGTCTCAATGTTGCCACAACCAGTAACACAAAAATGATCATCTAGTGAAATGATACCGCGTCAAACCAAGTTATCCTTTGTCGGTAATCGGTTTTGCAAAAGACGTCAAGCACAAATAGACACCTTCAGCGAAACCTGCTTGTGCCAAACGTTGTCCATGACCGTAACCAAGTGTTGATCCTCCTGCTGAGTGAGTGTTTACGCTGAAGTTTGGTAAACAACCGCTAGTCTGGGTTAATTGCTTGCGAGACCAACTAGTGAATCTCAGGAGCATAGTACTTTGTTTGAATTCTTTAAGTTGTTTGAATGTTCATTACGCATAAACATTTATTGTTGTTTTGGGAAAATTAAATATACAAGTCACTTGGATTACAAGCAACAAGGAAAATAAATTTTTAATAAACAAACGCTTTGTTTCGATCGAAACAGGTAAATGACGAGAATTTAAATGAAAGGCAGTAAACTTTGCATGAAATTTAAAGTGCTTGAAAGATAAATTTACATGAAAAGTAAATTGCATAGAATTGTAAAATGTGCTTTACAGAAAAGAATGGTTCACAGATTCATACTTGGATCCCATTTCACTCGTTTCTCTCGATAGCATGGATACTTTGAGTTTTACAAGGATTTTCGTATAAACGAATTGCGACCTTTGTTTCTGAGCAAAAAACTACTATATATAGACTTTCGAAAATAAACTGTCCTAACGGTCGAATACTACCCTACTACCAAGTGTCCTTCCACGTACACCTTGCATGCACCTAACTGCTCCTTAGAACGGTTGTCTGTATCGCTCGAAGTCGAACTGAATTTGTGAAGTTTGTCAGAATTGTGCTAAGTCCAGAAATCTGTTGCTTTGATTCGATCATACGCTAGGTCGATTTGCCCAATGGTTCGAAGCCTTCTTTCTTGCCTTAGCCTTGTGTTTGTAAATATTCCCTTGAACCTGTGAACGTTTCCATTAGAATCTTCTTACTCTTTGATTCGATAGAATCTGACAAGATTCTCTTCAGCATTTAATGCGTGTTTAGAGCATATTTTTAGCTTATCAAAAATATGGGCTAACAGTGAGCAACTGATATGCACCGCGAACAGTGTAACCATCTCCTTGATTGGGCAGCCACATCCAAACATCCGGACTATCAACCTATAAAAAGAGATCAAGTAACATAGTCCGACACTCCTCTACCAACTCGTCCTCCCAGGCAAACAACCTTCACCGCCATTTCCAAGCGTCACCACCTTCCCCCCAGTCTAAAGAACACATCTCAGCCACCGACTTCGTCTTATGATCAGACAAAAGGTAAAAACGACCAAACTCTCACACATAGGCACATCCCCTACCCACCTATCCGTCCAGAAAAGAGTATCAACATCATTACCCACCTTCCTCATCACATTCTCCGTAAACCACCTAACCCCCGTCTCCCCCCCTCCCCCCAAACCATCACAAATGCGCCCTACCTCTCCACCACGAAGAACAGTGACGTCCTCCCTGCTGCAGCCCCCCCCCCCCCCCCCCCCCCCGACATACCATACCTGGCCGCCAACACCTTAAACCACAACCCCGCATTATCAACTAACATCCTCCAACACCATTTGCCTAACAACACAATATTAAAATCCTTCAACCGCCTAACCCCCAAACCACCATACTCCGTATTATTACTGTCACGACCCAAAAACATTAATCGTGACCGGTGCACGAACTAGAACAATCTAGCTCGGCAAGCCTATTGATCAAACTTGACAAACTAAAAAAAATATTCCGATTCAGACTACACTTCCAAAAAAAATATATTCACTGAAATTTTGACAGAGTTTCCTCTGTATTTTCAACGTTTCCAAGATTTTAATCTTGTTTATCAACCTGTATTCTCATCCAGAGTTTTAAAATGACATATTTACATAATTGTACATCTCAAAATAAAACCTTCCTATACTCCAAATAGCTGCAGATACTCCGACTCAACATATACATAAACAAAAGAGACACCCATCAAAGAAGCCTACCAAAAAGAGTGACACGGCTGAACCTTGAGTCTACTAGCAGCTTTCTACTTAGCTGTTTGGAAATCTGAAAAAAAATAGAAAATGAAAGAGTAAGTCACAAGGACTTAGTGAGAGACAACAACCACCACCAACTAGAAGGGAAACACACAAGGACACGAATAATTACCTTTCTCAAATCTAATTTCAATTTACAAATCTAATAGCAAAAAAAAAATTACAACTAATCGATAATAAAGTGGCACATGAAATTCACAAATTTGGAAATTTATTCAATCGAAAGAAAACTATTTCAAACTTTCAATATTGTAAAGAGGTGAAAACCAAGTCCACAATTTTAAAGAAAATCAGTTATAATTAAAAGAATCGAAATAATCAGTTTTAAAGAGAATATAGAAATCAGATACAATTTGATAAGATCAAAATAACCAACTTTAAAGAAAGTATGGAAATCCAACTTTAGTGAACATAATTAAAATGGGTGAATCGAGAACTAGCTCCATCTTGTTGATAGCTCTTTCCTGCTAAGAGCGGCCTTTCTCTTGGTGGTAGCTCCATCTAACAGATAGCTCTTTTCTCTCGACTCAAAACAAAATGTAAAACATTTTCAATTAGGGAGTTTACATCTCATTGATAGCCCTCTCCTCCTAATGGTGGCCTTTCCATTGGGGCGGCTCCATCTAACGGGTAACTCTCCCTAATCGTAATCACATACTAGGTGCACCTAGGTCGTCGATCGTGATTCTGAACACAAAATTCTCAAAACATTTCAAAATCCATATTTTACAACATGTTGAGTCAAAATATGTACCATCAAAACTCAATCGAAAAATTTACCACTTATACTCATAAGTAAATCCAAATCCAAATCAAATCCAAATTGAGTACATATTAATATCAAAATCTTCGAAAAACACAAAATTCAAAACCATGCTTTTCAACATATCAAAACTAGTCAAAACTAGTTTCAGGAATATATCAAAAATAGAAGTTACCTCAACAACATATTTTAACAATCATATCAAAACTAGCACGCAAAATATGTTCAGTAGCCTCAAATAAGGTATATATTAATATCAATATCGATGACTTTGAAAATAAATAACGATGACGAGAAAAATGTTCAAAGGTTGTGTTTCCCCGTTTTAATAAATACGTTTATATAGAAATAAGCAAAATATCAATAATAACAATAATCAAAATATATGATAATGATCATCATCAACTCACAAATATGACGAGTCACCTCCATTCCTAGCAATGTCTTTCGGAATAACCACCGGAGCAATTCTCACCCAATCTCATAAAGTCTCAATGAGAAACTTTCAAGAGATGGGTATCCTTCTCCTTTCTTAGAGCACTAACACTAACCCCAAAATATTACCACATAGCACTTGTATTATGAGATAACTTTGTTTAGATGTGAAATTGATCTCAAGAGTGTTTGAATTTTGGAAGGAATTTGGTGAATTGGAATGAGAATAAGAAATGGAGAAAGGGTTGTGGAAGCTTTTCGGTAGGCAGAGAAGAGAAAATGGAACCTGTTATGAGTTGGAGAGAGAAAGAAGTAATGGTTGGAAAATAAAATGGGCCACATGAGTTTTTATTTGTGTTGTGCTTGTGTAGTTTTTTTTGTTTTTTTAAAAAAAAAATTAAACGGTGTGTTTCAATTACAAATAGACTCCCATTTAACCCAAGCGATTTTCCTATGATCCTCACACCCACCCCACAAAAAAATAGAAAAAATAGATTCAATGGAGGAGATGATACCTGAGGGAGCTTTGAAGAAGGAAAGAGCATAAACAAGTTGAGAAGACAGGACAAACCTTATGAGGATTAAGCGACCACCAAAAGATAAAGTGTGACTCTTACATTCAGACAGTCTAGATTTTATCCTATCCATCACCGGTTCCCAAAAAGACAACCGTCGAGCATCACCACCAATCGGCAAACCCAAGTACAAGAAAGGCACCCTCCCAATCTTACAATGAAGAACCGTTGCCGCCTCACATAACCAAGAATCATTAATGTTAATCCCCACTAATAGGCTTTTGTGGAAATTAACTTTCAACCCCGACATATAGCTTCAAAAAGCACAAGAACGACTCGTAAGACTCTAACATTCTCCCAACTCTTAACCCCCATAATCAAGGTGTCATCAGCAAACTGGAGATGCGAAATAATAGTCGAATCAACATTACCAACACTATACCCCATAAACCAATGACCCGCCACCAAGGCTTCCATAAGCACATGGAATCCTTCTGCTGCTAGGAGAAAAAGAAATGGAGAGAGAGGGGGTCCCCTTGGCGCAGACCCCTTTCAAAAGTGAACTCACCAGTAGGGCTCCCATTTACTAACACAGAAGCGGTTGCCATCCCAATACACTCCTTAATCCACTTTCGCCATAAAATCGGAAAAGACATTTTCCCCATTACGGCATCCAAATAGCCCCAGTCCACCGAGTCGTAAGCTTTTTCGAAGTCAACTTTGAATAGCATCAACTCCTTCTTCAACTTGCGAGCCTCATCAACTACCTCATTAGCAATCAAAATTTCGTCTAAAATTTATCGATCCTTCACAAATGCAGATTGACAATCAGAGATGACACTCCCCATAACCATTCGTAATCTATTAGCTAACACCTTTGCCAAAATCTTATACATACTACCAACAAGAGAAATGAGACGGAACTCGTTCAACCGCAGGGGGCTATCAACCTTTGGGATGAGAGCGATAAAGGTGCTATTGATACCCTTCGATAACCGCCCATTCTGATGGAACTCTGAAATGAACCGCATAATACCATTCTTCAACCCCGGCCAGAAATCTTTTATAAAACCAAAATGAATGTCGTCAAGACCTGGACTTTTATAACTATCACAGTTCCAAATGGTAGCTTTAACCTCATCCTCACTGAAAAGCTTAATCAAGTTCACTCCTTCAACATGAGACAAAGTATGAAAATTGAGATTCTCCACACCCGGTCGATCCACATAATGCACCTTAAAGTGAGAAGCAAAATTTGAAAAAACCGCAGAACGAACGTCCTCGACCCCTACCACCTTTGCGCCATTCCCAAGAAGAGTGGAAATAGAATTGCCACGCCGCCGGCCAGACATTATAGCATAAAAATACTTAGAATTAGCATCTCCTTCACGAAGCCATATCAATCTAGATTGCTGCCAACAAATACTAGAATTAATTCTAGAAAGAGAGTGTAAATCAGATGTAAGGTCATGAAACTCTTCCACTTCCTCCTCAAATAACAAAGACTCATCTCATTTTTTATCTATAGCTGAAATACGATCCTTCAGAGAATCCATCTTACCTGATAAATTATTGCTATGGGTAAGATGCCACTCCTTAAGGGACCCTTTGATAGCCTTCAATTTTTCCTTCATCACAAAACCTCCCCAACCGTCAAATTGCAGAGAGGTCCACTTATCTGCCACAAATTGTTTGTAACCTGGAATATCTGACCAGCACTTCAGCATACGAGAAGGCTTAGGGCCTCAGTTCTCCTCATCCACAAACAACACCACTGGACAGTGATCTGATAGTCCCAACAAGTGAGCCGCCTGTAAATAATTAGGCCACTGCATACACCAATCTTCTGAAAGCAAGAACTGATCAAGGTGACTCATAGATTTGTCGTCACCCTTGTACCAAGTGTAATTCCGGTCATGAACGGTAAATCCACCAAGAAATTATCATCAATGAAATCATTAAAAGGACCGCTATCCAGAACTGAAGGAGCCGTCCATGTAGTCCTCCTCTTGGCCAAATTACGAGCCACATTAAAATCACCATAGACACAAATATTCTTCCCCAAATATTGTTGCAACCTTAAAGAAAACCAATGCCACAACTCCTGTTTAGCAGCATTATCACATGGGGCATACACATTCAACAAATAGAACTCTTCATTATTATTAAGGAATCGGCCATGCATCAACATAACATGATCAGCGCTAAAAGAGGCTCAAACTTCCACCACAGAACAATCCCACATAGTTGGCAGCCTCCAGACGCCCCTACAGAAGGACGATAGGAGTATGCAAGAGAGGAGCCGCCCCACAAAGTAACACATAACAAGTCATCAATGCTCTCCAATTTAGTTTCTTGTAGACAAAGAATAAACGGTCATTTCTCCTCCACCAGCTTCCTAACTTCTTTTCTTTTTGCAAACCCACCCAAACCACAGACATTCCAAGAAATAGTCTTCATCTTCACCTCCCCCACCCCTCCACCACTCTACCCACAACCCAACAACACAACCTAAGCACCCTCACCAGTCTCATGGTCGGCCCCCACCTTCTTAATCGCCCCCCTCTTCTCTTTACTCAACCTTGAAAAAGAAGACTTTTACAATCACAAGCACAAATAATTTGGACTTAGGTACGCACACAAATTATCAAAAGTAGAAAAAAGAGATATTATTATATCGTTAATAATATTAATAAATACTTTCTTCTACTTTTCAACATTTGTGTATATGCGTAAATTCAAATTATTTGTCTTGTGATCATACAAATCTTGCTCCTTGCCTTTTGAGTTGATGTTCTTGGATATTTCTATTGTTGCTAGTACTAGTATTCAATAAATGTCGTTGTTCGGGTGTCAAAGGACCGAGAGAGATAATGAAGTAAACGTCTAGGATCACAAAAAGATCTTAACGCCACATGTTAGCTCAAAACCTTAAGGATGTTAAAAATATGAATTATCTCTCTTATGTATCCAATATTTTTTCAATTCTTAGTTGATGTGAGACTAATCGCTCACACTTCAATTCTTTGAGTCACACATCACTAGACTACAGTCACACTAGGATCCCACTCCCTCTCCCCCACCAAACCGGTCATGGCTCTGATACAACTTGTTGGAGAGTTTAGTGGAACATTGGGAGTATCACGGGCTAAACGTTCAGGACTCCTAAGAGATTTTAAGACCACGTCGATATTCAAAACTTTAAGGCATTTAGAACTATGGGTCACTTGTATTATATATCAAATATTTCTTCAATTCATAGCTAATGTCGATTAACTACTCACACTTGAATTGTAATAGTTGTCACAATTATAATTTGGGGCGGATGAGGAGCGGCACGAGTAGTCCTCCCTCTCACCCCATTTACATCACTAATAGATACAAAATCCTCGTAATTTGGGAGGCTCAACAAATATATTGGAGGAGGGTTGTGGAAGGATTAAATAAACTTTTCAAATTCTTCTATTCATGTTGTTGTAATACATTAAAAATTAAACATATCTTAATTATAGACAATAATCTCTCGTCATTCTCTATAAAATTACTCTCTCGAGTAATGTGAAAGATTTCTATCTATTTTCCTCCGTCCAAAGTCCTTCCATTTCCTCTTCTCCAGATTTCAAAGGAAGCCTAAAGAAATATTTTAATGTAGGAACTTAATTGAATAATGTTTTTCAATTTAAAAGATCAAATTGTTATTTCACAAATTTGAGAGATTAATCGACTTTCTCTTACAATTTAAGGACTAAAAATACATATTTATTTTGAGAAGGCATATTTACTCTTGTAAACAAAAGTGCATATTTACTTTTGTTTAAAATGTTGATGTGAGCTGATTGTGCTGGTTAACATTTTAACGAAATTAAAGTAATATATCATTTAGCTTTAGCTATTTATTTTAAGAATAAATTCAAAGTAAAAGGTGAAATGAGAAAAAGTAAAGCAAAATATACTATTTCTCTTGTTTTTTTTGGTGGAATGACAAGTAGAAGGAAATATGATTACACAAGTTCTAAGATTTTATTACTATATCTGCTTCACTTATTATTAATAAGTGACGTAAGAATATTTATTAGCATTTTTCTTATGTAAATGATGACTAATACGGTCATCTACGGGTAAAATGATTCAAAATATATTTAATAAAGAGAAATTTAATTAATTAAGTTTTCCTTTTCAATCAAATTAGTTAGTTAAGTTTTCATTTTCAACCAAATTAGTTAAACAAGATAAATTTAATACTCACACTTTTTTTTCTCTACGTCTATAAACAATATAATCTAATTGAAGTGTGGGTTAATTAAGTACCACATCGTCTATCTATGTTGAAAATATTGAATATATGAAAGTGATAACTCATATACCTAGCGCCTTAAGGTTTTGGGTGTAGATGTAATGTATTCCTCTCATGTGGTCTTGGAGCATTGACATGTTGTTACTCTCGGTGCTCCTCTAAACTCCCCAACAAGTGATATCAGAGTCTGGTTCGGCTTGATGGGGGAGCGAGAGTGGATCTTGGTACTGGATCAAGTATATGAGATGAGAACTCACACTTGATGTGTGGGTGATTAAGTCTCACATCGTCTATAAATGGGTAAAATGTTTGATATATAAGAGATGTCACCCATATATATAATGTCTTGATTTTTTGGAGAAGGATGTGGTGGCTCTTTATCTTGTGTTTTTGGAGTACTGACTCATTACTTTAATGTTCCCCGAACTCCCCAAACACATTTCATACCTGTCTATGGTATATAACTGCTAGATTTGTTAGGTTACATCTTTTTGAAGACTTCCTAACTAAACTTTCAAGAATAATGATTAAAAAAAATTGAAATGATTAATATTAATTTAACAATAATCTCATCTAAAGGGCATATGAATTTGATGTATTGTATCATGTCATGATCTTTGAGACCAGGGAGTTTTGGGAACTTCGGTTGTCGTTTGATGGTGGATCGAGTACCCCTTGTTCTTAATCTTTATTTGTGGGTAAAATATCAATTATACTTATTTACACTTCAATATGGAGTTTGGTCATTTCCCGGTTTTTAAGAGAAAAGAAAGAAAAACAAAGAAAATAAAAATTTCGAAACAAAAATAATGGAATGAATTGATGGTAAACCAACACAGATCAAAACATTTGATTCTTAAGTTATTCCAATAGCTTTAAGGATCTTTATTCTCCTATAGTAAAACTTTCAAACAATATAGATTGAGCTCCGTTAACATTTGAAGGTACTGAAAACACAAAAGGAGAGATATGAATTGTCTTTGCGGTTGTTTAAAATCTTTTTTCATTTTATATTAAAATATGCTCTCAACAAAAACATTTAACTTCTAGAGCATGGTCTAACGAACCTTCTTCAGTCTTGTACCTTTGCAAGAATATAAGTTGCAGTAGTATGATACATTCCTTTGTGGAGCTTCCTCAAAAAAATTTACCCATGCATTAGCGACCGTATTAAAGGCGAAATCCGCCAATAACGTAAAAGATTCAAAATTCAAACTGTTGGTGAGTGATCTGGTCGTCGGTGCACAAGGCATAACAATGAGCAGTTCTTGATAGTTTATAGGTAAACAAAATCCACATCGGAATGATGGTGATCATGAGGCCGCGCGAGTATGGGACTACATGGTTGAAGGAAGACTGATAAGATTTGTTTGATACTGCCTACATCAATAAGATGCATCTTCTTTTTGGTAGTCTATTCCATAAGAACTCGCATCAAGTGTGACTGACTTAGAGCATTTTTGGGATCAGTGACATGAGAAGTTTTCTCGAAAGCGTGCGAACAAGGACAAAAGACACAAAAAAGACTCATGTTGGTTTGTGGACTTAGTCGACAATCCTAAAAGTCGTATGAGACGTTACACCAGTCTTGTTTTGCCACATATATAAATATGCCAATAACACATAGAATCTGCCACTACTGTGTAGCTGTTAGAACTTCACAAGTATGAGTAAATAGGCAATTTGTTGGAACAAAATGTATGAACAACTCTCTTTTGAGTTTTGATGATAACAAAGTGTTAAAAAGAAAATTGGATATGCTAATACTTGATTCTAGTGTGCAAAACCATATACTTAAAGATTGGTATCTAACAATAGTGCTGAAAGATCAAGTTAAGAGCAGAAGAAGAATTGTTGAAGCTTGTGTTGCAAGTTCTGAAGACTGCGTCTGAAAAGTGCGTCTGATGAACAGTGCTTTTGAAGGTGCGTCTGAAGACCAGCTTCTAAAGAGTGCGTCTGATGAACAGTGCGTCTGAAGACTGAGAGCCTGAAGAGCAGCTTCTGAAGTCTGAGTTTTAAGGAAAAGCAGAAGTCAACAATTGCAACTGTCAACAGTAAAGTACTGTACAGTCAGAACAGCTCTCTGCAACCTTTGCCTCCTTGGACGAAACACACAGCCAGGTTTTAAGGAAACCATTCAAATCGCATTGCTCTGTGTTCTGTGCGAACACCAGAATAGAAGGAATTAATGGCTGAAGCTTCAATTACAACGACTCTAAATTGATGACATGGCAACTTCTCAACAGCTCTTTATTCCTCTATAAAGGATTAAAGATTTGAAGAAGAAGGACAAGACTCCACATACCTGCAAATCTGAAAGTGCCAATACTCTGTTTTATTGGACAGTCATCAAATAACTTAGATATTCTTACAAACCTTTTTATCTTAGAATTTCTTAAGTATAAAGTCTTAATCTGTGTTGTATTTTGTGAACACCACTGATTTTATATCAAGTGTTCAACTCAAACATATTCTGTTGTAAATCTGTTTGATTCAAAGTCTCTCGCATGTGTGCTTGAGCAGTTAGGAAGTCTCATACTGTGTATTTGAGCAAGGAAGTCTTAGACTGTGTGTCTGAGCAAGGAAGTTTCATACTGTGTGTTTGAGCAAGGAAGTATTAGACTGTGTGTCTGAGCAAGGAAGTCTCATACTGTGTGTTTGAGCAAGGAAGTCTTAGACTGTGTGTCCGAGCAAGGAAGTATCATAGCTGTGTGCTTGAGCAATTGTAATCTTTGTGATTATAGTGAAAAATCTCTTGTTAGTAACAAGGGGACTGAACTACTTCCGGGTTGTGGAAGGAACCAGGATAAATTGTTTGTGTCTCTCTCTCTCTCTCATTTACTTTATCCGCTGCAAAACAACTCTGAAACAGAGCATCAGAATCTAATCAATAACATATTCTGAACTATCATTAAGTTTTTGAGAAAGAAAAGAAAAAGCCAACACAATTCAACCCCCCCTTCTTGTGTTTTTCTCACCTTCACAATTGTCCCTCCGAAATTGTAAGTTTCGTCAAATACCCCATGACATTAACAAAACTTCAATTACCCCTCCGAAATTGCATAACGTTAATCAATTTCATCCTTCTGTTAAGTGGCTCCGTTAAAGGTGATGATGTGGTTATTTCACACTGACGTGTCAATGCTTGCTGACAGGGGGTATTTGACTGAGTGAGAAAAATCACTTATAATACTTTTTTATTACTTTCCCCCCAAATACATCCCTAATTTCACCCACAACATTCCAAAACAACCCTTTTGTTTTTTCTTACCCTTTTAACACTTTCACCGGAACCACCACCAATCGCCGCCGTGAAGTCTGTCGCAGTCGTCTAAAAGCTCACTTACTTATATGACTTATGTTATTATTACTTCTGTTATTGCTACTTATGAAACATATATATGTGTGTTAATTTTCCTTCAAATGTTTCAAATATTTGTGACTGAAAGTGCTATTGTTATTCATAATCTGCCATGATAAAGAGTTGTTATCAGTTGAAATTTCCACAAGGTTGTTTGGAGTCAATGAATAATTACTGATGAACTACATGTTTTTTTTTTACCATTACTGATGAACTACAGAGGGGGTTTGACAGCAATTGTACTTATAATTCTGCAAATCAAAATCAAAGTTACCACACAATCAAAGTTACCCAGCATCTTAATAAACCTCAAAATTAGGTATAATAATGGGGTAAATCCCTAAAATTACAGAAAGGGGTAAACAAATTTGGGAAAAATGGAAAAACTAAAATTAGGGTTCAATTACCTTTGGAAATGGGCATGAGAAAAATTCTCTACCAGAATTAGATTTAGTTCCAGCAACTCGCACCACAGAAACTCGTTCACGGTGGCATTTGATGGAAATAATGTTCATGCTTTCATCCATGGAAGGATAACTTTTTGTTTCTTTCATTTTTCCTTTGATTTGTATATCCAAATCCACCACCCATCATTTTCAAACGATTTAGAAGGAATTGAATTTAGATGGAGAAGATTGAGGAAGAATGAGGAAGAAGATGAAGTTAGGGTTATATAGGAGGAAGAAGAAGTTACCATTGTAGAAAAAAAACATTTAAAAAAAAACTAGGCAAAAACCACCTATGACGTGTCTTAATGTTTGTCCCACGTGGAGGTGTCATTTGGCCAGTTAACGGACACGTCATACATTCAACGGCAGAAATGAATGAAAGGACGAAATTGATTAACGTTATGTAATTTCAAAAGATAATTTAAGTTTATTAATGTGAGGCGGGGTATTTGATAAAACTTACAACTGGGGGTGGGGTGGTGGGGGGAGACAATTGCCTATATTGATTGAAAATACGTCAATGATGGGTATATTGAAATCCGGTAGTAATGTGTAGAATCCGCCAGTAATACGTCGTGCAGTGCTGGAAAAAATATATTTACTCTAAACTTCTAACTTTCATCCACAACAACATATCATTCCTCACTTTCACTCTCCCTAAAATTCTCCAACTTATCTCTAAAAAATTTTCTCTAACTTCTCGCTGCTCCAATTTCTCTGACTATCGAAGGAGCTGTAAGAGATGATTCACTATGACTTTTCTCTAACCTCTCTACTCAAATTTCTCTCTAAAAATTTATTCATGCCACCACACATCCTCCGCCATATCATTATCATGTAACTTGTTACTTGTCCCTAGGGGTGTTCGCGGTGCGGTTTGGTTCGGTTTTGAGGCTAAAAGTCATCCGAACCACAAGATAAAAAAAACATGCGGTTTGGTCTGGTTCGGTTGACTTTTAAAATGAAAACCAAATCAAACCAGCACGGTTTGGATTGGTTTGGTTGTTGCGGTTTTTTGCGAGACGATACAATTTTTCGATTTCAACGTTGAAATCAAGTTAAAAGTTAAAAACAACTTATTTTCAACAATGTTTCAAATTTAATCCAGCATTACAATTTTATTTTCATCCTCCCATCAACATAGACCAAATTAAAAATATAGACCAAAAAACAATTCTCTTCGGTAAGAAATGCAAAAGTCTAAGATTTTATCATTCTCTAAAAGTTTACATTGAGTTTCTATTTAAGATATATCTAACATAAACATATATGCAAAAGTGCAAGTATAATTAAATTAAAGCACATAAATAAATGCAATTTTAAAATCAAAAGCATAGAAAAAAACTTAACAAGAGGAACAATATGTCTTAGTAAAATAAAAGAGAAAAAACATGTCATTCTATAAAATTTCTCATTGAATTTCTATAAGTACTAGGTTTGTGACCTAAGTTTAATCGATGTTTCTCTTATGTTGCGGTTAGGTTCGGTTGCTAAAATAAAAACCGCAAATCAAACCAAACCATGCGGTTGAGTAAAAATATGATCTGAATACATCCGAACCAAATGCGGTTTTTGCGATTTTCGGTTTGAGTTGGTTCGGTTTGCAGTTTTTCTATTGAGTTGGTTAGGTTTTGAACACCCCTACTTGTCCCAACCTTTCTTTTTCTTTGCTATGGCCAACAATTTTTCCTTGCATTCGTTATCTCGCAATCTTGCTATGGATTTCAAATAAGGAAAGACTTTCTTGAGCCTCCTCAAGATTGATGTACACTCCACCTCCAAATTACTATCTTCAAAATAATTAGGAATTCAAAATAAGGAAATTAGGAATTTTAAAAAATCATAAGAGAATGTTAAAATATTAAATAAATAAAATATAATTAATCATTGTCCAAAAAGTATTGTCAAAGAATTAAATTCTTAAAAAAAATTTTAATGCATTTTCTTAAAACAATATAGCTGTATCATCAATAATTCATCGGTCATTCATTAGCAAAATTGGAAAATTAGGATTTATTTTTTATTATCGTGTTCTATAATTAACTGAACCCATGAATCTTGTTTTAGTTCTACCCACCCTTATTGGTTTTATGATGGAATTCTTTTACACATTCGGATAAATATTGACATTTTTTTTATCTGTATTGTCTTTATCCAAACATCCTTGTCTTACACACATGTCCACCTCTTTTAGATTAATAAAATTCTAATGAACGAAACAACAATCACAATAGCTTGTGTGTAAAAGATAAAATTTTGTCTTAAGACACAAGAATACTCCTTTCTTTCTACATTGAACATATGAATCAATCAATCATCAATCAATAATTAATAGTACGCCATACAACTATTATTTCGTCCTTAAAAAAAAACTATTTATTTCGTAAAAAAACTATTATTTCGTGCCACGTGTACAACTATTTTGTCATCCTAGCATTCTATAAGTTGCAATTTACCTTCCATAATGATCTTAAACTTTTTTTCCCTATACACACACACACACACTTTCTTTTTGACAAGAAATATATAGATATACTTCTCATTTTAAATTCAAAATATGAAGAAATATTTTTTTTGAAGGTTCATTTGTTCTATCGCTATTTCTTTATAAAAAAATATACCAACATTATTCTTTTAATTTCAATAAAAACATTTTAATAACAATTTGTTTTAGGGGATTTGAATCACATATTTGTTTATTAACATATATTATGACAATTCCTTAAAAAAATAAATTATTATGACAAATATACTCCTTCCCACCTTAACTACAATAAAAGTTTGTTGATGTATTTGATATAAAATCTGAACACAATACATAATTTTATTTAACATGTTTTTGTTTATAATTAAGACAAAGATACTAATTTGATTCAAGGTATATGCCTTTGTACAAGTTTTGAACTGAGATTGTCTCCTTATGTATGCATAAATAACACATTAGTACCAAACAAGGCGTGAAACATTTTAAACCTCTCACCCTCCCCAAACACACACCGACTTGAGCGTTGCAATATTTTTGCAAGTACATCTGCCATAACAAAATTTTTATAAATTCCGACTAAAACCTTTATCAAAGAAGCTTCTTTTGATGAAACCTCATGAAGGAATAATTCATGTAGTAATTCATTCATGAATCCACCTTTACGGAGAGACTACTCTATCTTTCTTGTTAAATCATGTTCTTCGGCAAGAGTACATGTAAATAAACTAAAACAAAAAAGGTTTACATTTTTTATTATTGTTTTCTTCTTTCAAAAACTTATTATTATTAGTTTTTTTTGGACTTATTATTATTATTTTTTGGTACAAGTTATTACTATTATTGTATTATTACAAGTTTGCAATCCAAACACTCTATCTCTGCGCCTATTTATTCTCTCACATTCATAGCACTTTTTTTAATAATAAGATTTTTTTTTTTGAAAAGGTTTAATAATAAGATTATTATTATCTTATAATTTTAATGTGATAGAATTTGAAAGCCAGCTAACACACACCTCTTTTTCTTTTTCTATTCTTTTCTTTTTCTTTTCTCTTTCTTCATCACAAGACTTAAAAAAAAAAACCTCTCTTCTTCTCCTTGTCTGATTTTCTCTCCAAACCAAACCAGAGAGCGACCGGCGAGCATAACAACCTCGCCGGAGATTCGCCTCTATTCTTCCCATTTTCTCTCTCTTCAGCTTCACACAATTTCCCATTATTTGAACAAAAATGAACCTTTAATATCAAAATTATTCACCTTTTTCATTTTCTCTGTGATAAAATCTATCTGATATTGCAATGTGGAAGGAACAAGGTTTTTGTTGGACAAAACATCACGAGATCTTTTGTTTCTGAATTCCTTATGTTGTAGACGGTTTTTGAGATTCAGTTTTGTTTTGTTTTTTGCTCAATTCTATGGTGAAACATTGATAAGGAAGATTTTTGGATTTTTCTGCTAGCTTGGTTTTATTCGAATTGTTAACTAGGTGTGAATTTATCAGCTTCAAAATATTCATGTTTTCTTTTTGGTGGTTTGGTTTTTATGTCTGTTTGGGTTTATGATCAGGAATCTCTTCATGTTCATGTTTTTGATCTGTTAATGTTGTTTAGATTAGACCCTATATGAAAATTTGTTTTTTGTTTTTGATCTGTTTGTTTTTAAGGTTTTTCTGTCAAATTCTCTCTCTTCATGTCTGATTCTGTGATAGAACCGATGTGGAACATTGTAAGCTTCATCTAGATGATTTTTTATTTTTATTTTTTATAAAAAATAGAGAATTTTGCAAATTTATACGGATGGTTTTGTTTCAATTTTCTATAAATATTGTTTAGTTGGTAGGTAAGAATTCTGTGCTGTCCTTTCCTTCTGGTAGTGTTTAGTTGAAGGTACAACTATATTTGTCCTAATTTTGCACTAATCTCTTTGAATTTTGCAATTGAATCTAGAAATAGAGCCTCTAAATAGGGTTTCTTTAGTGTATTATTTTTTCTACTTTCCTTTTTTGTCTGAGAGTATGGGTTGATGTTAGTAGAGGTCTAATATAAAAATTACTTTTTGGGTGAGAAATGATCTCAAGTTCTGTTTATGCCAATGTCACCTTTTATTTATTGTTTTCTGTTGTTTCCTTTTTCAAGCATGTGACCTTGAATTTTTCAACAGATGATGATGAGTAGAGTTCAACAAAGCTAGCAAGTGAGGATATAATTCTGTATCATTTCTCTTTCTATAATTTCTGGATAAGCTATAGGATGCCTTTTGAAATAATGAACCAGAGGGGTGTTACTGCTTCATCCCATCTTTATGATGATGTTTCCTATGCTTCTGAGGTAATTATTTTCCGAACTGTCTCATTTTGGTTTTATCACATTTTTTTACAATCCAAGACTCGAGTGTTTTTTTATAAAATTGTCAACCGACTTCTCGATCTCATGTACTTCATAGCCCCAATGTTATTGCCTTTTTTTCTAAACATGTCTTGGACTTTTCATGTGCAGAGGAATGTTGGATTAAGGAAACCAAAATCTATTCATGATGATTATCCACAAGGTGAGGTCAATCAACTCATTATTTGTTCAATAGAGTCTTATATCTCATTATTTGTTCAATAGAGTCCTATATGTCATGCTGGTTTCCTACTATGTCACTAACACTACATATATATCTACTAACCAAAAACAGACAGTTATCACTCAGACCTTGATCACTGTTTCACATTTGAGTTTAGAGAATAACAAGTGTTATCAATTTGATTTTTGATGTGTTAATTTATTAGACACATTTTCCATATTTTTGTGTACCTTATCTGATACCTCTCTAGTTTTAATTAAACAGACTCTGTACTTATCGTTTTTGAACTTTTACTGTCGTTGCCCAGGATCATATAAATGGTTTATCGCATTTAGGATAAATAACTATGGATGGAGTTAACTAGCATTGTTTATTTCATTTTGTAGGGAGTGGTATTAATAAATTTCTTTTTGGTTTTTCTATGTCATTTTCATTGTGATATAGCTTGCGTAATTAATGGTGATTTTATGAATTTAGATGCTGTGCTCAGCAAACTTACATGCTCTTTTCTCTGTAGATGTTATAATGATTTTGCTGTTTTTAATCATGATGATATTGGAAGTAGTAATAACGTAATATATGCGTGTACCCATATTCGTGTCTGTTTACTTGTGTTCCATAAATAAGCAGTCCATTTAATGAACATGTAATTCATTTGTTGGATAAAGCAAGTTCTATGTTCAAATTTTCAGGGAAGAGTGAAATGGCAGCTTCACCTGGAGGCATTTTGCATACTTCGTCAACCCTTGAAAGAAATGCAAAAATAGGCTTGCCAATGTCACAGACTAGTTTATCTGGGGAAGTTTTAGAAAACGTACACTTTGGTGCAAAAGCTGGCATGGTAGATGTGCTGAAGGATTCAAAGGAATCGTTGAATTATCACCCGAGATCATGGTCTGATGTGCACAGGCAGCGAGCATCTAGCTCATATGGTTTAATTGGGAACAAGATTGTCACTAATGCAGGTGCACGTGAAAGCAGTCTATTCTCAAGCTCACTGTCCGATATGTTTAGCCAAAAGTGTAAGAATGTGTTTCATGCATGCTAAGATAGTTAGTTGGACACATGTATCATGATTATTATACCATTTAATTTTGTTACGATGCAAGTATTCTTTTATGTTGATTTGCTAATGTATCATCCCACCCCCCTTACACACACATTCGCGCGCGCGCCAGAACCCCACCAGAAAAAGAAACTTTTCTATTCATGTTTTTTGTTGAGTTCAATGGTATTCCCATATATCTCTGAGATAGGGTGTTTGTATGCATATCTTGGTGCAGTGAGGTTCTTGGGAAATGGTGTTCAGTCTGATCAGAATATTACCGCTGGTTCTCTTCCTGAGGAAGAACCATACAAATCTCTTGAAGAAATTGAGGCTGACACTATAGGGGATCTCCTTCCTGACGAAGATGATCTGTTTTCCGGTGTCACTGATGGTTTAGGAAGCAGCGCTCATGCAAGAGCAAGTGATGATTTTGAAGATTTTGATTTGTTCAGCAGTGGTGGAGGCATGGAGTTGGAAGGAGATGAACTTTCAGCTTCAGGAAAAAGAATCAGTGGCTTGGATGGTGATCCTGCTTACTCTGGGGATTTTAAAGGCAAAAGTTCTTTTGGTGAACAATCTTCTAGAACACTTTTTGTTGGAAACATTACTAGCAATGCTGAAGACTCGGAGCTAAAGGCTGTCTTTGAGGTGAACCTTTTGTCTTTATTCTTTTACAGCGGTAGATGCTATATAGAAATTTAAATAAAGTGCTGTATACCACTTGTAGTGACATATAAGTGGACTATTTTGTGTGTTCTTCCAGCAATATGGAGATATCCGAACCCTTTATACTGCCTGCAAGCATCGTGGGTTTGTTATGATTTCTTACTATGACCTAAGGGCGGCACAAAATGCAATGAAAGCACTTCAAAATAGGACATTGAGTTCTAGGAAACTGGATATACGTTATTCAATTCCAAAGGTATCATCTTGTTTAGTAACTTCTCATGTATGTATATTCCTTTTCCATTATTATCATTTATTTGGTTAAAGACAGTATTTATGCTGTTCGTCTTAGCATCTTTCAGTATTACTGCTATGTGCTTTGCTTGTTCAATTGCTCTGTATTCCTATTTTTCATGTTATGGTTATTTATATTTCTCAACCTGATGACATATTAGGGAAATCCTACAGAGAAGGATATTGGCCATGGTACACTGATGATATCTGGTCTTGATTCATCTGTTTTGAAAGACGAACTAAAACGTATTTTTGGATTTTATGGAGAAATCAAAGAGGTAAGTTATTCGTTGTTGGTTTTCGCCCCTTTTTGGTGCTTGTATATCAAAAGACGATACCAGCTTCTTAAATGTTATGTCTGTTATTGCAGATCTATGAATATCCAGAGATGAATCATATCAAATATATTGAATTTTATGATGTTCGAGGTGCGGAAGCTTCTCTCCGTTCATTGAATGGAATCTGCATTGCTGGGAAGCACATCAAGCTTGAACCTGGTCATCCTAGGATTGCAATATGGTGGCTATTACCACTTTTATTTATTTATTTATTTTGAATTGCATTTTCTTCTTTTTTTAGTAACTTCTGAAACTCTTTTACTTTTTAAACTTGCCTATCTTTGATATATGTTTTGTAGACGAAGTCTTTATTTATAGCCTGCATATTTATTCTTGTTACCTTATATAGTATTCTTGCTTTTTAGTGGTTAATAGAGTGAAGTTGTTCTATTATAATGTTACTGATCACACAATCATGGAAACCCTGCTTTTGTAGTATGACTCAGCCATCTCAAAAGGGACAAGATGAACCTGATCTTGGTCATAATCTCAATGACATCTTATTCTTAAGACAGAAGGGTATGATTTTGTCTTCTTTTACTTATCGTGTTTTTAGAAGCTAAGATGTACTTGGTCTCACTAGACATAATTTACAGCCGGACTATCTTCTGGAGTTATTGCATCTGGTGGAAGCTTGGAAAATGGATATAATCAAAGATTCCAATCTGCATCACAGCTGCCTTTGAATGCTTTCTTTGATAACACAAATTTTCACGTGAATTCTAGTATTTCCAACACCGCTAGAGGGGCATCTGCTGTAAAAGTATCTGGTGACTCCAGTAATGTTGATGCAATGAAATTTGCATCTATTCCAAGACTGCACCCTCATTCTTTGCCTGAGTATCGTGATGGTTTAGCTAATGGTAGTCCTTACAGTTTGTCAAACACCATTAAAATGGCTGCCAATATTGGAACTGGATCCACAGAGGCATCTGATAGCAGGCATATTCAGGGAATGATCTCAACTGGGAACTTAGCAGATTTTAATGCAGGAGGTAAGTTTAACGTGCCTAAAAAGCTTCATGGATAATCAGATTTTGTTTGCAGCATTTTCAGAATGGTTCCTTGTCTCTATGACAGGGAAGGATGAATTTATTTCAAAAGGTTAAACTCACTGTTTTACTTTAAATGGCATCCTAGATTCCTAGGAATTCAAAACCTTTGGACTTGATTGTTACAGTTAATGACAGTTTTGGTTTTAAATAATTTCACTCTTTAGTAAGACAAATATAAATTATTTAAAAAGCTAATTATTGATTTGAAGAAATTTAAACTTGCATGTCTAAGTATCAGAGATTAAGCATTTGGATTTCAATCTTTGTCTTGGTTCTCTTGGTGTCGGCCTTTCTATCTATAAGTAGTATAAGCTGGGTAGTAAGAGGCTGAAAAGGTATCAAGTTTGGATTTAATAACTCTTTACTTGAGTGTTAGTTCATGAAATCTTTGTTTTATTTTGAAATTTTTACCATCAGGAAATGGGAGCCTTCCCCATCATCAGCTTTATCATATGTGGAATGGCTCAAACTTGCGTCAGCAATCTCCATCAAATGCTGTGGTTTGGCAGAAAACGCCATCTTTTGTTAATGGTGTTGGATCTCCTGGTCTTCCTCAGATGCCTAGCTTTCCCAGGACACCGGCTCATATGCTGAGAGCATCACATATAGACCACCATGTTGGATCAGCACCAGTTGTTACGGGATCACCCTGGGAAAGACAACATTCTTACTTGGGAGAGTCTCCTGATGCTCCTGGTTTTAGATTGGGTTCTCTAGGGAATGCAGGTTTTCATGGTAGCTGGCAGTTGCATCCTCCGGATCTTTCAAGCAACATGTTTTCTCATATTGGGGGGAATGGTAACGATTTGACATCCAGTGTTGGGCATGGCTCTCCTAAGCAGTTGTCACATGTCTTCCCTGGGAGACTTCCCATGACTTCGATGTCGAAATTTGATTCTACCAATGAACGAATGAGAAACTTCTATCATCGTAGAAGTGAAGCGAACAATAGCAATGCTGATAAAAAACAATTTGAACTCGACCTAGGCCGCATATCGCGTGGGGAAGACAACCGAACAACGCTGATGATAAAAAATATTCCCAACAAGTATTTCTCGCTATCTTCTTGTACACTTTTTTTTTTCCTGCTCAAACTGTTATCTTTTCATCTTTGTTTTACAAATTGTTTATTTGGCTCTTGCCCTTTTCACTTTGATGCATTAGTTAGCCAATCTTATCTTGCTCTTTTGCTTGGTAACACTTACGAGGATTCACCTTTAGTTTTTACTTGCCTGTGCATATTTTTCTTCTATTATTTATATTGATTAATTGGTTTCTACCTTAAACAGATTTTCCTAGGAGTAAAGCATGCAAATTCTTTGGCTTTGATTTATTGATTTATTCTTTCCTATTTGACATATGTATTATCTCGGCAGGTATACTTCCAAGATGCTTCTTACAGCCATAGATGAGAGTTGTCGGGGAACTTATGATTTTCTGTATTTGCCAATTGATTTCAAGGTAAATATTTGTTTGGTGTTGGTTGACTCTTGATAAGTGTAGCAATCGTAAATGTTTTCTAAGTCAGTTGTACAAATTGTTGCAGAACAAGTGTAATGTTGGCTATGCATTCATCAATATGATTGATCCTGGTCAAATAATTCCATTCCACCAGGTTACTTGAGAACTCTTGTGTACTTATGAGTTATATTTATCTATCCAATATGAATTTCGAGTTAATCCGTTTCTTGTGCAGGCTTTTCATGGGAAAAAATGGGAGAAGTTTAACAGTGAAAAGGTAGCAGTACTTGCATATGCCCGAATTCAAGGAAAATCTGCTCTTATTGCTCATTTCCAGAATTCAAGCCTGATGAATGAAGATAAACGTTGCCGCCCTATTCTATTCCATACAGATGGTCCAAATGCCGGTGATCCGGTAAATCTGCTTGTTCTTTACCTATAACTATTTTCCTGTTGCTATCTCCATCTGCTTATTAGTGACATTCTTCTGACAGATATCATGCTTCGTATTTCTGGATTAATTTGTTTAACATTAATAGTTGGGTTGATGCATGTACAATGCTAGTAGTTATACATCAAAGGCTTTCTCATTTAGTAAGATATTTTTTCAGTCATGTTTAATATTAACGCGTTAGATGCCTATTTTTTCAGTACTTAATGTAAGGTAAGGAAGAGTTTCTTGTGTGCATGATTCTAGAAATAATTCTTACTTGAGCTGGTTTTTGATAACACGATAAAATGCTATGTTAGTGTGGTTTTGACCTATTTTTTTTTCTGTGCAGGAGCCTTTTCCCTTGGGTGCAAATATTAGAGTAAGGCCGGGAAAATTACGTAGTAGTGGCAACGAGGAGAGCCGTTGTCAAGGGAATTCTTCAACTTTGGCAAATGCAGAGGAGTTTGCAAGTGGAATAGATTCTTCACCATGTTCTTCAAGAGACACTGACTGATTTAAGCCTAAAGCACTAACCGTTCAATGCTGCGTGCCATGCCAACTCCGTCATTGTATATTACATTTTATTTGTGTGTGTGAGAGAGAGAAGAGTTGGAGCAGCCGGTAGGAAATGAGGGCTCACAATTTTGGACTTATAGAGGAGCCTTGAAAAAGTTTTTGAAGGTCGAGGTACATAACTGGAATGAAGTCAAAGATTCTAGTATCTTCTTTATTTGCCTAAATTTTTGTATGGAACCATTCTACCATCTTACAGGTTTAGACAGACTTGCTTAACTGAAGCTTAAAATTTTGGTTAGCTTTGAATGCACAATTTGCAGTTCCCTTGAGATAGTGCATGTCATTGTGTTTCAAGGGTTCTTTGCTCATTTTGTTTTCATTATCGTTGTTTATGATGTTCATATGTAATTTTGTTTGTATCCCCGGGCATCGGCGTCTTTATAGTATTTTTGTCTATATGTTGGGATTGTTGAAAGAAGTTATTCAATTTAAACTTTCATTTTGATTCCTATATTTCTATTTTGAGCGTTGTTTGTGAATTCATTTCTCAGTGCACAGACCTATTCTGCATGTAAATGGTGTTCAATTCAATTTTAGAAGTAGAAAATTTCTAAATGGTTAAGGCTGAATTGAATGCCATTTACATGTAAATGAGTTTTTTGGCTTACTAGAATCATTTCATTATATATATAACGTTTGATAATAAGATCTGACGATATTCTTTTACAACAGGAGAAAATGAAGATATATAGTAAATCAAGGCACATTTTTCAGGAATGAATTTATGAGCAGGGACTATTCATGACTTTATTTACAGATTTTTTTCAAGTAAAATGAATGCTTGGATGAAAACTTGCAATATTATTATTTTATTTTTCATAACAAAACAATGGCATTTAATTCCCATCCCACTGCTGACCCATTACTTCTTCAATGAGACGTAACGTGATGAAATGAGCCTTATTAACGTGATAGCGACAGATCATTGCACGAGCTAAAAGTCGTATCACATATTATTGAGTTTATGAATTATAAACTGATAATGTAATATTTTTATAGAGATATCTGATCAGTGATCATGATGTCATGCAGTTGAAAAATAGTCTCAAATGTGAAATTATGAATTTTGCAACGAATTTTATTAATACTATATGATTACGGACACTTAGTTGGGCACTCGCGCAAGTTTTTATGGCATACCTGATACCGGAGAAAGAAGAAACTCATGGAATCTTATTCACAATTTGGCAACATTGTAGCCGGATCCTTGGTGCAAAATAGGTGATTTTAACGATATTTTATTGTTGGAGGACGAGTGAGGTCGTAATGAGCACTCAAATGGGAGGATTGTCGGGTTTTGAAACACTATCGTTGATGCTGGCCTCACTGATATAATGTTGGAAGGGTATCCGTACAAATGATTCAAAAGTTTAGGTACGGATAATGCTATTGACGAGCGTCATGATAGAGTTATGGAAACTTTTGAATGGTTTGATCTGTTTCTCAACCACAAGCTTGTCAACGAGATAGCAAGTTAGCAAGAGTGTCCGATGACATTTCTATCATATAGTATTCTTTCACATAAGTAGTTACTCGCAAACGAGACAATATCAAATTTGAAAATGTGTGGCTCGTTGAATCTGTAATAAAGAATGTGGTGTGACATAGGTGGCGAGATGGTGGTCTTGACTCTTGAAGATGTGATGGACTGTATTATGATGTGTTCGTAGGAGTTAATTGAGCGAGTAAGGCGTGGTTTGAACCACAAAGAGATTGAAGCTTGCGTTAATGAATTAAATTGTATTCGTGGGCAATGTTACACCTGCGAGGATGATGCACAAGTCAGGTACCTTCAGTCTGTGAAAGATGAAATAAATAACATGTTGATGCGAGATGGGAGGTATTGGAGTCAGAGAGCGAAAGCCATATGGCTTAAAGAAGGTGATTTAAATACATTTTTTTTCTTCAGATAGTGACAACGACTCAAGAAAAAAAATTGTATCAAATTGTTGATTGATGAAGGAGGAACTATTTATTTTTTAACCATGTAAATAGATTCCGTCTGAAACATTCATACATTTAGAGTAAATCGATTCAGTCATAAAGATTCATTCTTTTATATATTTAAAAAAAACTCAGAGTGAATAGATTTACACAAATTCTAAACCTAGTTTAGACATCTAATCAAAATAAAAACAAAAGTTTATACAAAGCTAGGGCCTGTTCACTTACATAATTTGCTAAGCAAAAATTGTAATGTGCTAGAGTGGTTCAAAACTTGTTCTTCGATCTTCTTTTGCCAAAACAATAAAAGATGCAATATCAACTTTCTCATGATTACAATACTACATACAAGTTATGTACAAAATTTGGAGTAAAGTCTTACGTTTACTATTTGAATCTGAGTCAGTAAGTGCATATATCAATTTCTTGGTAAAATTGACACTTATCAAATCTTTCTAACTTAGAATTTTGTTTGGACAACTAAATTTGATACAATTTTTCTTAGTTGATAAGATTCGACTCTTGATTGTTTCAAAAAATCAGGTATTCACCTCCTTTCGTAGCTGCGATCTCCTCCATGATGATGTAGTTTGATGCTCGCTTTCACAACTCGTCAAGTGTCTCGGAGGTAGGGATTACAATGAGTACCCTATGAGAAGGGTACTACTGTGTCATTTCCCATACCCGCGTTTGTAAAAAATACTCGTACCCGAGCCCGTACTGTAACGCCTCCGCTTGGTGGGCATGTAACGCTCGAGGCTGATAAGGGCGAAGAGTGGTTTGGATCCTGGCAGCTTCTAGGCAAAACCGAATCACATCGACATGAGAGGGATCCTGAAGCCGTGCAGGTATGGGACTGCATGGTTGAAGAAAGACTTATAAGAATTGTTTGGTACTACCTATATCAACAAGATGCATCTTCTTTTCGGTAGCCCATTCCATAAGAACTCCACAGTTAAGCGTGCTTGACTTGGAGTAATTTTGGGATGGGCGACCTTCTGGGGAAGTTTCTCGGAAAACGTGTGAGTGAAGACAAAACACGCTGAAAAGACTCATGTTGGTTTGTGTGGTCAGTCGGCAATTCTGAAAGCACTATGGGATGTTACACGTTCGCTACAACTGAATTTAAGTCTTCAATTTGTTATGTTTCGCCGTTGAAACGATCCATAGATGAACACATGGGTTTATCTTGTTTCTTAGTCTAACTAGGGAGAGCCTCGTGACGATTACTATATAATATATGCCCAACTCGCAACTAATCACAACTAATTCATGAAATATAAATTTCGTCAAAAAAAAATCAAGAAATGTAATAAGTTATGGGGTTGGGTAACTCGACTGGTTTGAGAGAAAAAGAGTTTGAGGTGTGACTTCAAATCCGAGAGAGGAGTAAAATGTTAATCTAACAAACTAACTATTAACATTTGTCATTTTAAAAATAATAAACATAAGTAATCTTTTTTGAAAGAAAACATAAATAAGTTGTACTTAAGCACTCTGGATCAGTTTAAGATTCATTCATAGTGCCTTTGCACTTGAAATGTTGTACTTCTTGAGTTTTCGTTATATCGTCTTGATTGTTTAACCCATCAAGGTTTATTTATGGTCCTGTGAAGTATAAAATTAAAATTATATAAAAATTATTATATATATATGTGACATATTACAGCAAATATAATAATTCCGTCGTATTTTATTACAAGTCACTAACAAACGCATACAATACTCTTAAAAGTGATTTTTTCTTAAAGAAACTATAACAAACAGGCTATCTTTCAACCCATAAACTATTTTTTCTAAAGCTGAAATAAACACCTTAAATCCTTAGAGTTTTTAAAGGTACTATATGAATAATTATATCAACTCAATATAGTACTAAAGTAGGTTTATTGTAGTGTATTACTCCCTCCGTATTTTATTATAAGTCAATTTACATTTTCACACATATTAAGAAATATAGTTAATTTTATATTGAAAAGAAAAATTGTGAGTGATTTTATAAAATTATATTAAGAAATGTAGTTAATTTTGTATTGAAAAGATAAATTGTGAGTGATTTTACAAAATTATCTTCTATTAATGATATGGGAAAAAGAGATTAAACTAGGAATGGAAAGAAGATAAAGTAATAAATGATAAAGGGTATGATAGAAAAAAAACATGTATTAGTATTATAAAACGACTTATAATAAAAGCATTAAAAAATTAGAATCTAAAATTAGCTTCAAATGAGAATCGGCTTAGAGTAGCTTCTCAAAAAATAGATTTTTTTTTGGAGGAGAGAGAAAATAAATGTCAAAAGATTAAACTATTTTTATAAAATAAAAATCCATTTTTTTGTAGTTGTAACCAAACAAACTAAATTATTATTTTTTTAAAAAATGATTTTTACTACGATAAACAAACGCAAAATAGATTATGTTTTTTATATAAAATCTCAAAAAAAATAAACTCTAAGGGCCCGTTTGTTATGGATTTAAAAAATCTTTGTATTTCTAAAAATGGATATTTTTGAAATTTACTCAAAAATAGTAGAAGTTGTTTCAAACTCATCTGATATAAGTTAAAAAAAAGATTTTGACATTCATTAACTTAAAAAAAATCTAGATATTTTAAAAAAAATCTGAAGTCATTTATGTTTGTTTTACTATCATAAAAATCATTTTTTTTTAAGATTTGAAACTTTTATACTTTTTAAAGAAAGATTGAAACTTTTATACTTGAGTTCTTTCTTTTTAGAAATAAAAGATTTTGGAAAAGCTACTACGAATAGCTTTTCATTTTGAGGCTAAAAATGATTTTTTTAAAAAGATAAATTTTTTTAAAATTTGAAACAAACACTACAAAAATAAAAAATTATTTTTTTTATCAAAATAATCCCAAACAAACGGGCCCTAAATATAGGAGTAAAAAAAAATTGATTTTGGGTTAGAAGGTTCTTAGAGCTGTCAAACTGGGTCAGACCCATCCGCTTTTTATTTTTGTGTGGGTCGGTCCGTTAAAAAGACATAAAAAAACGACCCTATCTTTTTAGGCTAGCCCACCATGCCTGTATTTTACATGGGCTTGCTTGGGCTGGGCCACTGTGATTGCGGGCCGGCCCTTTAAGAATACGAAAAAAATATATAATTTACAAAATAGTTTTATTATGTAAAATTGAATTATTTTATTATGTAAGACTGAATTTTATTGTCTTCATAGTTGCACTTTGTGAGTTTTGATAAATATCCTCTACTTTTGCATTGATGTTTTTGTGCTATTTATAATTTATCCCTTATGGATGGTGATTTAATAGATTTTTATATATGTTTTAACCAAGTTTACAAACATATTGATTTATTTGATGGATACTAATTTATGTGATTTGTAGTTGGATTGTTCATTGCATCTTTTTTTTTATATAAAAAATAAAATAATACATTTTGAAATACAGGCCGGACTGACCCATCAGACCATGTAGCCCACTACTAATTGGGCTGAGCTCAATTTTGACAGCCCATGAATCAAGTGGGCCGACCTTCTCTGGCTCATTTATATGAGCTGGCCCACTGAACTGAGGCGGGCTGGACCAGACCAACCCAATTGACAACTCTAGAGGTTCTAGGCGGAATTGGACACTGATTCCTCACCCTTAATTTTGTTAAAAAAATAATACCTTTCATTTATTTTTATTTTTATTTTTATCAAGTACCTTTCATTTATATTATTAAATTAAATGCATTAATCGATTGAAAAAACTATATTCGACTTTTTAGTTATTAATGAAAAAATCAGTTTAAACTTTAAAGTTATATTGAAAACATGCTCTAATCATGTATTATATACATCATGTCAAAAATATTATATTTATTTGTACCAAAAAAAAATATTATATTTATTACCAATCGTTTTTTTGGGAGAGGATTTATCACCAATCGTTTGTTATATTAACGATAATTTTCTCTTCCCCGATTTTTTTAAATATTTGTTTATATCAAATTTATCAATTTCTATTGTATATATAAATTATTAAATATTGAAACAAAACGATGAATAATATACTCCTCCCCTAAAAAAATGAATAATTTACTCAATTGATTTATAGAATAATATTAAAAATAAAATAAAATATGATCATAAACGAGGTAAACTAGACCAAAAATTAAACAAATAATTTACTCAATTGATTTATAGAATAATTAATTTTCGATAATTTTCGCAGCCCAAATGCTTCAATTCACTCTCCACCTTAAACACCCAATTTTCACCATTTTCTTCTCGGAAAAAATCCATCTTTGCAAACCCCAGATATGGGTTGATGCTACAAATTGCTAGAAGGTACTGTGCCGCTAGAAGTATCGAAAAACAGCTTCCTTGGCCAGAAACAAACGAAGTTAAGGAAGCAGGTTCCTCTCACAACCTGCACTTCACCATCCTTGCGTAAATAGGGTTTGAAATTCTGAAATTAGGGTTTGAAAGAATCTCAATCAATTGTTTTATGGGATTGCGTTTGATTGTGATTGTGGTGTTGTTTGTGTTGATGGTAGAGATGAAGATGAAAAAAATTTCTTGGGTTGTTGTTGTGTTTTTCTGAATTTACCCAAAGATTCAATTTTATCAATGAATCTTGATATGGGTCAGCACTTGAATGTTTTTGGTGATGAGATCAGGTGTTGTTGACAACGGTGGTGTGGTGATGATGCTATGATGGTGGTGTGAATTGTGATGATGTTGGATTTTTTTTTGTTTGTGGGTTATGGTGGTGGTGTTGGATTATGATTATTGAGAGTGGAAAGATGATGATAAAGATTATAATTATGATTATGATTTTAAGTTGTTTTTAATTTTATTTTCTGGATTTTTTGGGTTTGTTTGAGTTTTGTGATGAATGTATGTAGGTGACGATGAAGATGAAGAAGAGAATGGAGGAAGAGATGATGAAATCTAAAAAAGAATTAAGTGTTGGTAGTACATAATCAGATCTCGTAGACATGCATGATCTAATAGTTGTTTCATTGATAAAAATGATCAAACGACTGAGATTAAAAATATTACTAAGGTCTTTGGTGGACCACCTACAATGTTGGTCCACTATAGACATTTGAGGTTAACCATTTGACGGAAAGAACTAAAATGTGTAACGGAGACTAACTTAAAATACCAAAACGGACAAAATTTTAATTAAGGGACTAAAGCGATACTAAATAAATAGTTAAGGGACGAAAATAACAATTTAACCTATGTTTTTTTGCTAGTTAAAGAGATAGAATATATAAATACCGAAAGTGTAGCTTAGTTGATAGTTATCAAAAACATCATGTAAAAAGGACCGGGGTTCAAATCAAATATCAGATTTCTCACTTCTCCGCATATAATAGGTGTGATTCTAGCTAAAAGATTTATTGACAAAATAAAAAGTATAAAGCCCCTTTCGTAAAAAACTTTTCAGGTTCTTGAAAAATAAGAATCGAAAAAGACATTGGCGGAGCCGAATCCCGTTACGTGCTCTTCAGACAAGAAAGCGAGGTTTTAGAGGAAGCGAGAAAGAGAAAAGAACACTCGAGTAATGAAATAATCGAGAAAATGGAAGAAGAAGATAACGAAATCACGAGCAGAGAAGAACAAGAAGAAGCATTAGTCGCTTTAATCGAACATCGGACCCGCGAAGTTAACAATCTCCGTCACCGTCTCGCCTATACCAAAAATCAGGTCATTCTCCAACCCAAACCCTTATTTCTGAATATTTACATTGATTTTATCATTTTAACCTAAGTTTGAGAAATTAATTAATATATGCAGCTTGATGAATCGGAAAAGAGATTAAAAGATTCAGAATCCAAATTGGCTCGTCTTCGAGGTCAAACAACTAAAAAAATAACTAACTCAGATGATAACAATGGAATTGTAGCTGTCAATAAAGAGCGTAGATCGAACAGTCCTATTGATAGGAATGAACGTTCTTATAAAAAATCTAAAACTGAACTTGTTATTCCTGCCGTTACACCGAATATTTCGCGGTCTTCGGGAAAAGGTTCTGTTTCTGAAGTAGCTGTTTCGTCCGTTCATACTTCTTCGGTTACTGGAGGGAAATCTGATAAGTCGAAAAGAGATCAGCAAAATGTTGAAGGGACGGATAAAGGGACAAAAAGAAAATTTGGTAAGACATTCATTTATTGACTATAGGTATTAGGTCTTGATCGTTTAGTTTTTTTTTTTTTTGTGTTTGTCTGTATATTAGGTTTTGTTTGGATTAGTTTCTAGTTTGTGATAGATTCTCAATTTAAATAACTTTGTAGTTTTTGCCTAGTAAGACTGTTCTTATGAGCTATGAAGCATGGACACTGACATCAGACACACATTGGTAATAATGTAAATAAATGGAAGTGATTGAATGTAACTTAGAGCCGACTCTACTTAGTGAGATAAGACTTGGTTGTTGTTGCTATTGATTAATGTAACGCATATGTGTTGATGTCATATGTGTTAGACACACTTTCAATACGAAGTGTAAGACATTCATTTATAGATTATAGGTATTAGGGTTTGTTTGTTTAGTTGATTTTTTTATGTCTATAGATTAGGTTTTGTTGGATTAGTTTCTGGCTTGTGATAGATTCTCAATTTAAATGCCTCTATTGTTTTTGCTTAGTAAGAATGTTCTTATAGGCTATGAAGCACTGACGCAGGCTCAAACGTCATACACGACACTGGTAATAATTTTAAAAAGTGGAAGTGATCAAACATATCTCATAGCTAACCCTGCTTAATGAGATAATTCGTTGTTGTTGTTGTTGCAGTTGATTAAATGTAACTCACATGTGTTGATGTTGTATTAGTGTCAGACACTGATACATGTCGTGCATACTTTCAATCTGAAGTGTCACTGCGACATAGCTTATAAGCTTTAATACACGTCTATTGAAAAGTTAAATTAGAGAGTTTTTGAAAAATTGAAATGTAGAAGCTAATTTTAACTTATATGAAAAGCTGTTGTTTAGTAATTTTTTTCCTTCTGTAAGAGCTGCTCGGAAAGCTTATCTGAACTGGCTCTTTGTATATTTAGTTGGTATATTGGCTGTAGCCGGTATCTAAGGTTATGTGCTTCTCTTTGGTTTTCATATCTGGTATTGGCTTATTACTGTTGTCTTTATCTCAAGGTTGATTTTGGCTGTAATTGTGATGCATAAAATTTTTGTTTTCTTTTTCCAGAACAAAAAGAACACCAGGAATTGATTCCTTCAATACGCAAGAGTATATCAGCGAAAGTAGTACACTGCCAATCAAGCAACCACATCCCAAGTCAGCACAAGAGGAAATTGCGGAGTATTGCTTTGTGTCCCGCTAATGATCAGCTTTTTGCGACCAGGTAATAGGATTATTTTGTTTCTAAAAAATTGCCTTTCTGCGATTTGTTGAAAGTCTACTCGTTAATAATGATTAATAGGTAAATCTCTCCCTTTTTAAAATTCTCCTTTTACCTCTCTCTTTTCATCTCCCAGCTTTTGTCTGCAGAAGGCACGAGGTCAAATGTTATTAACAGGGAACAATTGTACTTAAACTGCAATTTGCAATATGATGAATCAATATCTAGGCTTATAGTTTTAGGGTATGGGCTAACTTATAAAGTTTGCCAATCAAGATAGAATGAGAGGTTCAAATGTAAGTTCTAAAATGGAAGTTTTTACCGTTTTGGTTTAAGCTTATATTTGAATAAAATTCAACATCCGCACGACTGCTTATGCGAGGCCTCTGTTGTATGAATATCTCTCTTGAATATGATTCTTTCTGCTTCTTTTATCAGTGACCATTTTCTCAAAATATATATTTGCATTAACTAGAGTATAAAAGAAAGTTGTAGCTAGGAAACTACATGACAAGTTTCCTCGTGAGTATGCTTCTCTATCAAGATTTACACAGAAATATTGAATCTTGTACAAAAGTTTTTTTTTTTTTTTTTTTTAATTTATAAACGCTGGTGATTGGTTCATATCTTTTTATTAGACGACCTTTAGTGGTTTGAACAATAACTCTTGTCATTTTTGTCTCTTTTGTAATATATGTTTATTGTAATGCAAGATAGATATAATCTTTTAGTCTGATCATTGCTACTTTTTGGGAGTGTTGCAGTGCTTTGGATGGATTGGTCAACTTCTGGAAAGTCCAAGCCAAGGGGTATGCCCTGATTTATCTTTCTGGCGCCACTTTGGAGTGCTTCTATTCTTATTTATGTGAAAATTTTGGTATCAATAGATATGCTAGATATAAAATTGGGAACGGGAAATCTTTCTAATACATATCAATTTTCTGCACAAGCATAATTTGTCTGTAGTGTACTCCCTATGGTTGCTCCTTCCGCTTCTGCTGACAGTCTATCATCTCTATCAATTTTTTTATTAAAGGACTAGCCTAGGTCGAGCTTATGTGAGCTTGTATAGTCCCTCCCATATCATATAATATGCTTGCAACTAACTCTCCTATAGTTGTAACAAAGTAATTAACAGCCCGTCAGTTAGTTATCCCCTCAGAACTCTCTAGAACAATTTGTGCTGTCAGATTGTTAGTTACAACTATAGGAAAGTTTGTTACATGCTTAATATATGAAGTGGGAGGGACTATACAAGCTCTTGTGAGCTTGAGCTAGGCTATTCCTTTAATAACTTCTACTCTCTGAATGCGAGGTTTTGGTGTGGAAAACTTTATGACTTTGGACTTCCATTTTGTTTGTTTTTTCAAGTTTCTTTGTTCTGTGTTATCTCATACATTTCTTTCTTCCCATTTAATTGTATTTTGACTATATCATTCTTCTTTCCTCTATCACTGATGGTTTCTTCCTCAGTAGACATGATGTTTAGGAGTGTAGAGCATTGTAGCTGAACTTAAAAATATTGTAAAGTTGACCCACCCATATAATCTAATTCATATTTTATTCATCCTGCCTATTATTTTGTAGATCATCAGCCTCTCTGCTTAACTCTACTGATTGTGCGTCCCAAAAACAGAGGAGATGGCCAGAAGATATAGCTTGGCACCCGGAAGGAAACAGGCTCTTTTCAGTATATACTGCTGATAGTGGAGACTCACAAATATCAGTTACAAATTGGAATAAAATAAAAGGGGTATGACTTTTAGCTCATACCTTGACATAAAATTAAAACTTTGGATTTAGGTTTCTTTTATTGGTCATTGCTATTGATATACACAAAATTTATATGCAATTGACAGGTAGAACGTGTGAAATTCTTAGAGGACAAGCCCCATTTTAAGGGAATTATCAATGGCATTGTTTTTATGCCCTGGGAAGACACATGTTTTGTAACTGGTGGAAGTGACCATGCTGTTGTACTTTGGCGCGAGCAAGATGATGAAGACAAATGGAAGCCAAGACCATTGCACAGGAATCTTCATTCTTCTGCTGTCATGGGTGTTGCTGGTATGCAGCAGAAGCAGATTGTGTTATCTGCAGGTGCAGACAGGAGAATATTTGGGTTTGATGTTGGTGCAGGAAGAGCAGAGTTCAGTCATCAGATTGATAGTAAATGCATGAGTGTCGTTCCCAATCCGGTCGACTTCAACTTGTTTATGGTTCAAACGGGGTAAGTTGCGGCTGCTTCGAAGTCCCATTTGTTAAGCTTTTTGCTTTTATTTTCTACAGGCTTTGCCATGGTTGCCATGGATTGCAGAAATTTAAACATGCTTCAAATTTGACGTTTTTATCTGTCTCGATTTTATTGTTTTAGCGAAGATTAAGTATGTTCACTTAAAAACAGGGATATAAGATTTGAGAAATTTGAACCCACAAGAAGTTTCTTGCACTATTACTCTTTGCTTACTAAAGTGTGAAAAAATTATTCTAATTGCTCAAGTAACCTGTGAACTTCAGTGAAATGGGAACAAAAAGAACTTTGGTTCGCTTACTTCGACTTTAAACTCCCACGCTACTTGACCGCCACCATTCTATTATCTCACATCTGTGTCTTTTGATTGGAAAAAAATGGAATATCTATGAAGGGCATGTAAATATTGTTTTGCATGCAACATCCTTATGGTGAAAAAAGTTATTGTGATCTGTAGTGCTTATCCTTGTCCTTTTCTATACATGGAATGTGCTTGAAATAGTAGGATGTAGTTGTCTTTTTTATGCGGATGACATTTGGGTCTTTCTTCTGCCTTATAAACATGGGCAAAACAAATGAGATGGTTGGCCCATAATTCAGTAGTTGCGTGGCACATCCACCCCCTTCAATATAAGCATGAGAGTATGTTCAATTGTTGCGGTTTAGAGTTGAAAATTCCCTTTTGTTATTCAAAGTTCTTTGTTGGAGTGATAGTTTAATGTTGTAACCTACTTGATAATAATATTTGGTTGATATCTTCTATTCTACATTGAATTCAGGACATAGTCTGCCTTTAAGATAGGAACATACTTTTGTCAAGAAAAGAGAGATAGGAACATAACAATACCATGTTGATCCTATTTCCACTTGACACCAAGATTTTTCTTCTATTGCCATTCTTGGGTATTATTTAGCTTGCTGAAAATTTATAGTTTATTAACTACTTCTCTTTCTATCAGGACTCATGAGAAGCAGCTTCGATTATTTGATATTAGATTGAGGCGGACAGAACTTCATGCTTTTGGGTGGAAACAAGAAAGCAGTGAATCTCAATCAGCTCTGATTAATCAGGCTTGGTCTCCTGATGGTCTTTATATAACATCTGGTTCAGCGGATCCTGTGATTCACATATTTGATATAAGATATAATTTTAACAGGCCGTCCCAATCTATAAAAGCTCACCAGAAAAGAGTCTTTGGAGCCTTGTGGCTTCAGTCTATTCCTCTTCTCATATCCATATCATCTGATCTCAACATTGGGTTGCATACCCTGACGAAGTAAAGTGTTCTGTCTCCACCCTTTTGTTGGTGCTGAATATTAAATTCTTATGTTACATCAAATTTTTGCAGGAAGAAATATTGATTTTAATTGAACCTTTGAATTTTTGTGGGTTGTGTAAGATGTGACTGAGTAAAGGGAAGAATTTATTTGGAACGGTAAATTAGGAAAATTTTGATTGGGAAAGGCATGCTCAGATGTTGGCAAAAGTGCATTTTACTACTATCTCCATCTAATTTGTCGTTGTAGCCTGAGGTGATACATCACGTCTTAAGAAAATCATTAATTGCAAAATATTTAAGGTAAAATAATCTTTTTTTGAGAGGAGGGTTAAATAATCTTTGTTGACTGCGATTTGATTTTACTTTTTAGTGTTGTATGAATTATATGGAAAGACTTTTTTTTTTTTTTGATAAAAGATGAAAGGACTAATTACTACTATAGGATAATTGAGATACAAGTTAATAAGGATATTTTTGAAAAATAGTAATTAATTTTCTTAATTTTAGTAAGAGATAAATATTTAGACATTTGTATTTTGTATTTTTTTGAAGAATGTATTTTGTAGAAATTTTTTTTTTTTCTTTTCAATTTTACCAATTCATTAATCAAAGAATAAAAGAGTTTTTCTTGATGGAAAGTTGTTATAGCATATCATTAATCAAAATGTGTTTAATATAATGTGGTATATACATTTGCAGTTTTTATAATTTAATTAGTGATGTGGCGGTTTAAGTAAGAGCATTGAGAAAATTCATTTGTCTGTCTTTCTTTTAAAATCAACACTAGAATTTACATAAAAAGAATGAAAAACCAATTCTACAATTTGGAATAATTTCACCAAATTCCTTTATATCTTTTTTAGTAGAGAAAAAGTTATCCACCACTAGTTTTGAATCCAATTTAAAACTACAAAACCTAAATTAAGCCGATGAATCCAATTAGGCACCAAAAGGAGATTGAGAGCTTACAACACATGTGCAAAACATTCTTTTGTATTCCAATACCCACTCAACTCAATTGTTATGTAACAAAAAAGAAACATCAATATTGCATTTCGCTCTACCAAGGCCGATGCAGCCATCAAGAATCTGATTGAACAGCTTTCACCACTGCTGTTCAGTCCGAACACTGCACCAGCTCTATCACGCGCGGAAGCACATATATCTGCGGGGTCGGAAGTGTTGTTATAGAGCTTGTTGTTATATTGCTTGCTTCCACATATTTCAAATGATGGTGGTTAATTGACTTGATTCATCTCTATTAAGCTGCTGCAGCAAGGTGAATATATCATGTAACACAGACAAAAGATAGTAGAGTTTTATGGACTTGTTGTATTAATAGTAAAATTCGTCAATAACATGTTTAATAGTTTTTGAAAGAAGATATATAAATATATTCAAAATATATTTCAGCATATAATACTACTTTGTCATGCATTTTTCATTTATAAGAGGCTTCAAGACCAACCAGAGACTAGGGAGCAAATCACTTAAGGAAAAACCAATCCTAACAAAATCAACCCCGAAATTGATAAACTTCTCTTATGGAGAAGAAAATAAATGCAAGCAAGAATGAACATTTAGGCATCTCTTATGGATCCCATGATCTTGGTTTTTAACATGTGACATTTTTAGTTAGACTCTAAATTGATGGTTGATTAGCTAAGCAATAATCATGACATTTTGTATGGGGCTTTTTTGGTCAAAACAATTTGTGTTAGGCTAGACAAATGTTAAAACATGTTGGGACATTATAATTTTAAATCCAAATGGGTAAATTTTATTCGAAGACAACTTAATAAAGTGACTCACTCTTCACTCTTTGGATAAGAAACATTATCCACGACGCATGCACATATTTTATCTTGCTCAACAATATATACATTGTTGATATCGTTATGAATAAAATGCAAAGATTTTTTTTTTGTAGAAAATAAAAAAAATTGTTGAACATCGGTGACTCATCAGATATTTACATAGCCTACAAACGAAGTTTTCATTTGGTGCTTGTTAGACACCCTCATCAAACTCTATCAATTCACACAATGAAAAATATTTGATTTTTCTTTTATTTCAAATCAATTAAACATAACTTAAAAATAGATTTGACAAACAAATGTCTCAAAGATACTCCCGTCCTTTAAAATAAGTAAGCTTAAATAGGTCTATAGTCCCTGCAAATATAGGTCATTTGAATTTTCGTCCCTGAAGTTACTAATCCTTCCATTTTGCCATTGTAAATATTAATAATTTGAAATTTAGTCCTAATCACATTTTTTTGATGAGGTGGAGGGTAATTAGCGACGTGGCACCTATGTGTGGCTTGATGACTGGGTATGAGTGATGTCACGTAAGCTAGAACATACCTGAAAGGACATTTTTTCCCTTAATGAGAAACAACACGCGTGAAAAGATGGTTTTGCCCCTGTTTTCATCTTCTTCTTATTTCCTCTTCTTCTCACTTGAAAAGATGCAATTTGTGCTTCTATTTAGATACGGAGGGGAGGAATCTTGTTTGGCTCACCCACACATAACATTATTTAGACACACAAATGAAAACAAATATAAGAAAAAACTTTTGTTCTTAAAAAGTTTTTTTTGTTAAGTAGTCTAGTGGCTGGAGCTCACCAATTTTAAATATGAAAAAGTGGGATGTCCAGCGTTCGAACCCCGACCCCTGCATATAATATGCAATGTCCCGAACTAAGCTCACAGGAACTTCAGAAAAAAAAACTTAAATAATATATTATTTTAAATAATTAAATGATAAATATTTTTAGGCTAAATTACACAACAAGTCTTTTAAGTTATTTAATTGTAATAAATTGGTCATTTAAGTTTTTTTCGTATCACTTACGTCCTTTAAGTTATTTAATTGTAACAAGTTGGTCCTTTAAGTATTTTTTGTAACGCCTAGGTCCTTTAAGTTATATAATTGTAACTTTTAGGTCCCAAATAACTTACATTTTAAGATCTAAAATACACCAAATTGTTAGAGTTAAATAACTTAAAAGACTTAATTGGTACGAAAAAAACTTAAAGGACCAAATTGTTACAATTAATTAACATAAAGAACTAAATGGTACAAAAAAAACTTAAAGGACTAATTTGTTACGATTAAATAACTTAAAGACCTTTTTGTATAATTTAGCTATATTTTTATGATGAACCGAATACATTTGATTTGACAAAAAGAAAAAAACTGAATACATTTCAGGTGGGGTCAAACGTACACGTAGCAATGAATAGCAAAGATTCATTTTATTTTCCAGCAGAAGGTTGAGGGCTCTCTACCTTGCGAGAAGAGTTGTTTGTGCTTTGCTTGCTACTATACAGCTACACAGACACACACACACACACACCTTCTCTTCTTTCTGCATTCCCAATTTCATTTTCCTTTGAGGTAAAAAAATGCCTCACACTTTCTCTTTTTCTTCATTTCCTTTTATTCTTTCACCAAACGATGCTTTTTTTTCTGTTGCGTACAAATTGCCGTTTCAATTTCTACATTTAAACGTTTTTTTGGGGATTATTGTTCACTGTAACTACGTTTACTAGGTTTTGTTTATTTGTTTATTTATTTTGATGATTTAAAGTTCGATTGATGATGGAGAGGTCGTTTTTGACACTGAGGGTTTGTTATTTTCTTCAATATGTTTCCTTTCATGTTATGTTGACGTTTTTACTTGATTTTATCTTCATTTCTCATTTTGGTGTACTAATTCTATGCCTCTTTTTGGCAAAACAAAATGTTGAGCTCATACTGTATTTATTCTATGGCTTATAAGCTCATATCACAAAAAAAAAAAAAAAGACGCGTTTGGTAACAATTTTTCTTGGTGAGGTTATAGCTTTTTGTTTACTAGCTTATAACGTTTTTTGATAAGCTACCCTAATTGGAAAATAAAATAAATTACTTTTTATGTCATTTCATATTTATAAGTTTGTTCAGTTGCTAATTTTAACTAACACTACAAATTCAATCAGCTATCCACTATTGTTTTATCAAACAGAGCCTATGTCTTCTTAGTTTGAAATTTCTAACAACCAAGATCTGTATGCGAATACTATATTATGTGCTTGTGCCTGTTTATTGAATGGTTGTTTCAAATAATGGTACCTTTAATTGTGAGAGGGAGGTAAAAGGAAAATATAATGATGCTGGTAATGCCTTTGATGAGAGAAACAAAATATATTTGTATATACTTTTACTGGCAAAGTTTCTTTAATCTTATTTGCATTTTTAGTCTAATCAGGGTGTGTGTTTGTGCAACTGGTTCATTGGTTGCATGCAGCATCTACACATTCATTACCCTCGTTCTATTTTCCCTTGTTTACATTGTTTAGTGATTTGAACCAGTGTTATTACAAACGGATTGGTTGATGAACCGGTGAAGATAGTAGCTTACGGTTTGTTGGTTCAACCATGGTTGAATTGTGGCAGAACCAGTTATAATAATTTTTTGTATTGTGTGATATATTAAGTAATAGTCGATGTTTGAACTGGTTCATTTGAATAATAAGACGTTTAGAATTTATCTGTTGCTAATTCATGCAGCGATTCAATGGAAGCAGAAGTAGCTGGGCACGGATAATCCAGATAAACTTGCTGGGTTTATTTTCATGTGCAATAGAATGACAAAACCAGAGTGCTATAGATACCGGGTTTTTGCGCTTCCTGCAGGGAGAAAGCATATTGTGGAGAGGATCAATCCCGGCATGCACCTTTTTCTGTTTGACACTGATGTGAAGCTTCTTTACGGTATATATTTAGCAACCTCAACCGGAATGCTAAATATTGAACCATATGCTTTTGGGGGAAGGTTCCCTGCTCAGGTGAGCTTTTAAATTACTGATGATTCAAACTGTAACCTAAAAAATCGACTTGTCAAAGTCATCCCCTCCTCCCTAAAAGTGCAACCTCTTTGTAGAACTGGCACCCTCTGTCTTGAGTAGTAGTTTATCGAAGTGGTGTTCGTAGCATCACCCAACTGTTTGTGGCATCAATCGTGTTTTTAGTGAGTGGAAAGAAGAAATAATTCATTTTAAATGCATATATGATATGCCCAATTATACAGTAATTTTCCACCTTGGCTATACTCAGAAACTTGTATAAATGACTAGTTCTTAAGTTAATGGGTTAAATTGTTGACGCTTCAAGACTATAACTAGCCTGCTGGATGCTGATTCACTTGTGAATACATATGGAGAAATATGATTAACTGTGACAGTTTGTTCTGGTTCATTTGGAAATCATATGTATTTTCATTGACATTGTTGCAGTCTTCGGCGGGCTTGCTTGTTTATCCAATTTTTTTCTTGTTTTGGTCGATGTTTGTCAATTACCTGCATAAGTCAGTCAATACCTAGAGTTTTTTGGCGTCTAATCAGCAGGTGCCTTTCATAACACCTGTACTCGAAATCGACGGTGACAACATCAACTGCACTGTATCAAATGCTCCATTTTCCCCTTTTCCTACGTTCATGTTTGTTAGCAATGACGTCCATAAGTGAAGTAGCTATGGCTGGTAGTATCATATGCATATCCTAAATAGTAGCAATAATATTTGTATTTATTGTAATTCGTTATGTATGTGTATAATATATCTCTGTTGTGTAACACACACACACACACACAGATTCTTTCACTTGTTCTCTCGTATTCTCCCTTTCTCAACATGGTGTCTAGAGCCTAACAAAAAGTAGCTCCAGTCCTTGCCTACTCGGTGGACCCACTACCTACCGGTGCATTTTTTGTTTGAAAGTCGTGTTCATCATCACCGGTTTCCACTTCTTACCGCCGTGTTCCCACCAGTCGCGGAGCCAGAAATAATACTTTAAGGGGGCCGCTTTATATGCCACACACACATTCTTTCACTTTCTTGTAATTTCTTTTTATCAACAGTATTTTTTATTTTGTTCAGGTGAGTTTCAAAATTCTAAAAGACTGTTTACCCTTGCCAGAGAATGACTTTAAACATGCTATAAAAGATAATTATCAGAAACACTCTAACAAGTTTAATCCTGAACTCAATATCAGACAGGTAAGCTCTGCAATTGTTACATTCTGTTTTTCCTTTCTTTGTTTTGCCTTTTCTTTTTGAGTAAAAGGAAATTTTTTCGTATTAGTACTACCACTGTCTTTTTTACTTGAAGTTTGTTGTAATGTTGCAGGTAACAAGTCTATCAAAAATGTTTCGCCCTTTACATGTACTGTCAACTGCACCTAGACATCTTGGTTTGAACGAAATGCACTCAGCCTCAATGTTGCCACCAACAAATGTCGTTTTTCATCAGACATCAAGGGCATCTCTCTATGAGGGTACATTTTTGTCTAGGATGTCACCTACCCAAGCTCCTAGGCTGGTGAACCATAGACATCTAAATCGACCTGAGGAGCTTACTGGTTTGGCCTCTTCAGTTGCTGCTCAGTCTGTGCCAACACAAGCTTCAAGGAATCAGGTTCATGCACTAGCAAATACTGATACTCCAGAGTGCACTTATGCAACCAGGATGGTCAGCAGTTATACTCAATCACTGCCATATCCTCAATACACACACGGGAATATCCTTAACTCGCAACCTGAGTTTCATTCATCCCTGATAAATAACAGCAGTGGCCATGCTCAGTCATTGCAAAATTCTCAGCATTCACAACCTGAATTTCATTCTTCCATGATGACTGTGGGTGGAAGCCATGCTCAATCTCTGCAACATTCTCAACATCAACATCTAAATGTCTTACAACCACAGCCTCAATTTCACGCTTCTGCGTTGACTGCGGGTAGTATTTATAGTCATGATCAATCACTACAATATTCTCAACAAGCACATCTTAATGTCTCACATCCACCACCTGACTTTCATACTTCTATGATGTCGAATAGCAGTTATACCCAATCATTGCAAGTTCCTCAACATCCTCAACAGAATAACCTAAACCCACCACCACCTGGTGTTCATCCTCCAGCGGAAAATGTGGGCAGCAATCATGCCCAAATGCTGTTGGATCCTCAGAGTACTCATCAGAAAATCCAAAACCCGCAACCTGGTTATTATCCCTCTGCGGAAAATGCGAGTGGCAGTTATGCTCAATCATTTCAAGATGCTCGACACGCATATCAGGTTGCACAAAATCTACAACAATATTACGGTTCCTTGGTGAATATGAACCATACCAATGTCGCGATGCAATCACCTGCTTCATCATCATTTTATTATCCATATGTCGCTCAACAAGTTTTACCTGGCACATATGTTGTTCAAGGGTATTTTTCAAACTTCTCTAGGGTTAAACATATTCCAATCCCTGAAATCCTTTAAATTTATCTGCAACCTTTGTCTGATATAGGGATTATATTAATTCTCTTAACTGAAATTCATTGGACGAAATTATGTTTAAAATTTCTAGTGGATAAAACGTTGCCCCACATCCTTATCAAAGCATGAAAATCAATTTAAGCATTTATAATTCTTTGCTGAACAAGCATACTTGACTAATGTGAAGTGAATTTTGTTAATGCCTAATGGGGCTAACTGTTTCCCAGGTCTGGACCCATACAAGAGGTGACATCCACTGGTCAACAAGCTGCAATAGGAAGTGAGTACTATCAGCCATATATGCCGACATAATAAGACCACTTCAACACCAGAGACAAATTTACATTCTCTGTACTGAACCACTTCTTGTCCAAATGTTGAGTCTTGTAATGAAATGCAACTTGACATGTTCCATTTTCTGCCATATGTACATAAACAAGTGGCACATGAACCTATTGCTCAACTATACTGATGTGGGGTAGATGACTTCACGTTTTTTTGCTAATTTGTCAGCTAGTTAGAGGGTTATAGTGGCCTTCAGTGTTTGATATAACAGGAAACTTGTATTCCAACAAATTTCCAGCAAAATTAAGATTTTTGGCTTGCTGCCATTGACTGGTTATTGGTCCCATTACGATCTATATTACACTTTATAATATTCTGCTATTGGGCATCGGCGCACTTCAATTCTTGTTGTATGCTAGTTTAAGAGGTTTACGGAGTCTGGATGTCAATGTACTAGACTTTGGTAGACTTTGTATGCTTTTAAATATTCATAAAAATATATTAATAAAAGATAGATTAATTTCTATACATCAATGGTATAATTTTTTTTTTTTTTACGCATGCGTCCAATTAAATCACATCAAGTAGATATTTGTAGGCTTTGTTATATGTGCACAAGTAAGTTAGTCTTGCACCATGCACAATGATATTTTCTGCCATTGAATCAATAAGTTACATCATAACACATTTGATCCAATGGTTAGACTTATTAATTCGATGGTGGAAACAAACTTGCATGGTGGAAAATTCCACCTTCATTGTGATCCACCCCTAGCCTTAAAATTGCGGCATTTAGATTACCTTTATTGCAAACTCCAATACATTCATTGTGTTCGATGTGAAGGGGTGAATTTAATTCCACATTACTTTTAGATATGACTTTGGTAGTGTTTATAAAGCTTGGACATTTGTCCCTTTGGTTTTCTAAGGATGAGTTTGACTAAATATAAAATTTAAGATGGTATTAGAGCCTATGCAGGATTCATTGGCTCAGATACCATGTTGTAAAAGGGATTTTTGATATACTAAAGTTGTGATCGAAAAAAATATGCTGAAATAGAGAGAAAAGAAAGCCTAATGGGATTTGTCTAAGATTGTTTCTACTTTAGGCCCCCCCAAATATCTATAAAGCCCACTAAATACACTTCTGGTTGTTATCTACAAGATGTGTATCTCACAAAAAAACATACATACACGAGAAACGACCACTTGTCTAATCAGCCTCATACTAATATTACAAATTGCTATTTACAATCTAATATTTATAAATTGTGCATGTTGTAAGACTTATCTCACTTGCACATCATAAAATTGACCATATTGTTGGGGAGTCCGGGGAGCGTCGGGAGCATCAATGAGTTAAACGTTTAAGACCACTAAGAGACTTAGACACCACATCTTCACCCAAAATCTTAAGACATCAGGTATATGGGTCTCCTCTTATATATCCAACGTTTCCCCCATTTTTAGTCGATGTGGGACATAATCACTCACACTTGAAACCCAACAATCTCCCCCTCAAGTGTGAGTCACCCACATCACTAGCATGATCCACACTAGGATCCCACTCCCGCTTCCCCACCGAGCCTAACCAGGGCTCTAATACCAGTTGTTGGGGAGTCCGGGGAGCGTCGGGAGCGTCAATGGGCTAAACGTCCAGGACCCTAAGAGACTTAGACGCCACATCTCCATCCAAAACCTTAAGGCATCAGGTATATGTGTCTCATCTTTTATATATCCAACGTTTCCCCAATTCCTAGTCGATGTGGGATATAATCACTCGCACATGAAACCCAACACATATTTATAAAGATAATTTAAGAATTAACCTAACAAAGTGACATTATTATTTGAGCGGATGCATTTGTAAAAAAAAAATTACATAATTAGTGTATACAATTGTTCTTCCAGTTTTACTATTTATTAGCGTGCAATCTTGATATAAAATGGTAAAATTGAAATAAAAATGATTTAACACCGAAATTCAACATTTTTTTCACCAAAATGATTTCATCTTTTTTAAGTTAAATAAGTGGAAAGTTCGGGGTTCGAACTCTGTCCTCTATGTATTTATGTAATATCTATACCAAGTACCGATTGAATTATGCTAACAGGGACATTCAATATCTCTTTTATTTATAGGTATATCATTTTTAAATTTTTGAATTATTTGATTGAAGAAAAAAGGATAATTTATGAATAAAAAAAATTTGAATGAAAGTTAAAATTTGAAGAAAAAAGTTATATTAAAACTTGATATCTTGGCTATGATTTACCTCTATCTTGGCCAAATTCCATACTACTATAATTCGTTTTTCAATTAATCGGATGGTTAACACAAAAAAGGACTTATAATCTATTAATCAGATAATTTCATATGATGTTTATTTGTGCAAAAAAAAAAAAAGGTAATTATATACAAAATCATAATGCAAGCTAGTGTGAGTGGAATATTTAACCATGTGTACCAATTGCAATTTGTTAATTAACAACTTTTATTTTGATATAAAAAAATTATTTGCAGCAACTTTTATTTCTTACAAAGAAGATAAGGATTTCCGAAAAAAAATAAAAAACTTTTGATTTTCGGCGGGTTCTGTTTTCTACGGTCCATTCCTTATTTTCAAACTTTCACACAATGACAAGGCTTCGAGACATATATAAATATATCACTCAACTAAAACCCTAAAACTTCTCCTTCTCTCCTCTCATCCCAAATCAACATCTTCATTACAAATCATCACTGTTAGATATATTTTTAGGATCCATGACATCGATCTTCCTCAGCCACCATGATCAATAAAATAAGAAAGAAATATATATATATATATAGTTAAGAATTCAAAAGTGAATAATAAATTAACTAGTATATATATATACCTTTGCATCCTTAATTTAGGTGGATCGAGATGGATAGAAGGAGAGAATCATGGGAAGAAGAGGGAAAAGAAGATGAGAATTTGTTTCCAGTGTTTTCTGAAAGGTCCCAACAAGATATGTCAGCCATAGTATCTGCTCTTACACAAGTCATGGGCGGCAACAACAACAATGAAATGCATGAAGATTCCTCAATCCATAATATTGAACAATCTCAGCCACCACAGCAAGATCAAGGTAGTTAAGTGCACTCACTCTCACACCTCTCTACGATTATTGCTTTTTTTCTTGTGTTCTAATTAATACGTGTAATACACATTAATATATTGCTTTCATCAAATTGGATTTGAAGACCTGATGATTAATCAATTAGAACTTTTAGCCTTTAAGGTTGTGTCAAAAAGGATATTTGGACAACTCTTTTCCCAGTCAAAGTGTTGACAAATGACATCTTTGATATTTTTTCTGTAACCTCATTTTTTTTAACAGACACATATTAGTATTAAGTAAGTTAAAGGTCATAATGTTAGTTTTTAAGGACCGAAACCTAAAATCACCCGCCTATACTTCTTTTGGTGTCCAATAGCTTATCAATTG